>OX457043.1:20688472-21288472 GCA_949752735.1 Lumbricus terrestris | reverse complement strand
CTGGCAGAGGAGTAAGTCATCCAGCGGGTAGCAGCGCTTGTCTGGCTCATCGGTTAACTGCAGACGACAATCCTGAATAAGAAGCAAGAAAATCAGTCAACCGGATCTGTGGCTTTTTACGCTCTGTTTACATTAGATCGTCACTCGTTTGGTCATCCATGATGTCACAATATGAGCCAATCTTTCCTTTCAGCACCACAGTGTGCATGCACAGCAAGAGGTGCTATATAAATTTATAGATTCAATACAGTAACAATCAGATGCAGTCGGGAACAGTTTTGCAATGCAATAACAAAAGACAAATTTGCAAACTGCAGCCATCTAGAACAAGAGCGCTTAAAAAGTCATGAAGCATAATATAAGACTGTGCATTTTAAATTATGTTGTAAGTAATACATAATGAGCCTGAACATAATTATAAACCACAGGACAATTATTAGCAGCATAAATAAAGACAACTTTATTTGTTCATTCATTCATTCATTCATTCAGAGGACTTGTATAGCACCCCTCAAAAAAACCACAGCGTATATAGTTCTACAAAAAATTACAATATTTACTAACACATAAACATAAGAAAGTGGCTTTTCTACAGTTAGTCATCTCTCTATTCTCCAAGACAAATTTAACAACCAAACTGACTGATGTAGAAGAGAACAACCAAAGAAAAATCTAGGTTTCTTACATTTAAATAGTACCACTCTCGAACGTTTAAGCATCCATCAATGCTTTTGTATATTTGTATTTTGCATGGCAACCAACTTTGGGCTGGTGCAAAACTAGACATTATCTCAAAAGCCAGCATCTCTGAACTGAGGTCAACTGTGGGCAGCAGAAGCCCTTAGAAGCAGTGTATACTCACCTCCTGGAAAAAACGGCATTGTGTACTCACCTCGGAGAACCAGGGTATACGCGAGTATACAGCATCGTATACTCACCTCACAAAGAATTCAATGTGAAAAAATGTGTGAGAAATTAAATTACAAGGAGAAAAATAGTAGAAAATCATGAAAAGTAGTGTTTTTTTGGACTGTTGTGGACAAGTAACAAGAAAAGCAGGTGATGACTAAATTTTAAAAAGTCGTCAGAAATTTGGATGACTAAAAAAAGGTCGGCAGAAAATTTTCTTCCCAAAAAAGTCGATTTTTTTCGGCCGGCATGTACTCACCTAAAAATTTGCCAGTACAGCCCTGTTTAGAAGCAAACAAAACTGCAAGTAAGACGCTTGATAATCTCTGAGAAGAAAAAAAATGGTTTCTCACTTGGCAGTGATAGCAGTCTACATGGAAGTCTTTATCCATTGATACGACTCTCACTGTCTCCTCAGTACCCTAAGTGACAACAGCAACAAACATGACATCATATAGACAAAACAAATAGAGCAATGTTTCTACAATATTATGAACAAAAGACCTTTGTATCAACAATCATTCTCTCAATTAACCCTTTGCACAGGCCAACTATTTTGGGGGTTTTGCCCTTGCAAGTAAAAATTTCATCAACCGCAAAGTGTTAAAGTGCAAACATGAACTTGTTTAGAAAGGAATTTTGAACAAGACTATGTCATTTTATTGTTTGCAAATGCCTGTATTTTTAGTCATAATACATTAAATGCAATGGTATGCCATACATGTATCTTTTCCATTGTCTTCCCACCTCGGCATGCATTGCAAGTTATCCATTGTGGCACACCATAGGGTTAACATACCAAGTAGGCTGCCTGTCTGTCAACAGTTGGGCTCTCCAAACTGCTTTTTATGAATACAGAAGTACAGTACATGCACATACAACAAGGTCTACAGTGAACAATTCCTGGTGCCTTGCATTAAGAATTCCACTGGCAATGAGTTAAATATCAGAACCAACAGAATGTCATAAGTAGACTAACGTCGACTGGGGTGATACTCAGACCACAGGCAGCGCATTTCGGAGCATAGACCCTAAAAAAACAACCAACAGAATATTTAATCGATATCATTTTTAGATAATCAACTAGTGCAAGAATAACGAGGCCATAAACGAATTCCTGGACAAACATTCCCGCTTCTACGAGAGTTTCATTTTTACCATCATAAATTATCACCACAGTCTACATACAGTATAACGTACCACAAACAGTTAAACATCTAAAAAAGCAAACCAAGCATTATAATTGGATAATTTCCTTAAAAAACAATAATCAACTTTCACCATAGCAAAGCTGCCAGATCAGCAACGCAATACCACCTGAAATAGAGCAAAATGGTCCAATGCAAGAAACACAAAATGCATATATGTGACTCACTGGTACAGAAGAATGGAACTAACAGGTTCCCATGAACTGCAGAGCACAACATGAGTCAGCCAACAATCGAACCATGAGCACAGAGCCCACGATGTATAAGGATAATGAATATGATAAGATCAATGGTGATCCAATTAGATTTTATTTATATTTATTTCTCCATTTCTATAGCGTCCCTTCAAGCTCTCTACTCAGAGGCGCTCCCGACTACAGCGCGGACACTGCATCGGAGTTTCACGCCGAAGCGCCCAAGCAATTGCGAGTGAGGTCTATACAAGGTCCCTACGCGGCGACTTGAGGTGGATTCAAACCTCGAACCTTCCGGCTTCATGGCAACGACGCCACCACTACGCCCCACAAAATATAGATGATGCGTAGATGATGAGACCACAACTGACAACGATAATGATGATAAAGAAAAACGCAAGAGATGTCAACGGCTATGACGACGATACCTATGATAATCGGACACGCAGTAGATCTTGTTTTCAACATCAACCGTGAAAGGCACGCCATCAAGGCACTTGTTACAGACGCAACATCGAAAGCATCCAGGATGATATGACTTCCCCAAAGCTTGCAGGATCTGTTAACAGGAACATACATTTTTTTATATATATTGAAGATCATAATTATATAACGTTTCTTTATTTACTCATTTTTTTAAATTATTGAAACATAAGCCAATATATATACAACATAGACACACACACACAAAATTTGAAAAACGATGTGGAATGCAGGCAATAAACTGGCCCCGAACCCTGCTAAGAGAAGGGACAAATTTCCAAGTAATAAATGGGGACAGAATGAAAAATGTGTCTTGAAACAAGTTTAATTAATAGGCTACCAGAGTGTGTAACTCACAAATGGAAATGGTACAACAGCATACAATTTAACTTTTAACTACTAAACTTAACTTAGAATTGAAACTATTTAACCAAGAAAACTTTAGTTTACTTATCACTGATCAAAATGAACAAAGCATTTTTTAAATATGTAAATTAAGTGTCTCTTTAATGTTATATTTTTATATTTTAATATTTGTGTATGTAGTATGTACTATGATAGATTATTGAATAAACTCATTTAGATATAAAATTCTAACAAAAAACAGACCATGTAAAACATCACAACTACTCTCATAATTTTGATGGCACAATGATAGAACAGGTTGTCAGTATAAAGTTTTACACGGCATTGACGTGGCAGAATAAAGGCAACATCTGTTAAAAAAGACCACACATGTACTATTATTATTTGAAGATTGATGCACAAATGCTTAAAGGACTCCTAAAACAAATAAATCAAGTTCCAGAAAGTCTTAAATTTATGGCCCAGATCTTTTGCAAAAGTGTTACTCTTGATATCTGGGTAAAAAGTCTTAGTCTCACATGCCTAAAAACCTTTAAAGTGGCGTGGGATATCCATAATATGATCATTGTAGAAGGGCTAGGCACTAGACAGTGGCCACAAAAATGCTGACAATTGGGAGGGGGTTATGAATACAGAGAGAAAGCCAGCATATAAATTTGGCACAATTACTTCACTACAGCAGCCTGTGACTTAACGCTAATTTCAGCATTAGAAGTATAGCATCTTTACTGGACTGGGCAGGATCATAGCACCACACCTTAATGCAGAGTTGACCCTGCACCATCAATGAGGTAGCCTAATATAGGTCTTAGTATATATAGGAGTGTGAACATCCACATAATAGGAGTGTGGAGCTTAAAGCCAATGTAGACAATTAAGGGCACTGGCAGGAGTCAAAATGCTGACGTTTATGAAATAACCAAATATATAGCATAACAGTAAAAATTCCTCCTTGCTAAGAGGCATCTGTTTGAATCTAGTAGACATCTAGGCTACCAGACAAACATGTGCACAACACTATTCTGATGAATGTGCTCTATAAATGCACAGACGCAAAAATTTAATGCACAGTTGCACACATACAAACATAAAACTTCAAAGTCTTAGATGGATTTTAAATTTAAAGATTGGTCAAATCAGTGCACACCATTCTGCAAAGAAAGTCTGAGCTATGCTGTCACCAACACTATCAAAGGGATTTCCAAACAACTGCAGATCTCTGAAGGCACATAGGTCTAAATATCACATCTAGAATCATATAATAGCGGCATAATTACCATTTCTATAATTAGATGTCCACATATGACACACTTTTCAGCAGTCTGCTGGAAACCATAATACTGTAAAATAAAAAGAAAACACAAAGCATGTGACCAATATGCAATGTCCATTCTGTACATGCATCAGCTATTACTAGTCAAGATGTAAACAATTTAACAAAATTACCAAAAAGAAACAGAATTAAAGAGCAAGAAATCATCAACCAATGTCTAAAATAGACTGGTCAGAGAAAATACAAAGAGTATTGTTATTGTGCAATTCCTGGCACATCCTCGTAAATTGGTATTTGGTAACAGATTCAACACCTTCTTAAGATTCAATTATCATTATTTTCCCATAATTCCAACCATAATTTTTCAACTATAAGTGACAGTTTTTACATGAGCTCTGAGAACAGCATTGTGTGCAAAGGTGCGAAGCAAATGTCAAAATGTCCAAATTTGCTTCATTAGTTATATGCATAAAAATAGATTCATATGAAATAATTCAAAATACGTATGACAACAGTGATATCAATGCAATAAAATGCAGTATTAGGTTTGCGTAGCAACACGTGGGCCAGACAAAAACAACAACATCTATTTTATTATACTGGATTACACTTTAAACTGCTTAGTCAGTACTTGTTTGATTACTAATAAAGGCAGCCAACTAGCTCAGCCAACATTTGTTCTAAATTATAACCCAAACAGGTAATTGTATACACATGTGGACGGTGGCGGCTGAGCACTTGCAGCCACATAGGTATCAACAATATGGCGATCACAGACTGTGAGAGAAATAGAGTGTTGTTCTGTTCTCTAAGCAGGAATTTACCTATTGCCATATTGACCTGCTACACAAGGTTACACCCATTTGTAATTGAATCAATATCATCAGTGAAACCTGGTCAGGAATAATCATGACTTCCTGTTTCACAGCTTGATACAACTCTACACTGGCATTAATTACATAGATGTTAAATTCTGCACATTTTACACGATATCCGGATAGCCTGGCGGCCCTGCCTCTACTCCCTTACCAGGTCCATCCCTTCTAGACTAAATATTCTATGCAATGGCAAGTATTCTGGGTATGTCTAAACCAGTTTTTGCTCAACTTAACCCTTTACCAACTGAGAGTATGGGACTTTTCTACATCATCTACTAGCTTCAAAGGTCTGTAAAGAGTTAAAATATGTATCTGAACTTTTATAAAGCGGATTTTAGGAACCCCCTCAAGAGCACTAACAACATGACTGCAAAGGGATCTGTACAGGTGGGCCTGAACAAAGCTAGAAAAGTAACTTGAGCATGAGCAAGGACAGCTCGAAAGTTGGTTGGATGACTGTTCCAAATGGAAGCGCACTCTTGCATAGCACATTACACTTGTGCTGAAGTATGGCAGAGAGAGAGAGAGACCAGAGGTTCTCCACAGGAGGTGTATTGGTTGATATTAATAACATGCAAAAAAGATCAAGTTGTAGCATGTTATTTACATGTACACCAGCTGATAAACATATATTTGCTGTGCACAGCCGCGACACACAGATCAAAGACTGAGTAATCTAGACAAACCAAGCAGGTTCCTTCAGGCTCAGCGCCAAATCATCTCAGCAATTCTCACCATCCAAACAATACAAACGGACAATGAAGACATCATGACGCACATTCATTAAAACTAATGATTAAGAGCAGCACCTAGCAACCTTCAGATCCCAGAACCACATCACTCCCAAAAGACAATTCATTCACCCATTTATTAAATGAATTTGTATATACAACACTTCAAGGGAACAACTCAGTGGTGCTCCCAACCAGCGCATATCATTGATCAGTGGCGTAGCCAGCAATTTTTGATTGGGGGGTTTATGACCGAATACTCTGTTTTTTAATTTTTCTCATTTAAATGCATAAATAACCTTAAAAAACATTTTTTCTGGAACCAATGGGGGGTTTAACCCCCGAAACCCCCTTGCCTACGCCACTGTCATTGATTATTCTTTCTATTTTTTTGATGCAACTAGCCAATGTAGCCATTAATGGTTGCTGTTTTGCTTGTATTCAATGTGCAACGGTTGCTGCCTTAATAAACGGTCATTTAATTGGTGAATTAAAGAATATTCTTATCTTATATCTTATCTTATAGACAATTCAAGTCTTTGCCCTGCTATTTTCTATGCTCAAGAGTTTTTCCTCCAAAGTTAACAGAAGCAGCTCCAATAGCACGTCAGTAGTAGGTGAGAAAGTGCAACTCATATTACGAGGCATCCATAGTTGAGAATCTAGCCATATGAAGGCCTCGGCAGCCTCATTCATCCATTCAGCCTCAGCGGTGTGCTCTGCCTCTGGCCAAAAACAATTCCCTGTGCCTGATAGTTGGTCCAAACTATCTGCCTCATCCCAAGCAATCTTCTGCTGCAAAACAGCCTTCTCTCTATCTGCCGGTTCGGCTGGCTATCTCGGACTAAGTGTGTGATAAGCTTCATCCGCATTGTACAGTTTGTACACTGTGACAACTATAAACAACATCCACACCTGCATATAAAATCATAAATCAAACAAGAAACTTCTGCCTTTTTCTTTAATATCCAAAATAAATCTTATTGGAAGTTGTAGCATGTTACTTTTACTTTTACATACCAAATAGTCTTCTTCACAGTAGATTTTACCCTGTACATTGTAAAAAGCCTTCCCACGTAAAGTCCTTCCTAAAATGAAATGCAACATATAATTATAACAACATTATCTTCATTGTCTATTTTATATCATATCATTTGATGTTCTACATTATAAACATACAGTGCTACAACTGCCTTACTTCACATTAAATTCCAATAAATAACATTGAAACTGTATTACAGAGACTTCTTGCCTCCGTATCTTTCAAACAATCTACAGTGCACAATCCTGTACAAATTTGGGATGGCATTACAGTGCGTATACGCTAGGGAATTAGGGCTTGCTCACATCATTATTCTGCTGGAATTCTGCATTCTGCCTCCTGCACAGGCTACAGACAGAGCTGGGCCTTCTAACTAGTCAGTTAGCACAGCACAGCACAGCAAGAAGAGCACGCTCACATTTCTGCTGGCAATAAAAGATATATCCACAGCAAGGTTAGCAATTCCTTTGCTGCCCACACAGAGAGAGATAGATGGCTAGCGTTGTTCTGGGGGAGAGGAGGAGCAAGTGCAAAAACAGACAGAGGATTGTAGCTATCAGCTTACAGTCTGTCAGACAAAAGTCAGTTGATTAAGTTTCACACATCACACATTCCTGTTTATAGCTATTAGGGGTCAGCTAATCCATTCTAAGCAGAGTGTTGATTAAGAATGCTGCACACTGAATCTAGAGGGCTCTGCGCAAACCACTGGCAAAATCTTCCCCCACCCCCTATCCTGCCATCAAGCCAGACTCAACAGCCAAACTCTACTCTGCCTCCTTGGCATATGCAACTTTCTGCAAACTGGAGGGAAAGGCAACCCCTAAACCACCAGCTGCAAAACGTAAACAAGAGAAGTCTGCTGTACATGTAGGCAGTGATCGCAAGAATGTCAGACACAGTGGAGCAACCATACAAAACAGCCCACAGGCAGACACATGCACAATGTGAGTGCCTTATTGTATAGAATACATAACAGGACCAAGTCAGTCAACTTCTTTCAAAAGAAACCCATATTTAAAATTCAATTATGTTTCCTGAAGTAAAATCTATGGGAAGGACTCATTTTCTATTCTTAAGCCATCAAGCATGCAATGCTGGTTTAAATTAGAGAAAGTTAAAACATCACAGTTATTTAGCCGTAAAGCAAATCATTGATAATCAAACGCAACATTCTCTCAGGACTCTGCTTCTGACGCAAGAAAGCAATCAAAATTTAAGATATGTCATAAACCTTTTAGTGTGACTCTCAATCTCATACTTTCACTGCTCACTAACTATAACACCAACACACTCTACGATCTGCCTTGAAAGTTGAAAGCTATTCAAAATCAAACCACCTACCCAACACATTCCATTACACCACCTCTAAATCCTACATCTTCATTTCACATCATTTTACTCCCTCCTTCAAGGAATTACCAATATTATAGTCATCATTATTATTATTATGTACATATTAATTCCACCATCTAGTGATGAGGCATCAACTGGGGGCATTGAGTAATGGTGAGTCGGGAACTTGCTTACTAGTGGCCTGATGATCTAAATTGATTCAGTGCCGTGAATGTAAATCATTCATGGAAATCATAATCACACACACACACACACTTTACATAATCATACACTTACATTACATAATCACACACTTACATAATCATACACTTACTGAGCATCCATTCATCAAAACACCTGAGTCGCGCTCCTAACCTGACAGCGCAACTCCTGATAGAACAGAAGGATTAATTCTCAATCCTAAACAAGGGCAAATTATTTTCAAATTGTACAATCAAAAATCAAAGGTCCGCACTGTTGAAATGCAAGAACAATCAGGTAACCTTGTACTATCAATCAAAGAGGCCTACCACACATAACACAGTACTCCCAGAGATCAGATGACTAAAGCTGTCCTTCTGAATGAGCATTAGGGTCTAAAATCCAGTGCCTCTTTGCACAGTCTACACAGATAAATGCAGCCCATATGCATTAAGTTAGGAAATTCCCAAATTCTGCTGATCAGATAAGCTGCAGTATTTACATATGACTACAGCTATGAAAAGACTTCTATCCACGTCAATTGTAATGTTTTGACTGCCAACCAACCTGTGGCATAACATACCATCTTCAATAGTAATAGAGCTGTGTGCGAACCTGTTCTGCCACTACTGAACCTAACTCCATCTCTGCTTTGGCAATTTTTTCCCAGTAAATAAGCATTAGTTCCTTACTTTGGTTATTTCAGCAAGTGCCAAGTTCATATTAAACAAATATTAAGAAATGAACATCAAGTGAAATAAAAAAAATAGGCCAGACTAAGTTTCCTTAACTACACTTAAAAATGTGAACTTTTGAAGGCAAGAAATCAACTACCTGCAATAACCTCAACCGTACATTTAATCAGAGGTGAGAAACTAATCAGTTAGATTCTAATCGACTAGCCAAGCTAATCGAATGGAGAGAAAGCTAATTCTAAATGATTAGCTACAAGATTTTGCACATTCAAATCAATTAGCAAATTTCAAGAGTTGATTCCAGTTGATTACCAATTTAACCAATTGATTAGTTAATTTCAATAGCCGATTCTAATTTCAATTGATAACCAATTCGACTTATTGTGCACATCTCTGCTTATTTTAAGCATAAAAGTAATAAAAATGCAATCTAGTAGTAACACAAGTTCTAAAGTCTTCAATAAACACTTCACTGAATAGCAGCCATTAAAAGGAGAAGACGCCATAAAGTTTCATCGAAAGTCATACTTGACAGTTCTCTCAGACTGTCTCCAGGTAATCTAAGGAATGTCGTTAAGAAGGCCAATTTACGCCATCCAATATGCACTCTCTGAACAGCCAGGTTTTAATCCAAATATTTAGATTGGGAAATAAAATTAAGGCTCTTAGAGTTGGCAGATGTTGATCAGGGCACAAGTCCATAGTCAAAAAGAGGAATTGTAACGAAAAGTTGAACTGACCACAAGAACAGCAGATGAAGCAAGTTGTATGGTACAGCTTCCCCATTGCTTGGCACGCTTCAATACTGCCAATCACTTCTTTTCCACAGCTATGACAGTCTCCTAGTCACACAACAACAAAATAATTTTAAAATGTCAGTAACTCTGAAGGAAAAAATTAAATTCATTGTGCGGTAACAGCAACTGAAAAACGACATCATTTCAGCTAAATCTCAAACTGAAATAAAAATATAAATATACATAAGTTATACCTAACTGTGAAGCATTTCCAAAAGTAATCTAATCACTCTGTTGGGATCATACGTGCCCTTACTGGTAAAGCAAAACTGGGACACAGTCAGTCAAACATCACCTAAATGTTACTCAGGTAGTCCGCTTACGTTAGTTAGTATTTTCCACAATGCCGATTAACCGTTAAATCCACCACTCAACCTAATCTCCAGTAATTCATAAGAAAGAAAAAAATCACCTGAAATTTTAAATGCATTGATTTTCAATCAACCATGCACTGAAACCTACATTAATGAACTGCTGTTGATATCAACCCATTTTCCTATGTACAAATCAGAACGTAGGACAATGTGAAAGCAAGATGAGAACGGAATTTCCACAGCAACGGAAAATTGCAGGGATTTAAATATATAAAACAAGAAATGATGACGTAAGACAGTTGCATACAAATGCATACAAATAACTGCTAAACAACGTTGTTCAGCAACAACTCCGGTGGTTTAGACATCAACACAGAATGAGGATATAACAAGAATTGGAGTAAGACTGAGAGCAGCACTGAACCTGAGAAACCACCAAAGGACCATGGCGACCAATCAGTCACTACTCATCACCATCACCACCACCAAATGGCTGGCATGCTGACGATGGTGGTGTTGGCGGTGGTAGTGATAATGATGATGATTCATCTCGAGAATTCATATAGCGCCTCTTCAAGAAAACTACTCAGAGGCGCTCCCAGCCCAGCCACAGCTAAAAAAGTAGGATCTGAAATACTTAAAAAATGCAGGGGAATTTAGCCTAGGCATAACTCACAAGGTTAGTGGGAGGCCATTCCAGATAGCGGGACCCACAACAGAAAATGCTCGGCGCTGTCTGATGATGATGATGACAAATGACCGTTTATAATCAGATTACAGGAATGGAACTGTTCAATCATTAAAAATGAAACACTTAAAAAAGCTATTTTCTTAATTAGTGAAGTCAGTACCAAATGTTTACTAAGAGGTCTACGAAAACTGGATTTTTCACTCAGTGACTCCACTCAAAACTTAGCTTACAAACAATGGTTTTAAAACAAGACAATGGCAGCTTTCCTAAAAAACCTTCTCTTACTCAACTTAATGTCTTAACGCAACATTCTGAAGCAAATTCCCTGAGAATAAAATGTACAATTACACATACATATCTAAAGGTTCAAGCCTGGGGATAAATATGCATAATTGAACTAATACAGCATGCTATGAGATGAGTCAATGACATAACACCCACCATAGTATTCGCCCTCTGGATGGCTTTCCAACCGATTTTCCAGCTCTTTGGTCAGTTCATCCACCTTCTTCTCTGCTTCTGACACTCCCTTGTGACCAACCACTTGAACTTGAGGCGTCAACTGATGATTTCCCGATGAAACATCAACAGCCACTGAATTTCCTTCCGCTGTCACTCCTCCACTGTAGGACGATCCTCCAGTGATGTGTGGGCCATAGTAGGGTGGGGGCGACTTGGTCTGCGGACCAGAACCATCACTCGGAGGAGCCGGCTTCTTCATGAACTGGTTCCCCGTTTCCCGCATCTCGTTCTCCAGCTGCTGGGTAAGAACAGCCAGCTTCTTCTCTGCCTCCGAGGGTCCATCAGGACGTGGCGGGACGACATCATAGTGGAGGCCCTTAATACGAGTGATGGGCTGTGAAGTGGCCCGGGCTGGTTCAGCAGTCGACGAGCTCTGAACGACATTTATCGGAATCTTGTAGACGACACTTGGCGTCGGTGAGCTCGAATTACGGCCCTGAACTCGGATTGGGATGTTGTGCACCTCCGGCTTGCGACCCGCTCGGTCCGGTCCAGCTGATGACTGTGGGATAACTGTGACCCTCGCGAGATGCATCCCTGCTTGAGCACGCATCCTAGCATCGTACGGTGGGGGTGGTGCAGGTTCGTTGAAGCGTTCGTACAGCGACAAGGTGTGAGGGCGTGTTGCAGTCGGGTCGTGCCCAGCAAACCCAGGGTGTGACAACACGGTGTGCGCGCGCTGGCCGAAGAACTTATCGCCGAGGAGTCCGCCCGTGCGGAACGCCGGATGTTTCGTATCGAAAAACGTGAAGTGGCTCGACAAGTTGGTGAGACTCGTCCGTGGACTTGAATGCTTCGAGTCGATCGAGAGACTGCTAATGCTCGACCGTGGACTAGCAAGCAACGAGTGCGGACTGCCATGACGCTGATGGTCATGGTGTGCAGGCAGCGGTGGTGGATTGATGATGATGCTCGCTCGCGGACTAGAGCCCTTAGAATCACAGCCGCCACTTCCCATGCTCGACCTTGGGCTCGAGTAGTCTGAACCGCCCGGTCGCCCATGCTGAGAGTTTCCGTACAACACGCCATTTCCACCCACCATGTTTTCCTCCAGAAGACCAGTGTTCTCAAAATTTGATGAGATAGGATTAATGCCGGAACCTTGGAAGCCATCCAGTTCGCTCCCTCCTCCCAGCACACCCTGCTGCCGCTTCATCTCTACATTTACGATACCCCCTTCAGGCCGGCGGGTGATGTTAATGTAGTTAACTGTCTGTGGCCGGCTGCCGGGAGATGATGCTCCGCTCTCCTTCATCCACTGGTTCCCTGGCTTTATGGAGCCAATCCGATCAGAAGACATTATGCTTTTGGTTAGTAAATATCCATACCTTCCTATTAAAGCCCAAATTTATCCGACATTGCAGTGTTGTCTAAAGCACCTGCAACAAATATCACAGAGCTTAAGCAATTGTTGTTGTAATCTAGTTAAATAGTTTCTGTTGTCCTGCTAACTTTGACGATTCTTTTGTCAACCTGCATGCATTGCATATTGACAGAGAATGCATTGTACTGTCTCTGTATGCAATATTTCCGTGGTCAGCAGGTTCTTGAGTGAAAAATTATAAGACATTTGTTAAAAACATAAAGTCTGTTGACCAATTCAATTCCTCTCGAGCGAAGAAAACAACCAAATACCACGCACCATTAACCAAAACTAGCAACAAATTTGTCACTGTTAAAGCTTTACAGGCAAATGCCAAAGACAATACAATATATAATACAATATATTAGCTTCCCTGAGACACGATCATTTGTGAAAAAATTATTCGGCTTAAAACAGCACACATTAAGAATTATATGTGCAAAACTAGCTTGTATTACAATTTAACCAGTGAGTGAGAGTTAGACAGACATACATTCCAGACGTGTCAGTCCGCGTCATAAACTCTTCCAAATCTTCTTTTCAAAATTCAACACAAACAATAAAAGCGAAAATCCGTATGAATAAAGCTATGTGAACATAAAATGCGAACATAGACTCGATCGTTAACGCAGTTTTGTCGGATTAGCGAGTTTCTTCGGCCTCACAAAGCCAGCTAAAAACTTTCTTCGCGCATTGATTCTATGACTAAACTTTTAGATACGTTATTCCAGAAGACATATCTTCTTAACAAGAGAGTCTTCTAAACTTCAACTTCAACTTGTATAGACGCTGCCAACTTTTCATGCATATGCAGGGACATCGACGTATATCGACTCAATATACGTCGATGTGCAGGGCTTTTTACAGAAATTTTAGAACTGCACAACCAGGAAGGTTTTCGGGCAGCTTTGTTTGTCGAAAAATTTCTTGTCGTTTCTGAACATTTTTCAATTTTTATTTCCTCTTCCTGCTTATTTTTCACTGGACATGTCCTTCTTCTTCCGTGGTTAACCGGCTTGCAACTACCTTTTTCTAATGATTTCTACTGTATATAAGTTATAATATAACTACTTTTACAGCTGCCAAAATTCATTTACAACTGCACATTTTGTGTAGAACTGTACGTTAAAAAAGCCCTGTCGTCGTGTTTTCTTATTTTTTTTAAATAATTATGTTGTGAACTACATGCAAAGTCCAGGAAAACACTTACAAATTCACAATTGTGGCCTTGATCCAGATTACGTTTAGTTCAAGACTGTCCGCTACTCTTTGATTGCGTATTGCAGCAGTTCGGGTGTATCTTCTGAAACCAGAAGGTTTTGTGAAAACGTAGTTTGTACCTCATTACATTGGAATGCGTCTCTGAAAATTCCTCAACTGCAGTACCGCTAGCATCTTTGTAAGCGTGTCGTTCCTAGCTATCAACCATGCTATCAAATAAAGCAATTCAAATTTTGGTGCTCTGATGACTTTTGACTAAAATGCCAGCAGACATGCAAGTCATTAGCTGTTGGCCTGTTGCAGTGTTGGTCTATAAACATTTCCATTTGACTTCTATATAATTAGTATAGGCCTAGGCTATCAATCTTTTATGCACCCATTAAAATGGTAGCACAATTAATAAGACAATAAAAGCAAGGTATTTGATAAAAGTAAATAAAAAAGATTAGTATCCTATGGTCGTTATTTATACAGTGGTAGGCTATTCGCCTACAGTTTTAATGCGAATGTTCACTGAATGATTTATTTAACGACGTCTTCGTAGATATTAACGCGATAATTATGTATCCAGCAATTAACCTCATTGACGTAATCTTCAGGCGATGATGGGGAGCATTGTGACACAAATGGCAGCCTATTATTCTGTTCATAGGCGCGGTCGTGGCCGGGAGACGGATTATTTCAACACCTAGCTGAAATTCATTCAACAATACAATTGTATAAATTTTAGCACTAGGCTACAGTAACATCTGCCAAATGTCATCTTGGAATAGGCTATAATTGCATCGTAGGCCTACTCTATAATTATTAGCGTCATGCATATTAATATTCTCATGCAGTCTCTTTTCTTTTAGCGCAAAAAGGCTAGGCCTATAGGCTACTGACTGCGCTTTTATGATTTTTGAGTGGGCTCTAAAAGTTTGGAGTTTAAGTACGAATGCGAATAGACCCTAATCACAATCCTAAGAGAAGTCATTCGCATATATAGCCTACGTATTTCTTCATTTGTCTGCAAGGCAATTGAAGGACTTATAATACAGGCCTAGATCTCGATCTCTACTAGGCCTAAATGATATAGTAAATAATATTAAGTCCTTTGCCTACAAAATTATACACTATATAAACGCTAAATGGTGAAAGATTAATAGAGATTTCCAAGGATGCGAGGGTCAAAGTAATCTAAATATAGTTTGGAACGGGTTTGGACTGCAGTAAACAACAATGTACAGCATTGCATCTTGGTTGTTTATAATTTTCATAAGCTCTAAATTGGGTATATCTCGTATAACGGAAATGACGTAACAGACAGATTGTTTCGTTGGAAGAAATTATTTTTGTTTTTCATAGCGTTTAATATGTTAAAACAAAGAATGGACGACGAAAAGGAAGAATGTCGTCGTCTTGAGAAAGAAATCGAGGTTTTGGAGAGTAAGTTCTATTGTTATATTAGTTTACAATGTCGGACGATTTTACATTTCAAAATTAATGTCGGCCACATGGTTCTTTCGAAAAGCGTAATTGTACGTAGTATTGCACCATTGAAAAGTCTAGTTTTCGTGTGTAAAAAAGAGATAAAAATCAGTTTTTAACGTGTTATTTTGGTAAAAGGGTATCGTTTTACAATGACTCGGTAGCAAGTACCGTTTTTTTATAAATTCGATGAAAAATATTTCCTCACGAAATTGAAGCGGGATTTTGCGCGTGAGGGTCGGTTAGGGCTCAGGTTAGGCGCCGTGAGGGTCGGTTAGGGTTAGTTTTAGGGTTAGTGCAGTCATATATGCTGAAATTGAAGCTGGATTGATAAACAATAATTTTCAATGAAAAATGGCTGAAAAATATTTGCTGACGAAATAGAAGCGGGATTTATCGAACAAATTCTTGCCTAAAGAGAAGCTGGATCGATTAAAATTATTCTCGGCAAACTAGAAGTTGGATTTATTAAAGATAACAACGCTGCAACGATATCTACCGAGTCATTGTAGAACGATTTACCGAGTCATTGTAGAACGCTACCGGTAAAAGTTGTGTCGCCGAGTGATAATACACTAACGAGTGCCTGTTTGCATAAGCTTAAACAATTATGGTTGCCCACGACTTCTATCGAATAGAGCGCTGCGCCATTACAGTCCGCATCCCATAATGCAATGCGATCAGTATGTAAACAATTGACGCTCAGTAATTAACATGAGATCGGTAGACGAGTACGTCGGTTTGGTCGCTGACTGTCATGACGCTTGACCCTGACACCAAACGACCCTCATGACGCCTTACCTGACCCTAACCGACACTTTCGACGCCTGATCCTGACCCTAATTCACACTTTTGACACCAGTAAACTGACACGCTATATCCTTCAGTGCCATTATTTGAGCAAGCTATGTTTACGGGCACTAACCCACTCACTGTCATGGAAATGTTAGGCAATATTATAGTCAAAGTAGATATCAACAGTATAAATTTGGATATCTGGCGGAGGTTTAGGTTATTCCACAGTTTACGTTACTAAATTATTTAATGTCTCCAGTGCCTTGCTGGATGTTGATAAGTAAGCAGCCTACCACTGTCCATTATGGCTGTCATGAATCCAGTGTCTGTTGAAGGGAAAATATTTACATCAATAAAAATTCTGTTTCAGCTAAAACCATTGTCATTGATCCAGCTTTTATTTAACCAGGGATTGTTTTCAGCAATCCAACGTATATTGATGTAAGAAGTTTTCCCATCAAAGAAAAACTTAATCAATCCAACCCCTATTGAAGCAAAGACTTCTAAGTTTAATCAATCTAGCTTCTTTTTATGGAAACCTGATATTCTGGGGAAAACTAACAAGTCATTTTAATTATGGAATGTGCACTTGTGTGTATGTCACTGCAATAATTTTACACTATTTTCTTAAATCTTTCACCATTTTATATGTAATATATTCTAGTTGAGAAATTATTATTTCAGTTCCTATTATTACTTCTATGTATTATAATGATGTTCTGTGTCCCATTGTGCGTTTGCAAGTGGAGTAATAAAGAAAATACTTACTTACTTACTTACTTATTATTTCAAAGCCATTGCATTACAACGGACGGCCATGATACTTCTTTCCAACCCAACTTCACTTGCATCATTTAGTGTCTAGTTATGCTTGTTATGAGTTCTGCAGTTTGTGTAAAGTTGGTTCAGTAAATATGAATTTTTATTTTAGGGCTTATAAAGAATCATGGAGGAAAAGAGCAGAGGACTATATCAGCTAATCATATGAGAAGGTTGGCTGCTCCAGTTCCCACGCACAGCGCCTCTCAAGGAAATCGCTATCAGTGGACAAAAAAAGATCTTGCAGCTGAATGTCCTTCAACAACTATAAATGGCACCAGCGCTGGTAAATTGTCAAATCTTGAAAGAAATTATGCCGTGGGAAAATTGTCACAAGAAGAACAAAGAGTAGACATACGCCAGCGAGAATACATGCTTAAAAATAGGCAGAAATCAGTGTACAAAGTAGGTGACGGCCAATTGACTAGAAATACAAATCAAGAAATAAATGTTACAAATTGTTCAACTGAGGCGGTAAGCAATTCATCGGGTTGCTGTGTTCAGCCTAGAGCTGTCGTTACTGCCCAGAAGTTACAATCAGTAAGAAGTGCACAGACTCCTGTTGATGTGGTCTCAAGTGAATTTATTGATGGGAAAGTCATATCAGGTGCTTTAGGTAAATTTCAGGGTTCAGCGTCATCTGCTGATACAACTGTCGCCAGCGCATCGAGTACGAAACGATCTAAAACTCAGTTGGTAGCCAAAAGGGTGACAGGAAATGATGTAAGGAATGTAGCAACAGTGCTGACGCACACAGTTGCAGATGAACTTCAAGCGAATGTGAAACAGTCGTCTTGTGTGCCTTCTGTGGTCGATCAGAATTGCGTACCAATAAACAGCGCAGAAGAAGTTGGTTCTGCTGGTATCATAGTCGAACCATCCAGTAACATGAGTCGTCTGTGTGCTATAAATAAATACAAGCTTATCCGTCCAGTTGATGAAAAAAGTTTGGAACAAGTTGCCACAAGTTTGCCTCATGGTTCTGAGTTTGCGTGCAGGCAGGTCGTCTCTCAACGGAAGAAACATCCAAAGTCAGCGGTCCAGACGTCGTTCCGTGACAAGGGCCATGATGTAATTCATAAGTCAAAATACAAACTTGTCAAATCTTTGCAGGACAGTTCTAACTCCAGCAGCAACAATATTCCCTTTCCAGCACCATCTCAGTTGTCTCAGGTCTACAAGTCCTGTGGGACCAATGAGAAGCAACAAAGATGCCTGTCTCCGAGAGGTGTCAGGCGTACTTCCTCTGCGTCCATTTCTTTATGTCCTACTGTGACCGATGTTTCAGGAGTATCTCCTGCAAATAGAATGCGTATTCTCTCGCGTTACAAACTAGTAAAGACAGGTCATATGAAACACCAGCAGACGATCAAGGAAAATAAAAGGAGACGTTCCAGAACTCGATCCTTTTCCCAGATTGCGAAGAAGAAAGGATGGATTTCCAAGTATGCTTTGAAAAGGGAACTTGGAGGCATGTAACTTTAGTTTTCTGTAAATCTTTCCCTGCTGATTTTGGATTTTTGTGTACAGGAGAAAAGTAACAATACCTACTTAAAAATAAATTAATAAAAACTTGACACTTGCGATTTTAAACTTTGTAGCTCTTTTACCACTGTTTGACCTGTAGACTCTAAACTTTTCTTATTGGTCAAGTAAGTGCAAGGAGCATTTATGGCCCAGTGGTCTTTTGCTATAATATAATGTCATTGATAGACTTTCTAAGAGGGCATGTAGAAGTTCTGGAACTTTGTTGCACTCACGCCCCTAACAAACTTTGGTATAAAATAAGAACACTGTTGGCATCAGGTGGTTCGGAAGTCATATCGGTTAAGTCATTTCAGATGGTTAGGAAGATGGTTAGAAAGGTATCAGATTGTTATGAAAATATCAGATGGTTAGAAAGGTATTGGATTGTTTGGAAGATATCAGATGGCTAGGAAGATATCAGATGGTTAGGAAGAGGACTGGCCACCCACATGCATATCGGGGTTCAGATTAACGAAGCTTAAATATTGCATTTCATACACATGACCAGTGGCCTCACGTAATTCGCTTATGGGATTGCTCTTTTCCTTACTAATTGTTCAATTGAAATTTCAGAGCTTTCACAAGCATCCAACTGCATCAATGTCATACTTGGTCGAAAGGTGAGAAACCTAAGTGCCAATAAATACAAGTTCATCAATGCCAGACCATCTTCCTCACAACCTTCTGGAAACAGTGCGATCCAGAAAAGAAGAGCGTGAGTGCTGTGTTTTTTTATTCTTCCATTTGATGTAATCTATTGAGTATTCAGCTTTTACCCTTACATTGTTTCCTGTTCTGGTTGTGTTTCTGTATGAAATTTTAAGTCTCCAATCTGTGTTCCTTAGAAACTTAAACATGGTGTCGGCTTGGCATGTTATGTGGATAACTTGGTGTTTCATCATCGTCGTCATCAATGACAATTGACCATGGACTCAACGCCCGTAGGTGTCCGATGCCATTTTCACTATCCTCTTCCACTTGGTGTTTACTGTCAAGAATTATCTTCGGTACTTTACAGCCAATGACTATAAATTTGCTGCTTCTTAAAAACTCTTTTATAAAATGCACTGAGTTTTATGTATTCTTTTCACTTTAATAATATTCTAAGATTTAACATGTTTAGAAAAGATCATCTTATATTACATATCAATTGCTGTTTTTTATGTGTGCCAGCATCATAATGCACGTGAATCTCCAATTGATGTTTTTTGATTGCAGACTCAAGATTGACCGACGGAAGGGACCCAGAAACGCCGTGCAGTCGAGGCGCTTGTTTTGGAGCAACGTGCCAAGGAGTTCTTCATCTAGTCATCTGAATTTCAATCAGTCAAAGAGAAAAACATCATTATTTGGTAAATAATCCTTGAATGCATATCTACATATTGGTTTACTGTTTCATGTCATTTATTCACTACAGACTGATACTCTGTACTTAAATATGAGATGTATGAATGTGTGCAAGCCTATATATAATTATATATATACATGTACACACATATTATGCATATATAATATTATATATATATATATATATATGTGTGTGTTTTGTTTTTGATATTCGTAATATGTATAAGTTATATTTTTTACATTTATATTTTTTACATATAAAATCTTGTTAGTTATGTATGCAATTAATCAATCAGAATAGCGCTCCTTCAAGGTCGCTACTGAGAGGCACTCCCGGCACAGGCCAAGCGTAAAAAGGCAGTCTTCAACATTTGATGAAACGTAGAACAGTACTAGAGTGTTCATAGCCTGACTGGTGTTGACAGGTTGAAGATGCAAGCATATTTCATGTAGGTGTGGTGATCTGTTTGTTTAGATAGCTAGATCTGTTCTTTGCATGCAGTTTCACAGTCTGTACCTGTTATGTTAAAGCACTAGTTAGTATTGTGCCATTTATTAACTCCTTGTCCGTTATTATAATGAGTCAAATAAAATTATTTGGGCTTATGATTTCCTCTCAAGAACTCTGCTGTGGAAGTACAGCTGGAATCCTACAGCCTAATTGGCAACGGCTGTGCATTAGCTACCGCTGCAATCACAGTTTTACGTACTGTAGATTATGTTTGTAAACTGTTGCAGTGCACATGTGTATTACTTTAAGTTTGGAATAACGGTTTATGTTATTTATTTGTTAATCTAAAGGTAATTATTATGTACAGGGATCTTACGTGAATTGTTTGTGTACATTTAGCTCGATCACTGAGTCGATTGGACTCACGACGTTCCATAATGGGGTAAGTGCTAGACTCCATAAATGGACATGGCCATCCAGATCTGCAATGAAAATTGTGCTTAACCCTTTACCGATTGAGGGTGTAGGATTTTCAGTATTAGTATTTACTGCACTTCGGTCGATAAAGGGTTAAATAGAAATTCTGAATTTCCAGACAGCCTTTATAATTGGCTCTACAGTGGAAGTGGTGATTGGATAGGGGGTCCACTGAGGGTCCAATGCATGTGAGTGTGGGCCCTGTGGAGGTTGATCATGTCACTGCTTGATTTATCTTTTTAGCGGCACTGGTAATGCTTCCCAAAGCAGTTTTCAAGTGAGGGTGTAGGTAATACTTCCAGTAAATTTAATATAGGTTCTGCTTATGGTGTGGGTTTTCATAAGGGTTTGTATGTGCACTTGTTATAGCGCACTTCAAGCTCTCTACTCAGAGGCACTCCCAACTGCAATGCGGACACTGCATCGGAGTTTGACGCCGAAGCGCTGAGCATTGCGAGTGAAGGACTTGCCCAAGGAACCTATGCTGCGACTTGAGGTGAATTTGATCCTGCAACCCTCCAGCTGCAAGGCAACGAACATACCCACTACACCACCGTGCCACAGAAATATATCTGATAATGATATCTGTTGTGCATTTGGTATTCTTTCCTATCGGCAGTGTAGGCAATCCTTCCAGTATATTCAGTAAATTGAATGATAGAGGTCTGTGTTGAGGATTTAGTTAATATCTGTTGTTCATTTTTGTCATTTCATCTTTTAGCTTTATGAAAAATCCTTTATATTTCAGTTCTGTTGGAGATCACAATCGCAATCGTAATCTCCAAATTTTTTAAGCGCTACTCGAAAGCTAAGCGCGAGGTACCAGCTTATTCATGAGCGCTGTGTTGAGCCAAAGGGTTGTCCGTAAGAGTAGTCTAGAGTGGTCTGGGTCGAGTTACCATAGGATCAGATGAGGCGGAACAGCTACTTTGGTGGGTGTCATCTGGACCGGGGATTGGAGAGTGGAGGATCAGATGAGACAGGGTAAGAGTTCGTGAAAAGGAGTGTCTTAAGTTTCGAATGAAAGGCTCGAGGTGTGATGGATCGAGGATCCTGAGGAATGTGATGGTGTGTGATTAGTAATGATGGTGGAGGAACTGAGAAAGATCGGAATTTAGCAGGCAGATCGTGTGATACATGCTTCAACTTTCACTGTGGATTTGCACAAGTTTTTGCTTCATGTGTAACTTTTACTTGTAACTTTTGTACTATATTTTCTTCCTGTTTTGATTACTGTCTCCATTTCTATAGACTTAATAAATGCTATAACTATTTTATTTATATGCTATTGTGGTGTTAATTTTGTTACAGAAGGAGAAACTCTGCTATAAAAATGACGAGCTGTTTGAAGAATCCGTCGTCACGTTACTGCATTTTCTACAGTCGTTTTGGTCACTGTAAACGTGGTGATCGCTGTCAATACATCCACGATCCTGATAAAATATCTGTTTGCACAAGGTTGTTATACAGAAGAGTAAAATAATTGATATTCTCAGAATTATATTTTTAACAGTAAGTTAACTGAGCACTACAGGATTAAATTCATACTTTGTGGTTGATTGTGTCTCAGATCATGAAGTGATGAAAGAAAGGACTTGACATTCATTCAAGTATTTACATAGCACCTCTTCAAGGAAACTACTCAGAGGTGCTCCCAACTCTAGCTCGGCCGTATATCAAATGATAACCTTACCTTAAAACACTTTTATCTATTTGTAATGTCACATATGTCTGTAAAGGCAGACTACTTGATTGATGACATGACCTGAGTTTTTTTACTTAAAAATTTATCATATGCTTAACGTTTTTATATCAACTTAGCTTCAACTGTTTACCATCAGTATTAGTTGTCATTTCAAAGTTCGTTTGTTTTTCTTGTTTAGGTTTTTGCGTGGTACGTGTAAAGTAACTGATTGTCTATTCTCGCACAAAGTAGCAACGCACAAAATGCCAATGTGCCGCTTTTTCCTACGTCGTGCTTGCAACCGCGATGACTGTCCTTACTTGCATGTCAACGTAGCGAAGGATGCTGAAATCTGCCTCGAGTTTCTTAAAGGTTTCTGTGCTGAAGGAGATTTGGTAAAACTTTTTTATTATTTTTTTGCATTTGTTTTTACAGTTTTTCACTAATAAATTTATTCTTTGCCTGTTTCAAAGAAGGTATGATTGTTTGCAGAAATTATAAAGTCTTACTCTTCTTGAAAAATGAAGTATCCTAGTTGGCATTTACATCACTTGCCTTGCAGGATATATTGTATTTATCAACCACAACATTTCTGTACTATTTTTTTTGTAATTGCTTGTCAGTTTGGTATTAAAAGTTTCTAGGGGTAAACTTTTTTCGACCATTTTTCATATGCTTTCAGTCATTTGTAAAGGAACGTATTCTAACAACTTTGATACGATGTTGCCATCAATAAAATAATCTGTAAGTGGTAAGGCAAGTCTAGGATCTTGCGGAAAAGGCCATGAGTTAGGGCATAATTGCTTGTGAAAAGGGTGATAAGTGCAAAGACTCCCTTAGGGCATTGAATTGTGACATGTCTGATGTAGATGTGAATTAGATCTATATTGAAGAAGTCCTGATTCAAATTCTATAAAACTGGTTTGATTGTATTTTGTAAGTGAATGCCACGGTGCATTCAAGTGTGTTAATACTGGTGATGTTGTAGTGTAAGAAGAAGCACATGTTGGTGTGCCCTGACATTTCTGAAAATGGCAGTTGTCCGCGAGGAAAGAGTTGTCTCATGCAGCATCCGAAAAACCTAAAGTCTCAAGGGAAATCTAAGAGTAACGGAAGTTCATTAAAAAAATTGAAGCTCAACTGCAAAAATACAGAACAGTTGAATAAAGAAGATGAAACCAAGGATTCTAGGTGAGTCATTTTGTTTTCAGTAATACAAATTCCGTTTTTGTTTTTCTGTCTATGTAAGTTTCTTCTTTCATTTATCCGTTTATATTACTGTTTTCTTGCTTGTTAAATTCCTGCTTGCCTCTTAATTATCTATATCTGAACAGTTTTAGTTTTTTCTTGTATTTTAATTATTTGGTTTGGAGTTGATATATAAAACCATCTTGGAGAGAATGTTTATTCTGTGCATCTTTTAAGATGATTTTTCGCTCTTATTAAATAGTTTTTTTACCAAACCGTATTTGTGCTACTAAAATAGTAAAATTTGATGACATCATAGTCATCTGGATCTACAATTTTCTGGGTTTTTTTCAGATCAAAAACCAAGCCATCTCTCCATCTGTCTGATCTTGATGACGTTAACCTTCCTTGGAAAGAAAGACGCCTTCCGGCTTATATAGCACTGAATAATTCTATCAATGATGATTCGCCGAAGAATTATCCTAGTAATCCAGTCAATGTTCCAGGTGTGTAATGTTGAGTAGCCTTTGACTGGTACATATATGCAATGCAGTACCCCATCATTAGCGTGCAGGACAAAAGTGTGCTGACAAAAAAACGCGAACCGTCAATTGTGCGCAAGTCAAATGCGAGCAGCCAAAGGCATTGGAAGGTTGCAGGTTACAGCATAGTGGAAGCAAAACTAGCAGGCGTCGTCTAAGTCTGAATACAATTAGCAGGGCTAGATTAAGAAATGTGGGGGCCCTGTTCGGGAAATTTTTGCGGATCCTCAACTGAAAATTCTGATGACCTTTTTAGTCATTTGGTCTCAAATTTCGTAGAATATACCGATTATTCCCCTCTCAAAAAGTTGATGACCTCTTTTTTAGTCGCTTGGTTGAAATTTGGTAGAAAATCAAAAAAAATCGGAAATTTTTCCCCACATGTGTTGGGGTCTGGGGGGGCCTAAAGTGTGGTGGCCCTGTTCGGCCGAACATGTTGAACATGCCTTAATCCGGCCCTGACAATTAGCCCATTCTAATTTATTAAACAGTTGTTGTCTAAATGGAAGCGTTAAATATTCCAGTATTCTCATTATGGATTAATGGACTTTGTTCTGTTGATGAAAAGGCAACCTGACCGTGGACTGGCAACGCAGAAACCACTTGGTTGTGATTTCTTACACGAAAGACTTTCCGAGTGATTTGAGATCAGTGTCAATTTCAATCAGAGATAACAACATAAGTTTGCCTACCACAGTTCGTTCTGCCAACTCTGTTGAGGCTTTCAAAACTCAACTGAAGACATATCTGTTTTCTAAGCGTATCATAATATGGGGGCCCGGTAGAGTAATGGTTAACACGCTGGCCAAGAGATCGAGAGGTAGTGAGTTCGAGCCCCCGTTGGGCGGATTTGCTTTGTAGGCTGCTATTAGCGCCGTGTAATTACAAAGCTGTCTGTTCAGTTGGTAGTTAAGTTTAATTAAGATTACTGCATAACTTGTAAATGTAAAGCGCAGTGCGTCTTGCAGGCGTTGAATTAAAGAAAAAATATTATATTATTATATATTATTATCTTTGACTGAATATATTGCGTTTGTGTTTGTAGAGGCGCCTTTGTAACGGCACGTGCTGTGTTACGGCGCCATAGAAATTGTCGTCATTATTAATATTATTATTATAACTACTGGCATGTTGAGATGAAGATTAAAACTAATTGTGATGTGGATTTGAAACGAATTGTGTGGCTGGCTTTCTTTCAAGTTGCATTGTTTTTACATTTGAATTTATCGTCCCTGTGTTTTGCATCTGAACTTAGGTTGTTCTGCAGCGTTAAACATCCATCCAAGAATAAAGATGCCGAGTGAGAGCGCGTACGATGAGATCGAGGCGATCATTCAGCAGAGCTCCCAGGAGCCGTGATTGGTTGTTACATGCGTCTGGATCCGTGTAGCAATGTTCAGTGCATTGATTGTTTCTCTAAGTCACTACCCTCTTGACCCTTTGCCATAATTCATACTTCTTCAACTTTATACAGTCACACCCTCATAACCATCTCTTTTCTCAGGTAAGTGCAATCTTTTATCAGTGAATTTCTGCGCATCTCTGTTTATAGTAGCCGACAGTTTTGTTGAGTTATTTCAGTAACTTGTGTTCAAAAGCATGGACATCTTTGAGATTTGATTAAATTAATTTTTGGTGGACGCTGAAAAGCAGGTGCTTTGATAAATTAAGCAAAGTTGTGCATGAGCTGTACTTTCATTTGTTTTGTAAACACTGTGAAGAAACTGATGTTAAAGAAAAAAAGACAATAAAATGCATCTTGCTCTGACCAAAGTGTTTTTACGTGTTGTATGTGTTTGATGTGATATGCAAGAGATGATGCATCGTAGCAAAAAGAATCAGAAAAAGTTATACCTTTAAAGGGTTAAAAGCCTATGAACAACTGCAGAAGCATATGAATTCACACAATATTTCGGTTTAGCACCATTTTATTGCCATAATATTGCCACATGATGTAAATGCACAAGAAATAAAAAGCACGTCCTGAGCCAGTAGTTCAGTAATCGCAATTGATCACTTCATTCTAACTGGACAAACAGACGAAATCTGGTGGGACAGAAGGGTACACAAATATGTAAGCTGATTTAAGAACAAAGTAGCATGATTCGTAGTCATAACTGCTGATAAACATTTGTCTTCGTGTTTTGCTAAAAAAAATTGTCACAGCGCTATTTTTGACACAAGCTGTTTGTCACTGATTTCGTAGACTTTGATATCTTTTGTACAGCTCTTTTTATAACTTTTGATTTGGTGTTGGAGATGCAAGCAAAGGGGCTTGGTACTTCGAACAGTTTTGCAGGTGCTGAGAAAGCAAAGTAAAAAAAATACTAGAAAGTGTATGTCTCTAATACCCGCTGAATTTGCACAATCTTCTTGGTCTAGGCTCGAACTTTTCGATTAACTTTGTCGTAGACTTCTGGGAAAGCACCTTGGCATGACAGCTTTTGACGCAGCTTGGTGTAGAGGCTGTGGTCAAACATATCGTAAAATTCTTCTCTTGTCAGGTATGAATCGGCATACAGCATCTGAAAACTAGAAAAAGAGAGAGATTCACGAAAAATAAAACACTGCACTCAAATAAATTTATTAATATAAGCATTTGATGGAAGCTGAATGTTTCAGAGAAAGATAATGGGCAGTAGAAGTTTATAACAATGTTTGGAATCATGCTAAAGATATTCTTGTACAGTAACTGTATTTCTTCAAAGACAACATTCTAGAAAAGTGAGTTCACTTATTGTAACACTATTATGTTTAAGAAGCTGAATTATGATGAGGGAAGCGCACCAATATATGGCAGGGATGCAGAGAAATAAATTAAATAAACTACTAATTATTGACACATATTGCACGTAATTATTGTTAAGAAACTGAATTGTGATGAGAAAGAAAGGCAATTATACATGGTAGTAATCCAGAGCATTTTAAAACAGATTAAAATTTTATGCAGAATTATGGATAAAATGCCAGATTAAAGACGGGCCAAGGACCCTTCACATTATAGGTTAGAAGATACATGTAGCATGTGGGCTAAGGATTTTTAACAAGTTGTTCCTGCGAAGCGGCTTGAGGTGGATTCGAACCTGCAACCTTCCGGCTGCAAGGCAATGAGCATACCCACTTCACCGCGCCCCACAATTACACCAATGTGCCCCACACTACAACACGACGCCCCACAATACACCACCATGTCATACTTGTATGACTGCCCTGGCTATTCCTGAATATTCCCTGGCTAAAAAATGTCTTGTCCCACCTTTGCCTGTATACCATTAAAGGTCCAGTTAAATACAATCAACGGCATTCAGAAGAGGTGTTCACAGCCATTATATGTGGGGAGATGCATTTTAAAAGCACTAGGCATCATTGCAAGAGAAACTACTTGCCCATTTTTGTCGCGAACAAATTTCTCCAGCCTGCGTGTGGTGTCGATCGCCTTGTAGCCTGTAGCTTTTGGTGCTCCGTAAGCACCAATGTCTATGAACATCTTCGGTTCGTCTCCCTTGGGATGAACGAAGCCTGGATTTGCAGGCAGCCAGAACGGACACAGCCAAAGAGGATAAAGCTGAAAAAAGGATAGAGCTGCTGAAATAAGGATAGAGCTGCTGAAATATAATAATAGTAATAGTGAGAAGTAATAATGAGTTAGAAATCACATATTGAACATTGCAATTTATTAATTCATTATGGAGATTTATATAGCACCCCTTTAAGGTTACTACTCAGGAGCGCTCCCGACTCAACCTCCGCTGAAGAACAGTTTTAAGGCTGTGATAAAACACATTTGAGCAAACCCTAGGCATACAGCGTATAGACAATGGAAGCCCATTCCATACCATGATGCCAATAACAGAAAGTACGGTGCTGTCTAAAGAGCAATTTGCGCTCAGAGAATGAGTTCATCTGGAGTGCAGGAACGTAGAGCATGACACCCCAGTACAACCTCTTGCATGGCCAAGAGTTATAAATCTAAGTCTCAGTTAAATTCAAGCCTGTGTGAAGAGTCAAAACTGGGCTATGATATGTCAAGTGAAAAAGTTAATGGTTTGATGTGGCCATCTTAACAGCACTAAATGAAATTTTGGAATTTTGCTGGTGTTTAGCTAAATGCTGGCAATGAACATTTACAAAGCAGAGTCTACATCACATTCATTCATAATACAAGTAGTATGTGTAACCTGGAGTTCCTTGTGGAAACACTCAAGTGCAGCACCAGTATCTTCGATTGGTACGAGCATGTCTTGGATTATCTGGTGTTTTTCGTACATTTCCTTGATCGTCTTTCCTTGGGTCAGCTTGAGAAGAGAGATCTTTGGTGGAACCATCCATCCGAACAGGTAACGGAAAACTGGATTATTTCCAAATGGGATAATGTCCTAAAATTAATAATATCAACAGCCGTATAATTATTAAGGATTTATCCAACTGAACATTTATAAATGAAACTTAACATTTACTTATCAGTAGGTAAAATCAGTGGCGTAGGCAAGGGGGTTTGGGGGGTTAAAACCCCCCATTGGCTCCGGAAAAAGGTTTTTTAAGGTTATTTTTCCATTTAAGTAAGAAAAATAGCAAAAAACAGGGTTTCCGTAGCCAAATGCCATTAGACAACTATAGGATAATACGGGGTTATAAATAGGCTGATCAATGTGGACATCATAATTAGACATTACTTTGACTACGTACATTTTGACAATACCCCTCCCTCCATTCGCACACATACACAAATTGCCTAAATTCAGTGATCTCTCCGTTCGTATGTAATTGTTCGATTTGAAAGTTCAACTCACTAAAAGCAAGACTCTGCTGGCAATAAAACGTATATTATATCCAGAAACGTAGAAAACAGATTATTTGACATTATGTAGAAACAAAACCGAAAGTCCGTAGAACCAGAAACAAGAAGACCACCTGACTACAAAACTGATCGGCCTAACACAGTACTCAAAACCCGATATAACTGTTACTCGAGATCCAACATCCTCCCACCTTTCCTTTTGACAATAAAAGGAAATGCTATTGAGTTCATACAATCTTAACACGGAACAAAATTAATGCTAATATGAATCTACTAACGAACTTTACACAGTCAAAACACTGTCATAACACTGCCAGACTGAAAAGTCCATATCTCAATCGTCCAGTCTTTTAGGTTTACGAATCGTGCGTCCAGATCTAGTTACAATGTTCGATTCCATGTGTTCTGGATCTTGCTCGTGATCGAAACCTTTTCCTCCAAGCTTGGGTTGTTTCACCTTTTCTTTTGATCCATTAAATTGTTCCACCATTGACTGAACATTCGTAGAGTCAGTCACTTCCAATGGATACAGTCGTTGTAGTGGACGTAGTAAAACACCCTTCTGGGTCTTCACTCTGGCAGTACGAATTGAACCATCTCGTCCAGGGATTAGTTCAATAATCTTTCCCAGCGGCCAATGAACCCTTTTTTGATCATCCGCACCAATCAGTACCACATCTCCAATGGACGGTTGATTATGTTTCTTTTCTTTAGCTCGCTGCACCAATAAGGACAGGTATTCATTCTTAAATCGGGTTCTCAGTTCCCTTTGCAATGACATCCTCCGTTTATACTCGACCGACAGATCGACTGAAAGTTCTTGACATTCTGGAAATGCGGCAGAATTAATCCCTCTCAAGAACATGGCCGGACACAATGGAATAAGATCCTCTTGATCTTCCGTCATCACCGTCAATGGGCGTTCATTGATGACATTTTCCACATGACTCAGACAAGTCCGGAGTTGTTCGTAATCTAAACGTGCGTTTCCCAACATTCTCTTTAATAAGTCTTTCACAGTTCTGATTAATCTCTCCCACCAACCGCCCCACCATGCTGCCGATGGAGGGTTGAAGATCCACTTGATTTGCTTCACATTGGCGGTCAACTCGATCTTACTCCAGTCCAGTTTGTTAAACAGATTCACGAGTCCGACAAAATTGGATCCATTATCACTGTATATAGTAAGCGGTCTTCCACGTGTATTGATAAACCGATCTAAAGCGTTCAGAAATGCTTCTGTGTTGAGTGAAGTAACGAAATCCAGATGAACACATCGATACACGGCACATGTAAAAAGAACCAACCAGGCCTTTTCACCAGTTTTCAGATACAAAGGACCTGCCAAATCGACTCCAGTGGTTTGGAAGGCATCAGCTGCTTCAGTGCGACTGTCTGGCAGCGTGGCAGGGTCCACTTGAAAACCTTTTGCTGTATGACGTAAACAATTCGTGCATCTTCTTAACACCCTGTTTATTGTCTTCCTCGATTGTAAAATCCAAAACCGTTCTCGCAGTTTACTCATCAAGAACTGAGCTCCTGCATGGTGATGTTTCAAATGATACCATCTAATCAACTGTTCCACAAGCAGATGTTTTGAAGGCAACAACACTGGAAACCTGAATATTTTATCACTTTCTCTGAGCGTAAGCTTGGTTTTGACATGATAGAGTTGATCCTCGTCCATCTCTACCACCAAACCGCTGATGTTTTCCTTCCTTTTGGTAAACTCTTCCTTTTGCACCAATTTCAAAATCACAGCTTCTGCCTCAGTAAACTCTTGATCTGATAAGTGTCCAGTTCGTTTTACCTCTGTTGATTTACAGTTAATAACAAATCGTCTCAGCCATGCCATTGTCCGAATATTTTTGAGATAACTCGACAAAGGCAAGTACCAAAGTAGATTTCCCTTTTCATCCTCTAGACTTGACGTCACCAGCAAAACTGCAGAATTTTCCTGTGACCTATCAACTTTCTCTTCTGAGGTCAACTCATCCTGTCGGTGTTTCGCTATGGGTTTCTTCCTTTGCTCTTCACGTATGGCGTCTTCATCCCATGTAGACTCCTCGACCGGCCAGTCTTTACTTGAGTGATGCAACCATTCTGGTCCATTCCACCATCTTGATTCCAACAATTGAGTGGGTGAACAACCTCTTGAGGGAAGATCTGCTGGATTATAGATCCCTGGGATGTGTCTCCAGTCCTCGACTTTGACGAGAGAACAGATTTCTTTGACCCGGTTTCCTACAAAAGATCCCCACTCATCGTTTCGCTTGATCCAGGCCAAGGCAGTCGTTGAATCACTCCATAAGTAACATTTTAAGTCTGCCAGATGCAAAGCTTCTTTCAGGAAATGAGTCAGTCTTGCTCCCACCACACACGCCAACAATTCCATTCTCGGTATCGAAGGCCTTTTCAAAGGTGCTAGTCTTGACTTTGCCATCATTAGCTGCACCGACACTTGTTTGCATTCATCTGTCGTGCGAAGAAATATCACTGTGGCATATGCATCCTGGCTCGCATCACAAAATGTATGAATTTCTGCAGAACCTGCTTTCAAACCGTGGCCACCAGTCAAGTCTCTGTTAATTTTGATATTTCTTAGGCTCTGTATCTCTTTATGCCATTTCTTGAGTTTCTTTTCAACCGTTTCAGGTAATTTCTCATCCCAGCCCAACTTTGCTGCCCAGGTGCTCTGCAACAACAGTTTTAAAGTCAGTGTGGCTGGACAGACTAATCCCACTGGATCAAATATTTTGTTTATGTAGGCTAGAACCAATCTCTTGGTCATACCTTCCTTCCATTCACCGATGACTACGTCACAGGACAACGTATCTTCGACTTTATCCCACAAAAGTCCTAACATCTTCACAACTGGAGGTTTGTTTTCATTAAACTCTGAAGTCACATCATCACATTGTTCACTTTCAGTCTCTTTGTCTGACTTCGAAAAAGAACATTCCCAATTTCTCAGATTCATTCCTGCAGATGACATGATTTTTACAGTCTGATTTCTGAAGTGTTCGTATTCTTCATGTGTAGACACTGACGTCGCACAATTGTCCACATATAAAGAGTTCAACAACTTCTGTGCCAAAGTCTTATTTTCACTGCTGATCGACGTTAGATGAAGTTCTAGTACGGCTGCCAACAGAAATGGACTGCAGTTCACTCCAAACACCACTCGCCGATGTCTGTACACTCTGATCTTTTCAGTCATAGCATCGTCCCACCAAAGAAAACGAAGAAAGTCTCGATCCTTCTCCGCAACTTCAATCATCTGAAATGCTTTTCTAATGTCTGCCACAACACCAATTTTGTTCTCTCGGAAACGTAGTAAAATGGTCGGCAAAAGTTCCAATAGGTTAGGACCCTTTTCCAATACATCATTCAGTGATGGTGTTCTACCTGACTTGCAAGATGCGTCAAATACAGGTCGTACTGGCGTAGTCTGACTTTCTGGTTTGAACACTGCACGGTGAGGAAGATAGTGACACTGTCTCATGTCCTCCACTGGTTCAACCATTTCAATCAAACCTTCATTCATCCAATCTTCAAATACTTGTTGATACTCTTGATATTTTCCTTGAGCTTGTAACTTTTTCGTCAAGGACCTGAGCCTTTTTTCTGCTATTTCTCGATTGTGGGGAATTTCCGGTCTTCCTTCAATCCACGGTAGTGACACTGAATACCTGCCTTCTTGCGACTTTGTTACTGTCTGAAGAAAGTGTTCTTTTGTCTCTATATCTTTTTCCTTTTGAGTTTTGCATTCCACCGGATCACGGATTCCAATGACCTCTAGACTCCATAGTTCCGCTACACTGGCTTCAGTCACCAACATAGACGTAACTAGCATTGCTGCATCACTGTCATCATCACTCTGCACGTTTTCAAGCTTGCCGGATAATGTCCACCCGAAACAGGTTTCCAAGGCAACAAGACCATTTTCTAAGCAATGTCGACGACCCGTCAACCACTGTGCATAGTAATCCGACCCGATGAGAAGTTCAATCTCTTCTTGTTCACTTCCAAGATCATCAACAAAAATCCTTTTCTCTTTCAGTTCTGTCATCCATGGTCCTTTTGACATTCGAGGAATCCCACCACAGATTTTCTGCTGACTCAAGACTTCCACTTGAGCACAATATTTATTGAAACTCCCTTCTAGTTCAATCTCATACAAACTGTGACGTCGCTCGTCTTTGTAACCACCAAACAGAAGATGACATAACTTTACCTCACCTTTAGATTTCATTCCTAATTGTTGGGCAGTTTTCTCCAGGATATACGACTTCTGTGAACCTGGGTCCAATAAAACTCTGACAGCTTTCTGTCTGTCTTTGTTTCGAATAACACACTTCAGTGTTTGTAGCAAGACTTCATTGGTGCAATTCAACTGAGAATGTACCACCGTCATTTGCTCCAATTCATTGTTATTCTGCTTTGTAATTTCTGTCGCCCTCTTGTTTACTTCTAAGTCTGGGCACATCAAAGTCACGTGCTTCTTCTGACAAACAATACATTTCAGAAAAGATTTGCATGACTTTGAAACGTGTCCTCCTCTCAAGCACGACAAACAAGCCTTTTTCTCTAATATTTTCCTCTTTTTCAGACCATATGACATGGTTTGAGCAGTCACGCATGTCTGACTGTCATGTGCTTTGTCGCAAAACACACACCCTGATTTCTGTCCAACAAACAGACCTGCTGCAGTAGGTGGGCTGTATTGTCTCACATTTTCTCTTTTTTCCTTCTCACACTTTACTTTACTCAACTCACCAAAACCTTCATTGACATATGACAATCTTTCAGCTCCTTTTACTTCCATCCGTAGAAATTTCATCAAGGACTTCAAGCGTTCATCCACGGGTTGATCCAGGTGATCTTCATCATATCCTGACAATGCACTTCTCTGCCAAACTCTAACAACCTCTTCTGGTAGACTGGATTCCACCAGAGGATACAGGAATGCAGCACTCTGTTCTTGTGTTACTCCCAAGGTCTCGAGAGCTCGCAGATGTGACTCTAATTCATCATACATGCTACACAGAGGAACAACTTTCGCCTTTCCTGCATTTCTTATGACCAGCTTCAACAACTGTCTCACATAAACTTCGGTTAACAACACTTTGTCCCCAAATCTGTCTTTCAAAGCTTTTATGGCTAACTGGTAGTTTTCTGCAGTTTGTGGATAACTGTTAACCAACTTGTAAGCTCTGGTTCCAGGAATCATCGACTGTACCAGGTACTGAAATTTGTCACTGTCATGCAATGCATTATCATCATGAATTTTCTTAAATTGAGACCAAAAACCTAGCCATTCTTTCAAGTCTCCGTCAAATTTACGGATTTCAATTTTCGGCAGTTTGTATGTTTTTGTGTGGACCTTCTCTCCACTGTGTGCACTGTTATTAGAACCATGATCAACTTTATCAGCAAGAAACTGCTCTGCTTTCAGTTTGGCCGTCACAAACCTTTCTTCATATTCGGAAATCGTCATCATCTCCGAGTCTTGATCCTCCTCTGAACCATGTAGAGTCAGACCGGTTAAAATTTGTTGATCAATGTCATCTACCTTCTTGTAAATGGTTTTCAACATTTCCAACTTGACGTGCACTGCCGTCTTATCCGGAGTGTCAACAGATAATTCTACTTCGATATCCTTGCTCCTTTTACTTAATTGAGCTCGAAGCGGTCGTCTTCCATTTTTCAACGTTTCTATGCTAATTCCATCCTCCATGTTGAAATCTCACAACAGCGGGTCACGCTTCTTTAGCGAAGATGAAATTGTTTTCTTACCAACAGAGATCACGTCGGGGTCACCAAATGTTCGATTTGAAAGTTCAACTCACTAAAAGCAAGACTCTGCTGGCAATAAAACGTATATTATATCCAGAAACGTAGAAAACAGATTATTTGACATTATGTAGAAACAAAACCGAAAGTCCGTAGAACCAGAAACAAGAAGACCACCTGACTACAAAACTGATCGGCCTAACACAGTACTCAAAACCCGATATAACTGTTACTCGAGATCCAACAGTAATATATGGACAACCCCTTGTTCCACGCTCACCAGCTTGTACAAAAAATTAGTCGCCCTTGCGGTGACCAGCTGAGCGAGTAACGAGACACATCGTCGTTGTGAAAATCAACCGAGATCAGCCGTGGTTGATGAATGGTTTGCACCTTGATCTTAACCTGCGAACGAGACGCTACTCTATCACTGGAACTAGATGAAATTGTTGATTACTTGGCTACACATTCCGCTGCTCTGAAGAAGCACCTGCTATTATTTTTTTAGTACTTATTCATTCATTCATTCATTCGGACATTTATATAGCGCTCCTTCAAGAAAAACTACTCAGAAGCGCTCCCAACTCCAGCGCGCACAAAAAGAACAGTTTTAAGTTTAGTAAGGAAGGATCCTGGTAGAGTCCCAGAGTGTAGGCGGAGCTCAAAAGGAAGGCCATTCCAGACCACTGGTCCAACCACAGAAAAGGCTCGATCCTTCATGGTAGTAGTACGAGCAAAAGGAACTAAGAGGACTCCCCTATCAGCAGAGCGTAGCTGACGACGTCCTTGGATACCCAATGTAGAGCTGCATAGCTCACGGAGGTAAGTTGGGGCAAGGCCCTGACAACATCGCCATACCAATGCAGCTACCCTGAACTCGATACGCTGGCGAATAGGGAGCCAGTGAAGTACCTCAAGCATGTAGTTTGAGACATGATCATATTTAGGGATTTTCCCAATTAGGCGTGCAGCAGAGCGCAACACCCGGTCAAGACAAGTCAATCTGCTGGATGGGAGGCCAATGTATGTTGGTACTGCCTGGCCACTCTGGTGGCATGCCTCTATCTGCATACGCACCTTCATATTTTATTTATTATTTTTATTATTATATAAATTTCTGACACGCCTAAATGTGAATCTAACGTCAAAGGAAGATGCAGTTAGAGATCCATGTGGTTGAAAGTCAAGGAAATCTGATGACAAGAGGGGAATACTTCATAACAGAAGGGTATGGATGTCTTTGTTTTACTTAGACATCAGAAGAAATGCAAAGTTCACGACTGCTAGCTTCTGTACTTCCAGAGACTAGTAAAGCGGCATGTCAATAATGCATTTTGTTGGTATATAACCCTGCAAATGCTCTGCTACATCTTGACTGTGGCGTAGCTACAATGTGTGCAAAGCACATGGGCCCACAACCTCCAGGGGCCCACAGAGATTGTTGAATTACTAGCCTAACCTAATTAGTAATTCAAACTATTTTGTGAATAAATGTAGTTTGTTCTTTGAACACATTAATTTTGCATTAGGCTACACCGTTATATTGCAGGAATGATGACGTTTTTGTGTGTGAACAATGATAAGAATAACACAGTTTTAAGTTGAGAACATGAAATGAATCATACCGGCATGAGATTTTCGTTTCGCTGTTTCACTTTCCTATGCAAAGGGTAAGGGCGTGTGCCTATAATATTATAGGCCTATGCTGTCTTGGATATAGGCGTCATAATTACGGCAAAGGGTAAGGGCGTGTGCCTATAATATTATAGGCCTATGCTCTCTTGGATATAGGCGTCATAATTATATAATCCGTCTATCTGTCAGGTTCGTTTATTGTAATTAAACGGGCACGGCAGAAATCTCATACTTGTCACAGGCATGCTCGTGTAATCCGGTCATTTGATGGATATTATGGTAACGGGATTGACCTGACATCTCCCTCAGCTAGGATGTGAATTCCAGGGTTTGAGGCTGTTCAACCCTCGTTATAGTCTAAGTCTTTTCTTGAGCCACATGGTTAAGTCTTTCTTTCACCTTTTTACAACCTAACTCCACATCGATCGCAGTCTGACCCCCGCTATTTTTCTACAATTCTCATACTCCTCTCAGCTCTCACTCCAAAAATGAGGGAGACACCAATTCGAGCACGTGTGTGGGTTAGGGTCCTATCACGTAGGCCTATTTGCCCATATTTTTGCACTTGCAGGGAATATTGCTAAACTTATTTTCTAGGTAGGTCTAGCTATGAAAAATTGATAATTGCGTTGTTTTTGGTGTGCAAATTGCCAATCATGAACCAGAATAATTATTGATAGATGATTGTCATTTTTTATGAACAAAATGCTAGAGAAAAAACTCTTTTATGCCATGGCACTGAACATTTTATGTAGGCCTAGGCCTACTAGTTGACGTACTAATAATAAATGGATGAGTCTGCAACGTGATAGATTTTAAATTCAAATGAGAAATCACTGCAATTAATTTAGTTTAACACTTTCATTTATCTGTCTCATTCGTGTGGCATTCGTGTTTATTCTGTGAGTGAGTTGTATTGCATGTGTTATGTAGGCCTATAATACTAAATGCCATTGATTAGGCTATTGTTTTGGTGATCTTTATTGCATGAACGCAACGATACGGACCTTACAAGACCAAATAGGGGCCCATACGGGACCTCTGCACACGGGCCCATAAAAAGCTAGCTACACCACTCCATCATGACCACATATAATGTAAATAATGAAAATCTGCCAATGCAGGGAACACTAACCTGAAGTTGCCAGAAAATGCTTCGAGTGTGTCGGTGGTAGTAGTGTCTTAGTGGGATGTACTCAACTGATGGCCCAGTCTTCAGAAATCTTTGAACATGGTCGAAAAACCACGGCTTGTAGTAATTTCCAATTGCATTGACCTGCAAAGTATAATAACATGATCAGGATCAAATAATATGACATCTATGGAGTGGTTAAAGTGGTTTGGGTGAGCAGTGGCAACGCAGAATGTGTTAGCAGTAGCAACGCAGAATGTGTGAGCAGTGGCAACGCAGAATGTGTGAGCAGTGGCAACGCCAAAGAAGAGTTTTATTGGAATGCATGTGTTTCCAGCATTCTATGCTGGTGAGCAGTGAGAACACAAGCAAAGAATTTAAATGCTGGTGCGAAAACAAAACTATTACTGTGTTACAATAGCTCATACGGACAAACAATATATAAAAATAAACTCGCCGCTGTTCGTATATTGACAGTGCCAGTCCAAAGCCTGGATAAAGGAGGAGGGCAACACTAATTGTGCTTGATATGACACAGTGTTGTTAAACAACAAGCTAAGCTAAAATAAAAAAATTATAAATATGTAGTAAAAGTTACAAATATTTATGTATGTACAGGGTGCGCCAAAAAAAGACCCCCTAGGTTTTTTGCCAATATCTTGACCAAAAGTAAGAATTTCCAAATGATATTTTGCAGGCTTATAGACAATTTATATTTACACATCATGGCCAGATTTCATCAAAATATTTGAAACAGAACAAAAGTTACATCACTTTTAGTGAGGTTACCCACCGTTTTTTGACGATTCAAAAACGCGACGCAACAAAAAGTAAAAAAAAACAATCAAATTATTCTGGCCAATATCTTGGTCAAAAGTAAGAATATCGAAATGAAATTTTACAGGCTTAAAGACAATTCATATCTGCACACGTTGGTCAGATTCCATCAAAATATTTCAAACAGAACAAAAGTTATACCACTTTTAGGGAGGTCACCCACCGTGTTTTGACGATTCAAAAACGAAACGCAACAAAAAAAGTAACAAAAACACGAATTTTTTTCTCATTTCAAATAATTGGTATCATGTAGCCTTGATAATGCCAGATGATCATTATTATTACTATTTAAACAAGAAACAGGGTACCAGCGTAGCTGCGCGTCACTGAGAAATCACTTAGCAAGATGACAAATGAATTGGTAAATAAGGAATCTGTCACATTAATCAACAGGTCCATCAAGAACTTTGCAAAGAGACTCAAAAGAAGTTTTGGCACTGGTGGTGGGCACATTGAACACAAGTTGTGAAGCACTACCAAGTTCATTTGATAACAGTTATTTGATCAGACTTAATAAAATCATGTTTTTGTTACTTTTTGTTGCGTTTCGTTTTTGAATCGTCAAAAACGATGGGTGACCTCGCTAAAAGTGATATAACTTTTGTTCTGTTTGAACTATTTTGATGAAATCTGACCACCATGTACAGATATGAATTGTTTTGTTCCTGTAAAATTTCATTTCGATATTCTTACTTTTGGCCAAGATATTGGCAAAAAACCTATTTTTTTGCGTTTCGTTTTTGAATCGTCAAAAACGATGGGTGACCTCACTAAAAGTGATGTAACTTTTGTTCCGTCTGAAATATTTTGATGAAATCTGGCCATAATGTGTAAATATGAATTGTCTATAAGCCTATAAAATTTCATTTGGAAATTATTACTTTTGGTAAAAATATTGGCAAAAAACCTAGGGGGATCTTTTTTTTGGCGCACCCTGTATATTTATCATAGCTCGATGCGTACGCGTACCTTATATAAGGTACGCTTATCATACGTGCGTACCTTTCAAAGAATAAAATACACGTACCATACGCGTATTTTATTTCTGAGTATTATTATATGTCAGTGTTTTGACGCTTCACCGATATTAAATTACTTACTTATTGGCACATGCAAACAAAGCTTATCTCTTAATAACGCAGTCATTATTCTATTGTTATTATTGTGCACTGTTCACTTTTGCATAATTGCATACAAAGACACAGAATATCACCTATAAGTTGAGTACTTGACAAGTGACCAAAGTAGTGTTAAGTAGTTTTTTTTACATTTAAAAAAAATTCGTGATAGCACCATATGTAATGTTTCATGCACAAATGCACAATGACTTATAGCATGTGCCACGGTTAAGTGTTGTACCGTACCTTTTACGTACCCTTCAATAAGGTACGTTAAAATACGTACGTACCTTTCAAACAATAAAATACGTACCATACGTACCCTCGAGCTATGATATTTATGTACCATATCAGAACGTTTGTTTCACCTTATCTGGTTCGAAATCATCCGTCATTTTTCCTGTCATGATTACAGCCTCATTTTTCGAATACATGAGTCCTTCCACAAAGTCGTTGGACTCCTTATGACTCTCGATCCGAAGTTTTTCTCCTATGTCCGCGAACTGTTTCACCGGATGGTACTCCAGGCGAACGTACTTGCGAGATGGGATGATGCGGATCTCTGCTGCCACCAGAAATCCCAGGGTGCCATGCGACCAGGGCGCAGCGTAAAAGAGATCTGTGTTTTCCGTCTGTCAATAAACCACATTTAAGCAGCTCTATCATATGAAAAGAAAAAGAAAAGTGCAGTCACAGTTACTCTAGCCATGGTTATAAGAAGTAATAATACTAATAAGCATATTATTAATTTATTTTTAAGTGAAATGTATGCATAATACAAGACATACCGTAGCTGTAGCAGATGATAACAGTTTAGCAGGAGTCAAATTTAACCGTATGGCAGTTGTCTGTCCTAATGCTCTTTTTACATTTACCCCTACGGATTATGGGGCTAGCGGTCATTGAACCCACGTCTGTCTGATCTTCAGCTTTTTACCATTCAACCATCTCCATAGCAATGTCAAGTTCTTACATTCAGTATCTGATAGTGCATAGGCATGACAGCGTATACTCCATGACCATTGGATTTTTACCAACAACATGATGTGAACAATGTTGAACAAAAATCTTTCTAGATCTCGTAAACAATTCTCCATTCTAATCTGGTGTAAACTAAGCTCAAACTTAAGACACTAGTATCACTTACGCAGTCAACCACACTGCAGCATGTAGCTTGAAAACAAAATTAATAATTAAGAACCATGCCATATAAATGACGTCTGTTGCTTAGTAAAGTCTGGAAATTAATACATGGAACCTAAACACCCAGCATGCTGCAGTTCGTCTAGCATACAACCAAAGCTGCAATACAATGAAAGTTTCCCTTTAATTAATCTTCGTTTAATTAGACAAATCAGGGTGACACACCGCACCCAGTTACATGTCATGCACTTTAAAAGTAAACAGCAAAATAATGTGAAGATAATAATGTCATTAATGGGTGTCAAAGAGAACCCTCGAATAAAGTTTCTAACATCTTTAACTGGTAGAACAAAAGGGTGTGGTCTAGGTCGCAAGTTATAGGAGGTTTTTGCAAGAGGTGGAAAAAGGTTCCTCAGGACATGATTGACATTTAGCATTATATTACGAAGCAGCCCAGCATCAGCTCCAGCAACTAATTTTTTTACATTCTTTAATTCTCAATTACGAAATAAAACATTATTACACATCACTGCATTACAGTATAACACTGAAGTTTTTTTTACAAAATCTATGCTGGTATAAATTCTGGTATATGAATCTGCATCATTCTGATAGAAAGAAGTGCTTCTGAATTGTTGCTACGTTTTTTTTAATCGATTGCTTACGAACCCATGGCACTTAAATCTCTACATATTATTATTAAAGAACAATCATACAAACAGGAAACCTAAGATATAGACTACAAAAAACCCCAGAAAGTGCAGAAATATGATATATAATGCACAAGTGAAGAGATGCGATTTAAGCTTTGATTACCTTAGAGCATTTGACAAGGCTGCCGTCGGCGAGAACGAGTTCGACCGACTCGAGGATGTGTTGCATCAGACCGTACTTGTGCGATGAAGTTTCAATTCCAACGCCCATGATTAAACCACCTATGGAGAGGACAACACCCATGATTAAACCACCTATGGATAGGACAACACCCATGATTAAACCACCTATGGATAGGACAACACCCATGATTAAACCACCTATGGAGAGGACAACACCCATGATTAAACCACCTATGGAGAGGACAACACCCATGATTAAACCACCTATGGATAGGACAACACCCATGATTAAACCACCTATGGATAGGACAACAGCCATGATTAAACCACCTATGGATAGGACAACACCCATGATTAAACCACCTATGGAGAGGACAACACCCATGATTAAACCACCTATGGATAGGACAACAGCCATGATTAAACCACCTATGGAGAGGACAACAGCCAATACATTCGTGTGGAAAAGGATTTTTAACTGTGTTCACCAACACTTGAACATAAATGTTCTTGCAAATGAGGCACACCTAGCATGGAGTGGTGGCAGGGCTTAAAGTGTGGCTGGACGGTCATGGACGGCGTGCATGCACTTATTTTAAAATATAAACACCGTCCTGCTACTTATTGGCCAGCACAGCCTGAAAAGATTAAAGAGTGTCCAGGCACTTATTTTGGAAATGCAAGGGGCGTCCAGGCACTTATTTTCCCATACTTTGAGCTCTGTGTGGTGGTAGATCTTCCTCACAAATTCGTTGACAAATTAATGAGAATAGCAAAGGTCATACAGCTGCTACAGAAAACCATTCATATTTACGTCCTACACCTTGAACTTTAAATAAAAACTTATCTACGCTCTAGTACTTGAATAGGTAACCATAATTCACTCTTGAATTGTATAGATGACCATAATTCACTTTTGAATTGTTTATAGCAACCTATGGCCTGGGCCCTGCTCAGTTTGCAATGAATTGATAGTAGCATGCTTTACAGCACCCACTACATTCTCCCTCCTTTATTAGGCTGTAAATGAGTACTAACATAAGCTTTCATAATGTATCTATTTATAGTCATTTATTTCCAGAATAACAACAGGAAGAGGCTGTGGGTTGTTAGACAAGGTTCCCTAAGGCTAAATGTGAATTGTCAACATGGTTATTTTTGCGCCTGAACCAAACAATCTCGCAATGTCCAATCTTCTGAAGAGGTTATAATCTAATCTACTTCTAATGGGCATATAAACAAAGGAGGTAGGAAGTGAAAGGTTGCTGACGTGTGTATTGTGTTTGATAAGGAGTGGTGCATAAGTGTTGCTATTGTAGCAAAAAGAATTGCATCAAGAGATCAGGCAAGGCTTGAAAGGGAGAGGGGAGGGCTAAGTTCAAATAATAGACTGTTAATCTGCATTTCTGCGTTGGTATTATAATACCTGGTACTCCATGGCTATGATGCTGCATTACTAAGTTGTAGTTTTAATTAAATTATTTTAATTGTATACTAAAATAATAAATAAACAGACAGTTATTTGTATACTAAAATAATAAATAAACAGACAATTAATTATTTTTATACTAAAATAATAAATAAACAGACAATTAATTATTTGTTTACTAAAATAATAAATAAACAGACAATTAGTTATTTGTATACTAAAATAATAAATAAACAGACAATTAGTTATTTGTATACTAAAATAATAAATAAACAGACAGTTAGTTATTTGACTGAAGTGAAATCATTTCAAGTCCTTAGCCTACCAACAGTAAGGTCATCCAATTCAGGAACAATCGGAAGAGTCCATCCGAGAGGGTTGAGGGTGGCAGTAATCTGTCCCATGGACACCAGCGGCTCGACCCTCACCACTTTTCGTTTTGTGTCAACCTGAAGTATGTCAATAAGGTTGACGTTGATGTTCTTCAACTGGTTCTTGTAGATGCCGACTCGTAGGCTGACTGCCATCCAGCCAGGACGAGCTGTGCACATCGGAGTGCGACAGCCATTGGCACGCCACTTGTGCACCTAAATCATTTGCACATTGAACACCGATTTAGAAGCAAGTTTGACTAGATATGATAAACCAATACAGAGTTCACTGTAAACTCAACAAAATTTCTTGCAAGATTTGCACAAAATAATTCACTCATAAATTATAGTACTTAGTTATTTATGCTAACTACCAGCTTCTGTGGCGCCCACATGTCTAATGCACATCGAAGACATCAACAAATGGGACACCAAACCGAGTTGTAATCCGGACCACCAAGTCATAATCAAGAGCATGAAATCGTCATTGGGAGCACCAAGTCACAATCAGGAGCACCGAGTCATATCAAGAGATGGCTATTAGTAGAAGTAACTCAGTCGAAACTGTATACTACGCTGTGTGCAGTAAACTCAATCAACTAGGATAGATATTTTCACGTGACTGCAACTATGTAACTTCTCAATTTCCCTTCTAAATGTAGCAGAAATGTTACAGTTGTCTGCATGAAGATTGAAGAGCAATTCAAAACTTAACGTCACCCAGGGCAGCAGTAGCAGCATGTGGGTATGAAATGTAAGTGACGTAATAACATTACGAGCAGTTTATAAATGTCATCTAGGGTAGCAGCAACAGCCAAGGTCATGAAGTGCAATTGATGCAATGTTTTCTTGCCTCAGCATGCAAGGGTCTGACCTCCCACCATATAAGTCTACTGTGAATTTAGGAGTTCACTACATGGAAAATTATAGAGCATGAATCTAGTAAATCCAGTCCATCCTGGAGAAGAGTTGAACCCCAACCTGTATACATTAATGGTCCTGCACTCTATCTATAGTCTATTGTCAGTGGCGTAGCCAGAAATTTATGATGGGGGGGGTTTGGGGAGTTTTATGGCCTGGCCGGATGCCCTTTCTGACACCAACCCAACAGTATTACAGTAAATAAAAAGGGAATAAAATAACAAAGGGAATAAAGTAAGAAAAACAATATTATTGTTACTACAAGCAACTGTTTTTTTTTATTCAAGTGGATAAATAACCTTAACAAAAACATTTTTCTCGGCCACTGGGGGGTTTTAACCCCCGAAACCCCCTTGTCTACGCCACTGACTATTGAGCATCTACCTGGGTACTATAGCATATTTCAAATTCAATCAGCCAATACAGTGTTCACAGTTCACTGCAGCTGTGGATGCCAGCAATTCTCACCATGCAATGGATACTACACTAGACCAGTGAACTCTTATTTTTAATTTGCCCTGCATCCAGACAATGTTGGGTCCCCTTTAACTTACTCATTGGTTGGTCCAAAGCTGTGGAACTTGCATTGTCCTTGAGTTTATGGATCACTGAGTTTTGATGCAATAACAAAATTTTTAACAACCACATGACCTTTCATAAGTCATGTTCACAATCATGGATGTGAAATCTGCTAAAAATACATGCACTGCATCACAATATTGAGTCATATCTTGAACTAATGTAATTAGCAACACTGTTCATTACATCATCAGTCATGTTATCAGGTTATACACAAGGGTGGGTTGTTACCAGCTTTAGTCTGTTATTTAAAATAAAGAATAAAATAAACTTGGACGTGGATCTATCTATGTAATGTTTTCATGATTCAGCATGCAAGGATCTGACCTCCCACCATAAAGTCTACTGTGAGTTTAGGAGTTCACTACATGCAAAATTAGAGCATGAATCTAGTAAATCCAGTCCATCCTGGAGAAGAGTTGAACCCCAACCTGTATACATTGATGGTCCTGCACTCTAACTATAGTCTATTGTCAGTGGCGTAGCCAGAAATTTATGATGGGGGGGTTTGGGGAGTTTTATGGCCTGGCCGGATGCCCTTTCTGACACCAACCCAACAGTATTAGAGTAACTAATAAGGGAATAAAGTAACAAAGGGAATAAAGTAAGAAAAACAATTGTTACTACAAGCAATTGTTTTGTTTTTTCTTATTCAAGTGGATAAATAACCTTAACAAAAACTTTTTAGGCCAATGGGGGGTTTTAACCCCCGAGACCCCCTTGTCTATGCCACTGACTATTGTGCATTTACCTGGGTACTATAGTATATATCAAAATCAATCAGCCAATACAGTGTTCACAGTTCACTGCAGCTGTGGATGCCAGCAATTCTCACCATGCAATGGATACTACACTAGACCAGTGAACTCTTATTTTTAATTTGCCCTGCATCCAGACAATGTTGGGTCCCCTTTAACTTACTCATTGGTTGGTCCAAAACTTTGGAACTTGCATTGTCCTTGAGTTTATGGATCATTGAGTTTTGATGCAATAACAAATTTTTAACAACCACATGACCTTTCATAAGTCGTGTTCACAAGTCATGGATGTGAAATCTGCTAAAAATACATGCACTGCATCACAACATTGAGTCATATCTTGAACTAATGTAATTAACAACACTGTTCATTACATCATCAGTATTGTTATCAGGTTATACACAAGGGTGTTACCAGCTTTAGTCTGTTATTTAAAATAAAGAATAAAATAAACTTGGACGTATATCTATCTACGTATAGAATGTAATAATTTAGATACCATGAAACAGTGCTGTCTCTTATACTGTTGCTGGTTGCAGTGTGTCAACTTGATTATTGAATAAACTAAATTACTTACTAATTTACTCAATTAAATGGTGATCTCCACTGGTGGGTAAATTTCATTTAAGGACAAAATTGTTATCTCTTTTAAACACCAGCTCTTGTCTACATTTGCAGTATAGGCTTAGTCATTGTAAAAAACAAAAAGTGATATTTTACTGAGGGCAAAAGCTATCTGCACAATACAACACTGGTCTCTTCTAAAAACTCGTAACCAATTGCCAATTGGTATAAAAATTGTTTTCACAAATAATTGTTGGGGTGCCTTGCAAGAAGTTTTACCATAATGCTCCAAAAATCTTCCAAAATGGCACTGTAAATTTTAATATACATAAAATTACATGTATCTGTTAAGAAAAGTGCAAAAATCCGATACCTAACAATATGTCTGAGTTTGATGTCACAAAGGTAGATAGCAGAAATTGTTTTTGGACATAGCTTCTTATAAAGTAGCATTCATTCAAGGACTTAGCCATGTATTGTCGTCAGTAATCTCAAAGTGCAATGACATTTTGATCTGAAGCCTACTTGACTTGTCACAGCCAGTCACTTTGGCTGAAGCAATTCTATTGTACATCTGAAAAGTCACCTATAGGTCTCACCTGTATTCAAAATAGTTATAGTCAAGTGCATGCGTACTGCTTGCAAAGTGCACGCATACTTTGGCTATTCCCATAATTTGAACCTGAGGCAAATGAATTCATGCGTTTACTTTTGAATTACATTTATATTATGACTGACTGTGCGGCTGTGCCATGGTCTTGCAACATGGCTTGTCTCACATTATTAACACAGCCATTTGGATGGGCTCAAAGAGACATCACAGCTATAAACCTGCACACAATTTCTCCTAATCTAAACCAATACATAATACCAGCCATGTGTTGTGTCTTCCATCGCTTTCACTATGTTTATAACGTTAGTTTTATTTCTTTATAATTAATCATTTCTGTAGTGCTGTGAATAAGGCATACAGCATCAAATGCTTGTGCACCAAAGCAAAGCTGTAACCAATCAGTCTGTAGCATTTCCGTTAAGACGACTAGTGTTGTTTTCATTAACTAACCAACAAAAACTTTCATTAACAAAACTTAAGGTTTTAGTTTACTAAAGCAATAACTATAGAAAATATGATAACAATATAAAAGTTGAGACTCGTGGAACTGGCCAAAAAGAATAACTGAAACTAAAACAGTTGATACCAATAAAAACAAAACATGTAATTAAAACCTAAACAGAAACACAAACCCTGGCATTAATTAAAGGATATTCTCTTACTCTGTCAATAGGTGCGAAAATCGGGGGAATCCGTGTCATCGGGGTGAGAATTGAAGGGGGTTGAGAGGTCCAATACCCCTCCCCAGTCCCCAGCCTTTTTATGTCCCCATGGTAAAGTCTGATTTTCACACCCCAGCTCCACACGGATTATAGTCTAACCCCCTCCATTATTTTCCACAATTTTCATGTGGAACATCATTCAGCGACTCATTCGGCAATTTACTGACCTTTTGAATTTGATTAGATTTGAAATTTTATTAAATTTAGGTGGTAGATCTAAGATTAATGGAGTCTAGGATTTCAAGTATGAAAAATAAACAAAATATAAATACATTGTATCAAGTGTATTGTTGTTGTTGGCATTAGATATTTTATCTGCATATGCATCATAAGTTTTCACAGTGAGGATATACCTAACTCTCCATGTGGCAACTTAATTGTCTGGAGGCGTAACAGAACTTTGAAACCACTTGAAAGCAGAGTCGATTCATAAAACTCGACAAGAAATTTGTACCACTTTACTCAAGAAAAGGACGTATAATTATGTCCTGTGTGATACATGGCATGTTTGCATAATGCAACAATAATCATTGGCATTTATTGCTTATTTGCAGTTATCTTATGTACATTGTTGAATCAGTGAATGAATAACTTAAACTAAAAGTGAATAAACTTAAACAAAAACCAAAACTTTGCAACATAACTAAAACTAAAAAATTAAAACTAATAATAACTCAAACTAAAACTCGAGGTAAAACTAAAACAACATTAATTGAAACAGACAACTTTGGTAAATGATTACAGGACAAGCTATTACCTGTACAAAAAGACAGTTTTGAGAATTAAATAAAAAGCAAAAAATAATAATGATAATAATTATAATAGTTCTAGTCTTAGTATATAATGACCAAAAAAGGTAATTGGGTGAATTTCTTGACTGAGGAATAAAGGCCAATTAATAACAACGATAGTTCAATGTTTTATTAACCATAAACTCCCCTCTGAATGAGATTATTTGCTGAACAGGAAGTCAACTATTTAGTACAAAGTTCATTATGTTGGTATCTTGGTCTGTTAGCTATGATCAAAGATAAGGAGTCCTGAACAGTCTGGTGTTTATGAAAATTACACTTAATGATGCCAGTAAGAAACCACTAAGAAATGCACTTGATGGCAGGCAACACAGAGCATCAGAGATATGTAAGGAGTTCGGTCTAATAGGCTAATAGTGATTGAAGGTAAGCAGGTGTGCTGTTGTTAAGGGCTCTGAAGGTCAAACAGGCCAATTAAAAGTTTTGTCTGAATTTAAACAAGAATCCAATTGAAAGGGACATCAATTGCAAACTGGAAAACAGGAGAAGTCGCCCATGAATCAAAAGTCTGTTCATTAAATATTGTTTTATACAAATTTAACAAAGTGCAGATGGGTCTGTAATTTGACATGCTAGCAGTGTCCAAATATTGACACTTTCGAAGGTGATGAACTAGGACATGAGCAAATACATTATAAATATATATATATATTATAAGACATATATATATATATACATGTCTCTGAGAAGCAGGGAGGGAGGAAGGGAGAGAGGGAGGGACACACAGACAGACAGAGACAGACAGAGAAAGAAACAGGCAGAGCTAGAGGCAGAGAGGTCATGACTGGTTCTTATTAATAAATTAGATCATGCTTCTGGTCCATTGTCTTCTTTAGAAGAAACAATTCATGATTCCTGCACAATGCACATATTGATATCAACATTCAATATATATATATATATATATATATATATATATATATATATATATTGTATATATATATAGTCGGAATTCCGACAATATATATATATATTGTTGTGTGTGTATATGTATATATATATATATATATATATATATATATATATATCATGAACACTTTCTTCTTCATTAAAACACCATTGATTATGTTGTAAAAATAACTAATGACTAGGTGGTATTTGCAGTTTAAGGTCACTATGTGGTAACAAAGACCATTAGCGATGCCCTCCTCTTTTATCCAGGCTTGGGACTGGCATTGGCAGAGTGCAACCAGTGGCGGAGTTAGCCTACTGTTGCTGCTTTTTGAATGCTCATATAAGATATGTACGATTGATTTTGTTGTGTTCACCTTAGGTAAAGATTAAGGTCAGAATGAATCCCATCAGCTACAAATCTCCAAAAAGGACTGTATCCTTCAAAGTCTGGCCATGAACAATGCAAAAACTGAATAGTAGAATTTTGATGGCAATAGTCCAATAATAGAACTTTAAACAACAAGATCAGCATATACGTTGCTGGAGGTTCTGCATTGGCTCCCTGTCCGTCAGTGCATCGAATACAGAACCTCTTTCTTGATATGGCGATGCCAGCTAGGTCTTGCTCCAACTTACATACAGGTACTTGATCTTTGTCGGCCTGTGTTAAGTACTCGGACTGGTCAGTCCCTACACTCGGCTGATAGGGAAGTGCTCTTTGTCCCGTCTGCTCGTACCTCCATCATGCAGAGTCGTGCCTTTTCTGGGGTTGGCCCGGCAGTATGGAATGCCCTCCCACTTGAGCTGCGCCTGTTCCCTAGGTCACTCTGTGACACATTCTATAAGCACTCAAAAACTGTTCTGTTTTTCCGTGCTGGAGTCGGGAGCACCTCTGAGTAGTTTCCGTGAAGAGGCGCTATATAAATACTTGAATGAATGAAAGAATACGTTATGCTGCTTAAAGACTGAACCTAAACTGCAAAGCGCATGCGTCATTCTCAAGTCAAGGCAAAATTTTTAAGTTCGATGTCTTCTGTTCTTGCAGACAGCGAGACCAGACAAGACAGGCTGAAACCAAACTTTATTATCAAGTGTGAAGTGACTTCACTTAGAAGTTCCTGGCCAAGGCCACACATGTAAAGATTGAGTTAATTTGACATGGCAAACTTCAATGTCAAAGCCAGTCTCAACTGCTCACTTATGAAGATCAGTTGCATAAACACGTAAAGTAAGGGCACCCAGGGCTCAAAGTGTGCCTGGACGGTCATGGACGGCGTCCATGCATTTATTTTAAAATATGAGCATCGTCCTGCCACTTATTGGCCAGCACTGACTGGAAAGGTAAGGGGCGTCCAGGAATTATTTTGGGAAAGGTAATGGGCGTCCAGGCACTTATTTTTCCACACTTTGAACACTGAGGGCAGCATTCCCACATCCTAAAAACCAAGAGTCAATGAAGCAGATTGCTACTGTAGTGACAGTGTAGTCTACCAGTTGTTGAACAGCTACTGTAGTGACAGTGTAGTCTACCAGTACTGTAGTGACAGTGTAGTCTACCAGTACTGTAGTGACTGCAGTGTAGTCTACCTGTTGTTGAACATCTTTAACTTTCTCGTCGTGCTTTTCCGGAGCGCTGTTCATTCGAAAGATGAGCCAGTTTCTGAGGTAGAAGAAGACGTCGTAAACGACCGACAGCGGCATGAGAAAGAAAACCACGAAGATCCATCGGTAGTGTATGATGATGTACTCCAACCCTCGGTACTTCAACCACGAAACGGAAAGCAGCGCCGAGACCGCCACAAGCAGCAGCGCACCACTGGCCGAGCTATCGCTTTCCATCACCCTCAAACCGAACATTGCGCCGCGCGTTTAATACTTCACGTATTCGCTATTTTAAAAAAGTTTATCGTCAGTCGGTCGACTGCGGACTGCCGTCTGCTTCGCCGAGGCGACTTTGCGACTGAAAAGCCAGCTGCACGGAGACGCAACGCGAGAATCGTATTGTGAAGTAAATTGACCGGGTGAAGATATACACGCATCGCGACGCTCTGATTTGCGGCGGCGTGCAACAGGCGAGACGACGTCGGCTGTCGAAAACCTAGAAACCGCGAATCACCTGACCAGCGATGAGCCGCTCGCTGAATAAATTATTATAATTTATTAATTAATTAATTTCCTGAATCACTTTAGCTGTGGTGAAAGCGTTTGGTTTAAGTTGTTTAATTAAAGAAATGCCACCGAGGCGTTGGGTTTTAACCTTGCCAAGATTCAAGGCTTTAGATATCGTTAATTGCTCGTTTTTGTCAAGAAACGACGTGGATAAATCGATCACAGGCTATTTCAAATATTGATAATATGCTCTGAAATTTAAACTCCTCGAAATAATAATTGTAACATTGTCTAATATTGAAACTATTTTGAGGCTTCATCTTGTAAAGAAACCGCTGACGATTTTATGTTTAATTAATACTGGTATTTTAGATAAAGGAAGACACGGGCCGATATCTGTTCATGAGCTCTGGTTATATTTATTATTTATTAGCATTTAATGATCAAGATCAGTGAGCCAGAACCTCAACGTCGACCTCCATAAAATGCTTAATCTGCCCTCAGCCTACACAATCATTTATCTAAGAATAGGTATGTCATTTTTTGTGTCCTACAATTTGTTGATAAGCTGAATCTGTGAATAAACTTAGAACAGACGATCGCTCATTGGCTATTGAAAAGACACGCCCTCTCACCTGAGCACTTTGGCTCATGAATATTCATAAGAGCGTTTCAAGGGGTAACCAAAAGAAAGACGAGTGGCTTGTGGGATGGAATGTAGATGCAAGACTTGTAAGCAAGCATTGTTATTGCTTTCTATGAGTTTTCAATGAAAAATTATACAAATCAGCTTTTAATGTATTTCTTCTTTTCTCGCACTAATCAGCATCTTAAATGATTTCTTTGGTCGAAAATTGTATGGGTCAATCTGTAAAAAAATTATGTTTACACAACGTGTATGATTTGGGACCCGAAATTCCTTGTAGGCCTACTCCACATGCCATTCTCATCCTCTGGTCAGTTTTATATGATTTCGCCCTCCTGATTCTTGTCACGTTAGGGCTGCCAACCGTCCCGGATTCGCCGGGACAGTCCAGGAATCGACCCTGGGCGTCCCGTGTCCCGGATTGATCGCAAATTGTCCCGGAATTAGTGGCAGAGATGCACTTGACAAAATCTTGTTATTTTGCACACTAAACTCGACAAGTTGTGTAATGATTTTGCGTTCTGCGCTCTAATAAACCTGACGTTATTGGCTGAACATCGAATGATGGACAACGCTGGGTTCAAGTCTTGAAAATTTTTACAAACCACTGACACTCAGTAGCATATTGTGTCCTATGTAGCCTATAATGTAGGCCTACTGTTAGTCCATTCTAATGCTTTTTGAGAGGTGACGTGCTGATTTCCATGCCTACACAATATATGTGGACAGTGTAAATTGGTATAAATGCCTAATGACTGCAGGCGTCCCGGAATGGCAAAATCAAGAGTTGGCAGCCCTATGTCACGTTCACTGTCATTAGCCCAGACATAGGCTTCTGTTTTGGCGAAGATAGGTGCGATTAAGTGATTCTTCATTAACTTTGCCGTAGGGCGTAATGTTTGCGTTAATTATACTGGTTTTTGGGTAACTAAAATGTGCTGATCTTATGTTTAGTTCATGTACTTGGGTCTTTCTGTACTTAGCTATCCTTTGCATCTGGTATTGTGATGCATTTTACTGACTCGAGTCAGTCAGTTGACATTCTTAACACACCAATCTTGCTCTCAACCACCAATCTTGCTGAATGATTTTATCAACCATGTGTATGCACAGAATGATCCTATTAGGCCACTTCAGATTTTATAATATGCGTGATTATATAAGCCCTATGCAGTTTTCTCTAGCTAGCATACTTCTTTTGTGTGGGTTCTGTTTTTTGAATGGAGGTTAATTGCAATATTAATTTCACTTGTCTAATCTTTCGTAAAGCACTTCTAAAACTGACAACTTGACCATTGACTTACTCTGCATTGTTCTCTGTATGTATGCATTCCTGAAGTTGCAAGGCTTTTATAGTTGCTTGAGAGGTCAATTAATAAATTTATTTTACATATTTCACTTTAAACAATATTGCATTAGCATGGTTTTATTGTGCTCTATTCAATTAACTTGGCACCAGAATGTATGGATGGGTCCTTGATTCCTCACTCTGAGATTTTCCCTGCAGCTTAGAGACTTCTAAACCAATCAGCTAGCCTGACCTGTGTGTTCTTTACTCAATACTCACCCACCATATTGGTAAATATTGCGATAGATCAACTACCGACTGTTGTTGAGGCCTGCACCAGAATAGTGTTAGGCTCTTGGATGTTGTCAATGGATGGCCATTCAAACTATGATTATAATTCACTGATCGGTTGTTTGTATTCTGCAAGTTCTGTATTATCTTGTGGAGAAGGACTGAGCTTATGAACCCTTAAACCCCTTTTTATAGAGGATTGAAGAAGGATGCTGCAATGTGGAGTTTTTCATTCAACAATGAGAACAGTTGCCCACAATCAGTATAAATAACGCAAACATTTTAAGGACAGAGGTGATATTGAAAATCATTTGGCTATTCGTATGTTTCCACTAATGCTAAATAGTGAATGAAGGTGGTACTACAATAGAACAACTTTTGGTATTGTGTGCTTTGTACACAGGATAAATCATTTCTAAACAATAGTTGCATTATCAAAGTCAAGTAATAATGCGATAAAAATTAATGTATGGAATGCGTTGTTAGATTTTTGGTAGAAATATTCGAATCCATGGCTTCCATTCCGAAAACAATGGAATCAGTGAAGATTGAGATGGCACCAACTGCCTCCTTAGTTCCTGAAACGATCTTCAAATCGAAAGTTGTTTTTGATGAAATTCGGAGAACGCTGGAAAAGGTTGAGTCTGCATTTATTGTGTCTTCACTTTAAATAATTTTTGTAGTATTTAAAAAAGTGAACATTCATTGGTTTCATGTCTTCAGTAGACCTGCTGCTATTAAAGCGAGATTGGGTTGAAGTTGTCAAACTGGCTTGTGAATCAACCTTTGCATATTGGCCGTCTAAACATGAATGGGGATGTGAACATCACCTCTGAAGATGAATGTCTGTACTACTGTATATTGGTGTAATGAAGACACAGAGTTTTAACCACCTGGCGTAACTGGATTATTAAATACTCGCTTTAATTCGTTTAGGAACACTCATTTTACTTTACGTGAAGGTAGCTTCTGTGCTTGTTGTAACGCAACAAGAAAACGATATTATGTTCTATAGGGTTTTCATCCAAACGTTCATAATCTGCCACAACATGGACAGTATTGGATACCAAATGATGTACTTTCAAAATAAAACTCTGGGTTTTTTGTCACAGGAGGGCAAGGCATTTGTGGAGAAAATTAAAGGCATCTACTGCTTCAAGATCACACTCGATGGCAACGAGGGTGTGTGGATTGTAGACTTAAAGCACGGCAGCGGCGCAGTAAAGTACGACTCTGCAGGCGAGTGAAGGTCCAGTCACTGTGTGCCATTCATATATTTTGCATTCATTTATCAATTTAGTACATAATACTAAAACATATCATGATTATTAAGTACGTGACAGAAAGTTGCCAGGTTCTAACCTTTATTTACTGGTACTATTCATCAGCGGGATGACCAGGATTATATTAATTCTGAACACGGATTTAGAATATAAATTTTCATTATACAGTCAATCTAAAAAAACGTGATTGGTGTTGTACCGAGTTCTTAAAATTTGGTGTAAAATCTGCTATTCTATTGCGGTCTGAACACCGACGGCTAATTTAAATTTGGTTTAGTAATATTATTCAATCTTTTTTTACCAGAAACACAGTTTATGATAAGACAATTTCGATAACGCTGTAGCAAATGCCAAAGCTGAAAGGTTAAAAGTCAATGGCAGTCTTGTGATTGAACATTTAAAAAGATAGATCTTGTGCCATGGTTTCATTCATTCTATGGACTTGTAGAGTCCCCATCAAGAAATCTGATTATGGGTCACCCAACCCAGCCATGGCTAAAGAAGATATTTGAGTGTTTATAAGTGCAGCTCTGACGGGAGGTCGTTCCAGGTGGTGGGACCTGAATTGAATATTAATTAAAATTTATTATTAATATGATCTAAGTTGTATGCTTTTAACCAAAACGATAGTCTGTCTGATTGTCATTGTTGTTATCATCGCTGTTTATTATGGTAGTTATAATTATTAAGTTTTAAAGTTGATACTATGTCTTTGAAGTCAGATTAAAATACAGTTGTTACTTTGATATGTATAGGTGCAAGTGATGTAACTATCACTGTTAGTGATGACTACTTTCTCCAGATGAGCATTGGCAAACTCAGTCCTCCAGAGGTATGACATTGCTTTGATGAATTGAGCAAATGAATGCACACCACGTGTGCAGGATTATATTCAACTCTGATAAATATGTGAATTACAATCCAAGTTACCATCTGCAAATATTCAATTAATTTGGGCATATGTATCAACAGGACTATTTAGGATGCTTTGCAATTCTCTCTTTGACAGGCGCGGATTTAGAGGGGGGCGGAGCCGGCGTACGCCCCCCCTAAACCTGCAGCAAATGTTCTCAAACTAAACTGACCTAAAACTAATATAATTGCAATTTGGGAATAGGATGTTTGAAGTAGCTGGACAGGCAGAATGGAGCTCTCTTACCGGAGCTCTCTTACCTACTTACCTGAGTTGCTAGCAGACGTTGCCCACGTGACCAATGACTTTTGCCGTGACGTCATTCACAAAGTTCATGTACAGACAAAATTTACGTAAATAGAAATTGGTCAATTAAAAAATATGTCGAGTGGTCCGCCGTCAAAACGGCTTAAACAAGCAGTTTTTTCATTCGCTAATAAGCCGACTGCCGTTGCTAAATCTCAAAAGATGGCATATGATTATCAGGTACTTGTCGGTTAATTCACCGCCACACGCAGAAACCCAGCGTTGTTATTTTTAATCAATCCAACTATCCAACTTCTATTTTGACAAGAATCGCTTCCATCGATCCAGCTTCTGTTTAGGCAAAAATTTGTTTGATAAATCCCGCTTCTATTTCGTCAGCAAATATTTTTCATCAATATAACTTCTATTTAATTGAACATTATTGTTCATCAATCCAGCTTCAATTTAAGCAAGTATGACTGCACCAACCCTATCCCTAACCCTAACCGACCCTCACGGCGCATAACCTGAGCCCTAACCGACCCTCACGACGCATAACCTGAGCCCCTAACGCTGGGTTTCTGCGTGTGGCGGTGAATTAACCGACAAGTACCGATTATCATTATAATTTTGAAATTCGTCGTGCTGATTATAGCCACCGAAAGCGTTCAGCTGCCGATATTATGGACAAAAGCAAATCAAGGATATAGAACTAGGCCTACTCATATAATCATTCTCTTAACGCTCAGTGGCGTGCGGTCCATGGATGAGGCGCATCCCTTGCTTATTGAATCTATTTTTATACAAATACTAGTGTATTCAATTTCTATCATTACTATGTTAATTATCGTATGATAAATTGGCATCGACTATATTATTTTTATTTGGGGGCAGAAAGGGGAGGGGCAAATTCCCAGGGGTCCGGCGGTGTGAGGGGGGCCCGGGTTGTATGATCAAAACCGATAACTGATTTATAATCGTTTCACTGTTAACCTTCAGTGGAGACCAGTGGTTTTATATGAGAAACTATATATTTTTTAAAAGTTCCATAACATTCTCTATAAAAAGGATCATTATAGTTTTGCGTGATCTAATTTCATATATATATATATATATATATATATATATATTTACGGGATTGGATTGGTAGTATTTACGCCCCCCCTAACCAGAAATCCTGGGTCCGCCTCTGTTTGATGCATAAAATTTATTTTATTTCTCACATTTGCTATGGCGCCTGCTCACTACTCAGAGGCGCTTCCACTACAGCGCGGACACTGAATCGAAGTTTCACGCTGGAACGCACGAGCAATTGCAAGTGAAGGACTTGCTCAAGGTCCCTATGCAGCGGCTTGAGGTGGATTCGAACGTGGAACCATCTGGCTCCAAGGCACTAAACCCACCACTACACCATCACGCCCCACAAAAAAATTTATGTTGGTGCCGGGGCCCATTAAAGTCGGTCAGCTGCCAAACATATGCATTTTGAACCGGCATTTAGAAATCTTTGAACTGAAAATTTCATGAATCAAGTGCTTCTTGTTTTATTGCCTTAAATCATTTAAGTGTGAACCCATAGACATCGATTATGCATGTTTGGTTTTTAAATGTTCTCTTTTTGTGTTATAGGCATTTATAAAGGGTTACCTGAAGGTTCAAGGCAACCTAGGACTTGCATTCAAACTCCGAGATCTTTTGCATGAGTTGCATCGGTCCAAACTATAAACTCTTCCAACACAGCAGGATTTTAGAGTTCTTTGTCAGGATCTGGAGTTCTTTGTGGTCTTACGGAATCTCTCGGCATTTGGAACAGTCGTTAATAGCACGATTGTTATGTGCTTAAACTCGTTGCAGCATTCCTCAAACTACGCCTGGAAAAATGTGAATTTGCACTTTTAAATGTATGGGTATGTCCTCCAAGTGATAGGTTTCTTGAGAGTAGCAGTCATGGGTGCCTGCACCGAGAGGTAAGAGGGGCACTCCCCTCACCCCCGCCCGAAAAATTGACACTGATATTTTAACTACAGTACTTTTCGGTTTCTAACAAATTTCTTCACACTAAAGCACTAATAATACGGATGATACACAAAGCGAAACTGAGAAATTTACATTTTGGAAGTCTATGAAAAATACCCATGTTTTTAATAAAGCAGAAAATTAAGCTCTTGCTAGAAAACTTTTAAAACATTTCTGTGGGCACCCATGTCAGCAGTGGCCAATTATTTGGGGAATAAATATATATATATACTATTACTAAAGCAAGCCAAACGATCTGAACACATGTGGTTAGGTGCTTGTGGCCTGCTGGAGAGTGGATTATACTCGGCAACAAAATTCATCTCAGCTACAAGTTTCCATTACTAACATAATGCTGCATTTCTCTGTTGGTGCTAATTATTTTTTACCAGTAGCTTAGGCCTTCATGGTCATTAAACTTGTGTATAAACTTATGGTCTTTAAACTTATGTATAAACTTGCGGTCATATAAACTTATGGTCATTAAACTTATGTATAAACTCTGAAGTGTTACGGAGACTGTCAGGTGTCAGATAAACAAGCGTAATCTTTTGTTTCATATGTACAGTTTAGTATTTGACCTCAAACAAATTATCTTTGCTTCAAAGTATTTGCAAAACTGGATGGACAGGATGGAGAGACTACTGAACGGTAGAGAAAGAACATAAAAGTCTTAAAATATCCATAACAGCCACCTGCACAGTTTAAAAATTTTTGCTCAAAATAGCAAATTATGGCTGTACACATGTATAAGTTATTCACACAGTTTCACATGTCACTCACCGAATGAATTGCGTGTCGAATTTTTACGACGTAATACAATGCATGTAATTATATAGCACAACTTCCGATATGTTAGCAAAGAGAACAGACAATGCAGTAATATCCATTCATAATATACCTTAAGGAGCTTTTAATGCTGGATCATACAGATGCTTCTCATTTCGACATAGTGTTTAATCTAGACGTTTTGGTGGGGGAGGGGAAGTCCCCCAGGACTGACATTTCTTCCCCAGAAAAAATCTTGAGCTGTTGTTCACATGTATATATGTACCATTACCCTTCCCCCCAGTATAACGTGACCCCAGAAAAACGTGACATGTAAAAAAAATTCCCCCAGGAAAAGTTAGGTATGTAATATTTGTGTGTTAGAATAATTTGAGAGTGCAGCATTAATGCACAAACAAATATTTGGTAACAAAGACTAAACCAAAAAATTGTCATCAAATTTCAAAATAGCGAAATTGGTAAGTTTTTATGAAGTTTTAGGTGAAAGGCTTTTGAGGTAAACAGAAAAAAGTCCAGTCAGAGTGGTATAAAAATGTCCATCACCGTGCCGCTGAGCTCAGCGGTTGTCTGTTTTTCCTTGCCACCCCTCCCAAACCTGAATTTCCCCCAACCCAAAGCAGGGGGACTAGATTAAACACTGGCTGACATACGACACAAATGGAGCATATGCAATTTACGATTGAAAGTCATGGCTTGGGATAAAATAAAAACTGTTGCCTGCCCTTGCTCAGAAATCAATCATTAGTTTATACATGCTGGAGCTAAAACATGACTGATCAGCACAGGCTTTCTACTCCTTGCGGGAATCCCAACACCTCTGTAGCATTTTAAAATAACGTTCTTCCATAAATGCCTCAAGATTATGATTATTATATACATATACTTTCGTATGTATATATACACACAAATAATCATTACAATATATACATATTACGAAGTACGTACTCTTGTGTATTTCACTCTGTTCAGCATACATTTCTGTCCACTTTAAAAGGCATACGAGTCAGCCATTTAAGCATCACTTTTGCGGATTTGAAAGCGTATATTGTGTCTTGATGCACACATACACTTATAGATATATACACAAACTACACACACATATATATAATATGCATACATAGCTCTGCAGGAGATAAAGAAAAATCCTTAATTATTATTGTTTTGGTAATGTCATGTGTTGAGAATTACATTCATTATTTAAGATAATTATTATAAACGCGCACTGAGCCAACGCTCGAATGGCCATGACACGAGTTGGCTGAGGCAAGGAGTGACTCCGTTAATCAAAATGGACCTCTGCACCAGTCGCTGCCAGAGTTCTTTGTTGCTCTTGTCTGGAACATAGCATCGGTTCCTTGGTCCGTTCAACTGCTGCAGAACTTTGCCAGCATCCAAGCGAAAGGAATTCGAGAAGATGAAGAGATTGGCAGATGCTAGGAGCTCATATAGAGTGTGGCAAATCTGAAAAAATTAAATTAAAAAAACATAAAACACCAACACATTACAAGAGCTGCTTTGTAAGGTGCCCTTGTAACTTGTGGCTGTGTTACTGCACCATATAAATTGTCGTAATTATTATTATTATTATTATTATTATTATTATTAACATCTGTACAAGTAGTAACAGCTCTAACTAATATAAATCACTACAAGTAGAACTCATTTATGGGCTGTCAGTAACGTTTGTTCACGAGTTATGTTTACCCAACGTTTCTGATATCCCATGATCTTGCAGATTGCATAAAGACCAATTGTTTTGATCAATGTAATTTTGAGAGAGCCTCTGAGGAGTTTCTTTTTAGAAGATGCTTTACAAGTTTGCCATTAAAATTACCTTGGGCAGCAAGCACATCAGTCAGTACACATCACTTCCACAACAACACTTGACCTTTGTACACACATGGGGTGTGCCTCACTGCAATGCCTACTGTCTTCATTCTTGCTTTAGATACAATGCACAATGACTGCCATGTCGAACCAGAGGTCTCTTACAGGTTAAAGTTCTGTCGTCTTATATAGATCCATCTATCTATTAAGTACATGCAAAAAACAGTACTTTTGAATTGAACCACCTCCTCCCTATTGCAACTCATACATTTTGAAGACCTCCATGCGTACCGTACGTATAAGTTAAGTTTCCTCCGTTTACAAAAGTTAATAAGCAAAAGTCATCTTTAAAAACGGTTACTTTACTGTTGGCTACTATTTATTTTCGTTAAACATTATACATTTGCTAGCCAAAATTTGTTAACTGTTATACTGTTAACTGTTTCCTGTTAAGATTTTAAGAGAATTTAATTAAACTGTAAGAAAATTACATCGGACAACTATATGATTAATAGAGTTATAAAGAGGCAAATAATAATAACGTTGTAATTAGACAATTATTTCGAGTATGTACATTTTGCCGAGACCCCCATTCAACTGTATGCAACCGTACGCAAATCACCTTAGAAATTCGGTGACCCCTTCCCTCTCCCTACACACGTATTATATACGGACAGCCCCAACTCATTGTCCTTTTCTCTTTGTCTCACTTAAGCCTTCTACACCTACTTCTTCCATTTTTCTTTGTCTCCTTTTCGTCGTCCTTCACATGACCAACATGGCAACATTATCATCAGAGCAGCTAGAACTGACTGACCGGCAGTTTGGTTCAATGCCAACGGCCACTCCATGTCCACTGCGGCCACAGGTCATTTTGGCTACCTCTGACCATTGTTCAGCATCCGGGTCGTAGCACTCAATGCTCGACAGAAATGTCGTACCGTCGTAGCCACCTACAATACAGAAACATAACCTAACCATAAAGAATCTAATAGGTCATGAAAATTTAGTAACACATTTGTATGATTTCAATAAAGTCACTTCAGTTTTAAATACACTGGAAAAATATTCATATGAGCAAGAACTACAAAACATTGGTCCAAAATATAAACAAAAACTCACTTACTAAAATATGTACGATTTCAAGAAAGTCATTTCAGTTTCAAAATATTTCATATAAGCGAGTACTGCAAAATATTGGTCCAAAATGTAAACAAAAAGTCGCTTACTAAAACATGGTCATGAAATTCAGCTGAGAGTATAATAATGCTATCAAGATATTTGAGGAATGCTTGAGAAAATAATAATAAATCTCAAAATGTCAAACTACTACTATTTAGCACATGATAGAACTGATAATATTTTGGCCAAAAAACCAAATCCTTGAGATGCCAACCTTTTCATAAAAAAAAATAAAACGAATCAGCATGTCATGAACGTGTGGCACAATAAACTGAGACTTTACCCAGAGTGTAAATTTTGTTGCTGACAACAGCCAAACTAAGTGCACTCCGTGGCCAGTTGAGCGGTGATATCATCTGCCACTGGTCAGTATCTGGGTCGTATCGTTCGGCTGAAGGCAACTGGTTTACACCGTCGTAGCCACCAACAACATAGACATGTTGGTCCAGGCTACACACACCTAACCAACAAACACCAACGATAAGATCCCAGAAAAGAACAATAACGTTATCTTCATTCATTATGAGAATTTGTATAGCGCCCCTTCAAGGGCACTATTCAGAGGCGCTCCCAACACCAGCACGGTAAAATAAAACTGCCTTAAGATGAGAGAGGAATGCCTGAGTTCGAGAGAGGGAGCAGAGTGCCAAAGGGAGGCCATTACAAAAGAATGCAGGCAGGAGTGAGACATAGCTTGCAGCACCAGACTAGATCCTATACTCAACTCACTGCTTGAGGGGCAGCCAGTGGAGAACATTGCACATACCGGGTACCGGTATACATATTTCTCACACCAATGTTTAACGCACAAGTTAATTATCAATGGAATGGCGTAGCACAACTGGGTTGCATTTAGGTCACATCAAAACCTTTTGAGAAGATGAGTTGCAATTGCATCAAGAAGGCATTGTTTGTCAGAAGAGACAAGTGATTGAATTCTTTACAAAGCTGCAGGAGCAGCAAGAGGATCGAGAGTAGGTGGTGGAAGGCAGAAGATGAAAAGCCACAGTTTGACAGCTCAAGTGGGATTTCATAGAATTTAGGCATAACATCTTGTCACCACAGCACATAAGAAAGCATCAGCTACAGAGGATGGTGAAAAAGTCTGGATGTTGTATTCCTGAGGGGAACCTTATTTATGGTCCTCCAATCAAACCTTTGGGAGGGCAAGTTTCCTGACATCATGTTGGGGATATACAAGGAGTTTGGTCTGAAAATGAAAATTCAAATGATTCTGCATCAATGACTGTTCTTTGAACATCATGCTTCATGGTAGACAAGTTGAGAGCAAAGCCAAACTGCATTCAAGTTTATTACACCAATGTCAGGATTTCAGAATAGAATGAAAATACTTTGGTCACAAATTAAACATTTCAAAGGGATTTTAAAAAGGAATATGTTTATCTCACAATGTACAAAATTGTACGCAAGCATGTATGGTGACTTAATGGTTCCTTTCACTCGCTCTGCAACAATGCAGAGGCGTTCATTCTCTGTGATTGGTCCAACAACCTGGAATGGACTTCCCTTTACTATGCGACACCTCCCAAGCTCTTCTCAATTCCACAAACTGTTGAGGATTGCTTTTTTTCACTTGATCTCGGCCGGGAGCGCCTCTGAGTAGGTACCTTGAGGGGGCGCTATATAAATTACGATTGATTGATTGATGGATGTATGGTATATAACCTGGCTGTTTAAACACCTCTTTTTACGAAGCACATAAGGTTACATAGGTCGTGGTGCCTCACCTGCTCCACTCCGCTTCACATTCATCGGTGTAATCAGTTTCCACTCGTTCTTTTCCGGGTGGTAGCACTCAACACTGGACAACCGCTGGCTGCCGTCGAACCCACCAACAGCGTATAGAAGTCGGTTGACGACTGCAACACCGACACCAATACGACTGGTAGACATCGACGCAACAGGCGACCACTTGTCATTCTCCGGATCATACCTGGAAAAGGAGGAACACACCATTTGCAATAAAAAACCTTTGCATCACTTTTCAATCAGTGTAAGTTGACAGCACAAGAAGTTGGATCGTCGTCTCAAAAGTTTCTAATTTATGCTTCCATTGTAGTAGCGATCAGGAGAACCACTGGCAAAAGATAAGAATATGTCACTGCTCATACTTTGTGGGGCACAGTGGTATAGTGGTGGCGTTGGTGCCTTGGAGCCGGAGGGTTCCAGGTTCGAATCCACCTGAAGCAGCAGATTAGGACCTTGAGCAATAAGCAGGTCCTTCACTCACAACTGCTCAGTCGTTTTGGCGTGAAACTCCGATGCAGTGTCCGCGCTGTAGTCCGGAGCGCCTCTGAGTAGATAGCCTGAAGGGGTGCTATAAAAATGGAGAAATTAATTAAATAAATAAATACTTTGGTAGTGCCAGCCCCCAAGCCTAGAGAAAGGCAACACTAATCATTATTGATATGACACAATGCCCTTAACACGTTCACCGCCTACACGCCATGTTAAATGACTGAATCCGGTACGAGATATCTCGTGCTGGGCGGTGAACGTGTTAAACAGCAAAACAAGCTTGTTGCATGGTCAATTGGTCATTCCCATTGATTGACTGGACCACGTGTATACACATGATCATATAGCTAATAGAACCTTTTCAGTGCAGCATGCACTTTTGTGTACTGCATAAAAATATCTTTAATAAGAAATATTTCCCTACCTATCTGCCAACCCAGGTTTTTAAAACTGTTACTGGGGCCACACCTTTATTCTAGGCGCCTTATAAGGAATAAATATAAACCAAAACGAATGATAAACTTTAAAATGCAACACGAATAAGCATATAAAAATATATAAAAATAAAATAAAGGTAAAAAGTAGTATATAAAACACACATGCATGTATGTATGCATGAGCACTTGTTATAGCCCCCTTCAAGATTTCTACTCAGAGGCGCTACCGACTACAGCGTGGACAGTGGACACTGAAGCGCATGAGAAATTGCGAGTGAAGGACTTGTTCAGGGTCCCTACGTGGCAGCTTGAAATGGATTCAAACTTTCAGCCTTCCAGCTATACAAGGCACAAAATATACCCCTACACCCCTGCGCCCCACAATGCATCTATTTAAAGTACTGTTAACTTATGGTTTACAGAGGTGGTCCGAACTTTGTGCCATCTAAGAAACTTGTACAGCGTGTGACCTGTAGTCTGCTAGAGTTCGTCAGAGTCTCCTTGCCCTGCTTGATCAGGAACGCTCTTGAGCAGTCTACCTTGAAGTTGACAGGCTTTCACTATTAAATGCCATGCTATTCTAAATGGATGGTTCAAAAGCACTTCAACCAGCATGCAAAACGGATTTCTTTAATAATTAAAAGAGACACACTCTCATAGTCCGTGTACATGGCATCAGTTTTTGGATGCTTCACAGTAAAAATTTATAGACTGTTCAAACATTTCTTTATTTGCCTTCCGTAGGCCTCTTATCTTTCGTAGGCCATAGGCAACACATGTCAAAGTACACGGGTCAAAATTCAGACATGCCATTAATGAAAGCACAACCTGAAACTATATTTTAACAGCCAATCCTACAGTTACACTAAATGCTAAGTTCGTGTCACCAAGAAGCCTTAGTTTAAAGCTGTAAGAAATATATATGGAAGTCATATGTTATTATGAGAATTTTCAGAACCATGCTGTGCATTCCTAAGTCATGACCTTTTATCACCACTTGATGGCCCTTAGTATTTTGCCTATCTCGAAAAGATAATATGTAACTTCCATATGTGTACACTGATAAGCTTCAACGTCATATGAATTTATTCTGGTTGCATTGTTCATCCAAGATTTTACGTCATGTAAACCCTAATACTTAAGCCATATAAAACCACCAATATGAACACACACACGTAACAAATTGAGTATCTTACAACAAATATCGGCTGAGTGTAAACAGCCACTTCAAGGCAAATCATCAGAGGGCGCTACATGTCCCAGAACAAGTGGTAAACAGTGTTTGCAGAAAATAAGCCTTGCGATGGCTGCAACCAGGGCAGTGAATAATATTAACCACATCATCGGATGACTTGCAAATTTTGACACGAGACCTCAATTGACGTCTATTTACATTTCAAAACCACAAGTGAAAAGCATTATGGGGAGGCAAATCCAGCAAGTCAATTCAGGGACCATCTCACAAATTCAGAGCTCTGTCTCCAATTCATGCACAAAGGCCTTTTAAGCGATTATCAAATGCGATATTATTGTACAATGCATAACGTGCAATTGATTTTGGAGTAATAAATTTGATTTGATTTGACAGGTTGAATAGCATGAGCAGAGTCTTAAAGAAAAGGTTCTCGAAAGCAGGATGGTGAGGCTATGGTGCAGGCTGGCTAGGGGAACAAATACCGTAGTATGGTAAAAGAGTACAGGTGGGTGGGAACCTTGAGCAAAAAGGAGATACTACAAATAAGTAAAAGTGGAAGACAGAGTAGTAATGTCTGTTCCAAAGACAGAAAAATGAGATGGTACATGCGAAGAGTGGAGTTGATCTGAATTTTAAATGAATATTTGTACAGTGGAGTCTGATTGAGAAAGCTTTTCTTTTTGGCCGTGCTGGAGTCGGGAGCACCTCTGAGTAGTTTCCTTGAAGAGGTGCTATATAAATACTTGAACGAATGAATTAATGAATGAGAAGTTAGAGTCATAAAATGAAACACCCTCAACGCAAAATCTCTAGGCATATAAAAGAGGTCATCCTGGTTAAGTCAGCCTGGAGTCTCTCTATAATGACCAAATATTGAAGCTGTAAAGGCAGAAGCTATTCCAATTACCCTCTTGAGACTATTTACCTAAACCACATGTCAGCATAGGCACACACATACCATCCACACATGCCTGTGAGAATGTTAGAAGAAGAGAAGTGCACCATAACTAGCCTACAGAGACAGTCCTAGGTAAAAGTATTGTATAAGTATTGACCGCTTCAATTTTATTAGCATGACTCTGCATGAGTGTATGTCACCCCATTATAAGTGCCCTAAGTTGTAGAGGTCAGTGGCAAGTGGCATATGTAGAGCTGGTGTGCTTCCTGCTGTTCCCAATGACAGTTAGCAGAGCTCATTGGGGTGTGGAGTTCAAGTTCAACAAACTTCTTCTGCTCTGCAAGGTCACTTGTGATCACTTAAAATGGAGCTGAGTAACAACCAGTATCAAACTGTACTGCTATTTAACCAAATCAAATGAGATAATTTAATATTAGTTGTGGGGGTGGTGGTGTAGTGGGTATGTTCGTTGCCTTGCAGCTGGAGGGTTACAGGTTCGAATCCACCTTGAGCCGCCATGTAGGGATCTTGAGCAAGTCCTTCACTTGCAATTTTGCTCAGGCACTATGCAGTGTCCATGCTGTAATCGGGAGCGACTCCGAGTAGATAGCTTGAAGGGGCACCATAGAAATGGAGAAAACAAATAAATAAGCAGAACTTATATATAGAGAAACTATACTGCACAATAAACTGTTCTTTGTAACATGTTGCATTATTCTGCCTATTAAAGTGAATACGAATAAACGAATTGAACTTTTGTCCTGGTAAGGATGATGTTACAAATTTACAATGTTATGTAAGAAGCCAACAACCAGATCATGTCACCACTTATGGACAGTGAAAAAAAAACCTCCACACATCAGACCAACACCGAGAACTTTATCTATCTTGGTTACACACTCAACTCATCGTGACTAAGAAGTTCAAAGTCAATATCTCATGTACATACATTAAACGACCCCATCAGCTCAACAATACGCCTCCACATACATAGAACACGTGCTGCTCTCTCCTTGCACTCTAAGTTACTTCTAACTTCCCTGATGAAAATCTAATCTCAACACCGTGGAGAATGCAGTGCTCCGATATGTTCAAGATCAATTGAATAGAAGTTTAAAGGGGCTTGAGATAATAAACATATGCTCCTTCCCGCAGGCCATACTGCTGGATGCCTTCTAATCGCCACATGCAAAAATTTTCCTCAGACTCAACTCATCTGCCTTTTGCTCTGAACAACAACACATTCTTGCTGAGAGCTTCCCTAATTTCACTTCCCTGTCTAGTATTTTTGAATTTTGACCTTGGCATTATTCTGGACAGCACATTTACCCTTTCAGCTCCTAATGACAACCTTACCTGCTGCTGCTATTCTCAGCTGTGATGGCTACAGGCAATATAAATTCGAGTAGACTAGGGATGGCCATGACCAAATCTCAAGCCTTAGCTTTAATTGTCCACACTCTGTGAAACCTACATCCACTTACAGTTTTGTTCACTATCTCAAGCTGGAGGTCTCACTTCAGCATTTTGGTGCTCAAAGACAGCCTTATTTTTTTCTGGGGTCTCTCACACTCGGAATGCCTCCAGTTGGTGTAACAGTGTGAGTGGTGCCATATAAATTTACAGCTACCGTACATTCGTAAAATACCTTTTTCATCACAGACAAGTGCATAACTGTATATACTTACAAATACAATCTGAATTATATGTAGCTAGTATGTTCATATTACAGAAGATTTTAAGTATTTTCATTCACATCAACTAATACTGGTCAAATTCATGATAAAATGTAGCTGCAAAAAGTCAATTGCATAAATGTCAAAAATATTCTGATCCTACAGCTGTATTGGTCTGAAATATTCACTATAATCGGCCCATAAAACAGCTGCAATGCTTCTAAAGGCAATACACGAATCATTCACCTGTGATGTCCAATCACCCTTTCCCTAGTGACATCACTGACATGTTCATTGGACCATTGCCTTCAAGCATAACCATGTGCAGGATGCCGTAAGCATAACCATGTGCAGGCTGCCATGGCCATACTCGTAAAAAAGACTTGGACTTGCCTTGACAAGTTAATTGTCATGGTTATATCTCATTTTGTACGAGAATAACAGACATGCAAAAAGGTACAGCAATGGCTTCATGTGTGAATGAAAGATGATGAAATAATCTTTTGAGTGCTGACTGAACCAATACAATGAAATTTCACAAAGTTACAACTCTTCTCTGTATGATATGATCATTTGTGCAATTGATAGGAATACTACCAGTAATTCAATTAGGTAAGTACTGGCAATAAACAAACGAATTATACCCTCTATTTGTGCATCATTTTCACTTTGAAAGTTCTCTCAAAATTGAAGTCAACGTAATTATTATTATTATTATTAAATAAATTTGTAACGCGCGCAAGGTCACACCGAAATGTGAATCTGAGGTGCGGATAGTCAGCCGCCAGAGGAAGATGCAGTTAGAGATCCACGTGCTTGAAAGCCAAGGAGAAGTAGTAAGTTTTTAGCCGCTTTTTGAAGGAAGGAAGTGAAATTGAGCATTGAACGTAAGAGTAATAAGAAAATTGATCATCGAAACGATTCAATAAAGAAAACACAGCTGTGCACAACTGAAGAACAGAAGAATTGAACAGATCTGAACTCTACAACGAACGAAATCAATCAGACGAACGAAATCAATCAGAAGTTTAACATCTGCTTCAATGAGAAAGACGGAGATTCAACTTGGACAAAGACTGAGAGCAACAGAGAGAAACATAGAAACAAGTAGACATAAATGACAGACAGAGAGGAAGACCGATACACAGACACAGACAGACAGCCATTAGAAAGCCTTACCTCTCGACTGAGCTGTGATGTTCTCGGCCATGTGATCCTCCAACAGCATAAATCAGTTCATCAATCGTTCCAATCCCAACCCGGTTCCTAGCGACCGACATCGGCGTGCAGCTAGTCCACCTGTTTTCGTACGGGTTGAAGCAATCGACGGCCGGCGAATCGACATTTCCATCGGACGAGTTATTCCTTCCGCCGATGACATAGATTCGACCTTGAACTTGGCACGCGGCCACACCGCTTCGTGGAGTCGGAAGGTCGCAGAGTCGGTACCATTGTTTCGTCTCCGGATTCCAGCAGTCGACGTTGCTCAACGAATGCCGGAGGTATCCGCCGATGATGTAGATGGCGGGAGGCGCACTGAGAAGCCGGCGCTTTTCGGTGCAGCGTCTATGAAGCAGTAGGTCCTGGAAGATGCGGCTCAGGTAGTCGACACACTCCGGAAAGCGCTGGATGAGTGGACACGTCTTGAGTTGCGACTGGAGGAAGCACGGCTTCAGGAAGTGACAGCGAACTGCCCGCAGCAGGCTGCTAAGTTTTGCGCATCGTTTGTCCTCATCGTGACGAACCCAACTCATCACAGCCTCGTACACTTCAGACTCGTTGCTTACGTGGAGTTCATCTCGCTTAATTACCTGGAAAAAATTAATTACCTGAAACAATTAATTACCTGAAACAATTAATTACCTGAAAAAAATTAATTACCTGAAACAATTAATTACCTGAAAACAATTAATTACCTGAAAACAATTAATTACCTGAAAACAATTAATTACCTCAAAACAAATACGTGCTGAGAATTTCATTTTTAGAAACACTTTTACTGGTCTTAAGTTGAACAACACATGGAAGCAATGTAACTATTCCTCGACTAATATTATTACACACAAAGCACAGAATAAACAGGAATGGTGTCGTTGGAACCTTGGACCTGCCTAATGGCAGAACACTAAAAAGGAAGAATATTTTTACAACAGGTGGTTTCATTTTATAATTGTTTTTCTGTTATTTTTTTTGCATCTCTAGTGCTGAGACCTGTACCAACACAAACTGTTTCTTGATTCATAAAAGTCTGAGATAGCCAAATAATGGCAAGGCAAGAGTGATAGTATTGGTAACACTATTCTTTCTTGTGAACATTCCCTCCCCCTTTATAGTCTCTCACCCACTCTTGTCTGCCTGTCAATCTATCTTTCCGTCTATCTTCATTACCTCTATGTATACTGTCCTCCCGTCTAACACGCATTTTCAATAGAGAAAATAATAAGTACAAATGCACAAGAAAACATACCCTACTTCACTATTTCATATTTAACTGAAGCTTCACCTCTGACCCTCAGTTTCTGGCATAGGCGTACGGGACATTTCGGCAGCGGGGGTGGCAACAAAAATTTTTTGCCCGAAAAATCTGACGACCTTTTTTTTTTAGTCATCCGCCCAAAATTTTCTTAAGATTTTCCCATCCGAAATATCTGACGACCATTTTTCCCCTGCGTGCCCGAAAAATTCCTCCCGTACCTCCTTTGTCCGAAAAAAATTTCCGAACTTTTTTGGCCCGACCATGCCTCTTTTGCCCGAAAAACACATTTGCCCGAAATTTGGGGGGCATTTGCCCCCTCTGGACCCCCGCCTCGTACGCCTATGGTTTCTGAACACGATACACAATAAAATGTACTTTAAAGTTCATCTGCCAGAAAATCAGTCAAATCTGTGAAGCATTAAGTTAAGCTTAAAACATAGTTAAGTCAATTCCCTAATCAAAACAAAAATTCCAACCTGTATGACTTGTGAGTGCGACAGTTGTAGAAACTCCTCGCTTCTGCTAACTTCACTGAAGTGCTGATAGATGTAATCGCGTGCATGCAAGTAGAGATTGTGGCAACCATGAGCATGAGCAAAATCGGCAATCCCTATACAGTTAGCTAAACAGAAGAAAAAATTTTTGCTATGATTATTATTATTATCATCACACGAATGTTACTTGCCATAGGAATAAAGCAGAGAGCATACCTCCACAAAAGTACGTACATGTACATGTATGGGCCATGTACTCAAACCAGTACAGACTGAATCCCACATAATACATGTGACAGACGAGCAAAGGTGGAACGAAAAGACACGGGCTTCTATATCTACACAGGGTGGGTACAAATTGAGCCCAATGAAAAACCAGGTGAATCATAAATAAACCGAAACTTGCGTCGTGAGGGGGAAGGCCGTCCGGGGAACAGAAGGCCAGTCCGGGAGGGGAGTAGGAGAGGGATTGAGTCTGGCAGTTTAGCAGGGGTGGAGAGTAGAAGCAGTTTAGCAGGGGGGAGGGGTAGAAGCAACTGCAAAGAGATGACAGTGATGGCAGTCTAGTACTGGAATAACATGTCATCTGCAACATAAATGTTGTTCTTGGTGAGGATGAATGCTGAAACATGGTAGCTGATTGGTTACAGTAACAAAGCAGCTGATTGGTTACAGTCGTTTCCATGCAATGCGGAGGAGGGAATAATGTGTTCACATCTCCCCTGAGGCAGAGCTACAGTGTAGGGACCTTTAGCCGGTTCTTCCTGCATTGATTGATGCAGAATCATTGGACATTGGTGCTTAATAATGCACAATAATAATAATAAAATAATAATCGTATGGTACACCACGTCAGCCCCCTTTGCAGCTTCTGTTCTACCAACCATGTCAAATCAGGTCATGATATTTTAAAATCTATGGCTGAACGCAGCTGTTACCTGGTCCACTCATCATCTAGACACAGTTGGATCACAGAAACACTATAATTACAGGCCTGGCAAAGACATGTCGACTATCCTCTGCCCAACCTTGATGCGGCCAACTTGCCAAAACGTTTAACTATTCATGAGCAAAAAGCCATTGGCTCCATGTCAGGAAAGCATCAAATTTATGAATCACTTCTTTGGGTTGACTGCATCAGCCAAAGTGGCACAGAATCTAATTATGTCGTTTGTTCTGAGTTTCAGTCTCAGCTCATACAATTCCAACCAGTATAACTTTCTGCTTTGGTCATCTCTCATCGTATTCCACTTGTTGATGAATGCTATTTTCTGTATCTGGAGGGCACTTAAAGTCCCACAGTCTCATGGCCACTTGAACAGTACACACACACACACTTGTCTCTATTGGATCATCCCTGTTCAGCAGTCATCTGCTAAGAAAGTCACCTGTTCCAAGTGATGCACAAAAATACTCTTGCTCTTTACCTCCGTCAGACAGACATCATCCAATCTTTCTTTGATAGGATTGGTCAATGTAAATACACAAATAAAATTTTTTATCAATGATTCGCCTGTTGTGTGTTCAGACGGTGCTCAGCATTTGCAGAGATAATGTTCATAAGCAACAATGGGTCAGTGAAATTTTACATATGTAATGAATATGAAATAAACGTGGGATTCATGGCTCGATTGTATCCGAATTTATCTCATCAAGAAGCGTGAAGCTATGTGTTACGCACCAGTCCGATATCAGTCACATGTTTCAAAATTTAAAAAGAGTTGTTGATGGAATATAATAGAGCTCATTGTTATCTTTTCAAAACGGCGTTTGCTTTCGCATACCTTATTCCTAAGAACAGCTATGTCAATTCACAATTGTGTTGCATTTTATTTTTGGGAAAATCACATAAAAAGTCTGTGCAATTCTTTACACATTTTCCCATAGCAATGGGTAGGCATTTCAACATGTCTGACAGTCATGAAATTTGTAGAAATCATTCAGCAGGATGTTCTAAGCAATTTCCCAAAAAAGTCACATGAATACCTGAAAATTACACACAACACAATTTTGAAATTTGTTGCCAACATTTTTATTGAAACAACAAATTGTTTAGTTTTGTTATATTAATATTTGACTAGCAATCATGACCCTTATGTTTAATAGTGGTCGTGTGTGTTATCTGGTCAAAAACTCTGACAAGCTTCAAGAGGTCCAATAGATAGATAGATATATATGCAAATCAAAACAACAATTTCTATTTATTTTTTACATATTTAAAGTAACCAAGATGTTAATACAAACTTGGATCAAGTTGTTTCTGAAGGAATGTACAGCAGGCTTCGACTATGTGTGAAATCTGGAACATAGTGGCAACGGGTAGCAGAGCACACACATTCGACTCGCAAATGTTGACCTCTGACGTATATGCAAACTCGACAATCATCTTGAGGATCGGTGCTTGCATGTTCTGCAGCGGTATCTCCATCATGCTGCACTCCAGCATCCCCGCTCGGCAGAACATCGCATTGAAGTACGGACTGACGGCCGCCATCACCACTCTGTGCACCGGAAACGTCTCCGATTCCGCTCGGAGGCTGACGTCGCAGAGGCTGCCGGAAAGGCGAAGGGTGTTCATCGTTTCAAGGGTTTCCTTTGGATGTTTCATGTAGGAGAATTGCATGATCCCTGGAACAGCATCCGGCTGGCCAGGGTAAGATGCTGGTTTTGACCAATTAGCACCACTTCCACAGTCTCCGAGTTCACTCATGCTTAGTGATATTTCCTATTCACAACTTTACATCAACGAACCTCACCTAAAGCCAAAGCATAATTAAATTAATGTAAAATATGCTTGCATGCACATATATGGGGCGCGGTGGTGTAGTGGTGGCGTCGTTGCCTTGAAGCCGAAAGGTTCGAGGTTCGAATCCACTTCACGTCGCCGCGTAGGGAACTTGGGCAAGTCCTTCCCTCGCAATTGCTCAGCGCTTCGGCGTGAAACTCCGATGCAGTGTCCGCTCTGCAGTCGGGAGCGCCTCTGAGTAGAGAGCTTAAAGGGGTGCTATAACAAGTGCACATACAAACAAACAAACAAACAAATATATAATATATGAGAACATAAGTGCATGAGTATGAAGACACTTTGTAGGAGCGTGGCGTGATGGGGGTTGTAGGGGTGTGGTGTGGCGGGGCTGTAGGGGCTTGGTGTGATGGGGTTGTAGGGGTAACAATGCGAACTTTGCCGGGGAAAGCTGTGTGAGGATGAGTGGAGCGAAAAACCAAAATTTTACGGGCAACACAGCTACTAGTGTCACATAAAATCTACGAAACAATTACAGGAAAGACTTTAAAACTGTTAACAAGTTTCTGTAGAACTTGATGTTTAACCTCCAATATCGCCCATATCAAAGTGCCCACCAGAACTGACCTAAAACCAAGACCTTCCAAACCATGCATCATAACAAACATTCAGCTATCTATCCCAGAACTCCAGCTGTACATTTAAGAAGGTCTGCCCTATAATTCTCTGGTCCATTTTCCTCTGCTTGGTTGGTAGTTTACCCAGCTCAGTCCTACAAGTTCAGTCATTGAATGACTTTTCAGCTCAGAAAGTAAACATTGCTTTGTTTGCCAAAGAACAACTGGTTCTAGCTTACAAGTAGGCAAATCCTCTGTTTTTCTGCATAACAGACCAAAGACATCTAAATGGCAGTTTGGACCCAAGAATGCATTGAAATTTTCCATGACGCATCATTCAACATAGGAGTAAATATTGTTCATATATACATCAAGTCATAAATAAGACACACATCCCATTCACACTAAGATGGTTAAATCATTGCACACTAAGAATGCTGATTGACATTTATACTGCACCATAAAGAAAATACTGATTTATATTCAGCTCCGTGTTTCAATCCTGTTTCTGTTTCACATCAGTCAGGCCACATGCCATATTTTTCTCAATGTAATCATAATCGTAAATTTATATATGGTGCCACTTCAAATGATAAACTCCTCAGGGACTCTGAACCTGAATCCATAAAAAATGTTGAAAATACACAATCACCCAATTTCCCGAAAACGATTTTATAATAGATGGCAGCCGAACCCGAAAACTATTCAGAGTTAAATTCAATACAAGGCATTAATGGACTTATTAAGGTGTCGTTGATAACACAGTTTAGCATCCAAAAATCAAGAAGTTTCATGAAAATTGATTTCGGAGAACAGGAAGAAAATCGTATCATACATAGGTACAGTTGTACGAGAGCGAATGAGCATTCATTGAGAGGCATGATAGTATTAAGGTACAAAATCTAATTTAAAAACGACAATACAACTATAGACATACGCCAATAATAACAGACTTTGTGTCCAATTTAATTATGAATAGCATTAGGGATATTTACTTCGTGTATAAATAACAACTGCATAGTGCAACATAAGGATCATCGCAGTGTTCTGCTGTACCAATGATGGTCTGAAAACTACTCTGACTGGAGTCCTGAGTGGGCAGTATAAATCGTTTTCTCAATTTCACAATATTCGATATCACATTACGAAATTTTTACCTGCGTCATATAGGGCAAGTACAAGCAATGACCTGACAAAAGCTAAAAGAACCTAAAATACTAGAAACTGTACCACAATATATCATCCAAGCCCACCATAATTTATACCTAAGTGATCAAACCAGTGGCGTAGCCATGCCCGGGCAATTACGGGCAATGCCCGGGCTGGCAATTGGCTCTGCCCGGGTTGGGCAGGCACGAGAAATTGTTAAATTTTAATTTCGAGCTTGATAGTTTTATGCTTGGAAAATTCGTGTCAATTACTTAAGGACTGAGTGCGTTGCTTTATGAGATGTGGCCAAGCCTGTAACCAGAGGCAAACCAAGATGAGGTATATGTATACACTGTATATATTATATACATGTATATGTAGCCTATTATAGTCTCCCTCCATAGACGAAAATTTCGTCCCGGGCGGGTGGGCAGAGGATGAATGGGCAGCCGAAGCTCACACGCTGAATATGATCACAGATCAAGATCGAGAGGTCATCATTCTGTTGTCGCAGCTATCGCAATCATTAGTTAGGCTATGGCTCTGGCTGGTCACTCTCTGCCTGTAGAATGATATATTACACATGTCGTCACTTCATATGTTCCTTTCGACGGAAGAAGGACCCTATCTCTCATAAGTCACATAAGTCACATTTACACTTCTGGCCAGGGCCTACTATCCCCCCCTGAGAGGTGGAAGCATTCCCCCCCTAACATAAACTTGTTGTCTATATTGGAAGCGTCGAAGGCGCAAAGCTGCGAGTGCCGAAGGCAGGAAGCCCATAGCGACTAGGGAGTCTGAGGGAGCGTCGTGAGCTCCCCCAGCGGGGTCTGGGGCGGAGGTCCAGAAACCAACGCATTTTTAGCTGTTGTCATCGACTAGAGCACAAGTTTTAGGCTCTTGTTTGCTAGCTGTTTATGAATGATAAAGTCATGAAAATGTCACTATTTTGGATTTGCACCTTGTAATTGTACATCTTAAAGCTGTCGTCTTCACAAAATTGTTCGTGAATTAATGCTCAGAAACGTGGTTTAGGATATCATGAAATGTCGCCTCCCCATGATTTAATTTTTTTAAATTTGCACAATATAATGGTAACATTCTAAAATTTCTCATTATGGGTTAGCAGATCGTTAAACACTGTAGTAGTCATGTGAAGTTTGGAAAGGTTCAGCATTCAGTAAAATATCAATTTCGTTTGGTAGGCTATATCAAATTGAGTAGTCTACTGTCAGTTGTACAATACTCATCAACATCCATTTTCTGATCCAGGCAGATCCCATGGACATTTCCCGGGCCCACTCCCCGTAATTTCCTCTCTGGATTCCACCAGAGCGTTTCAATAGGACAATTCCCTCGAACATTTCCCTCAAATGTAGGCTAAAAGTGTAAGCAATTTGCATTTGTTCACAGACTTCAATAGTGCTTTAATGTTTGAGGGAGGAATTTATCAGCCATTTGCTTTACTTGATTTTGAACTTCAATTGTTGAGCAACCAAGTTTTTATTGCATGATTAATGTTTACTTAAACAGACTAAAAACCTTTACTATAAACAAAAGTACTAATTTACTGTTGCTTCTTTGCCTCATATCGCTAAAATTCATGAATTCGTAAAATATCGTTCATTTTATTTGAGACCTATATTATAAAACCAATGCAGTTTCAGTAGATGCAATATACTTTGACAAAATGTTAACAATTAATGTAATTAGGCCGAATTATGAGTTGTGAGAGCGAGCGCCATATACGTGCAGGGGCAAATGTAAGTGCTTGTAAAGCAAAGGTCATACTAAATGAATATCTGCCCTTGAGATGGCGGGATGAACGTTCAAGGGGAATTTTCGTGGGTGTGCGGGGAGGAGTAGAACAGAGGGAGTCCAGAAGGAAATCTCTTATGCCCATCTATCATTAGGGGGGGAATTTCCGTCTGGCACAAGTTGGATCAGGCTACTTACTCCCCCCATGTGGCAAGCCCTGATGGGTGCGAGTGTGATGGAAGTGCAAGGACAAATTTATCTGAGTGTTAAGCAAAAGTCAAATTAAATGAAGATTTAGGCTACACTGTGTTATGACGGGGAGGGGGATTTACCAGGAGGAAGTCCATGACAGATGCTGGGGAATACCGGGGAAAAATGTTCAGGAGGAAGTCTTCTATACTCAACTTTATCATTAGGGGGGGAAAACCTTTCCCCCCCTGGCCCAAATTGGAAGCAGTCTGATTCCATCCCCCCATGGCGTAGTAGGCCCTGCTTCTGGCCCGCAGCTAGAGTATACGGTTTCCAGTTCCCCCACCATTCGCGCAGTTATAAGTGTAGGCTATACACGACTTGTTCGTGCATTAAAAAGGCCAGCCGAGGTCATACATCAATAGCTATTATTTAGGTCAAACGCATGGAGAAGACACCAGACAAGGAAATGAAATACTATATTAAACATTAGACCATATCTTAATTCTCATGTCGAAGTAAAACGATGGAGGTGTTCTTCGCCTTCCATCGTCTGATGAATTACCCAGGCGACATGTTTATGGGTGGGCATGTTTATGGGCAGCGTTAGATCCATAATGGTCTCTAAGCTTAGTTGAGTTCAGTCGGTCTGCCATACACAGGGGTCCAGTCTTCGAAATTGTCTTAGGCCTAGATGCAGTATAATAATTAAATGTAACCTATAGGGCCTACATAGGCATAATTGGGTGACAGCTGATAGGCCTAGCTACCCAAATTCGGCATTTCTAAGTTTATTCTCTTACCAGTGGCGGCGCTAGGGGAGGCTGGGAGGGGGGCTAAGCCCCCCCCCTACAAGAGGTTCAGCCCCCCCTAAAAAAAGGGCCATCCGAATTTTTTTTACATTGAAATATCCAAGATTTTCGGTCGATGACTAAAAAAAAAAAAAAAAGTCGTCAGAAATTTTGGCGGCGAAAATGAAAAATGTTCATCAGATTTCGGTCGATGACAAAAAAAAAAAAAAAAAGGTCGTGAGAAATTTTGGCGGCGAAAATGGAAAATTTTCGCCCGCCGCGGGGCTCAGCCCCCCCCCCGAAACTGAAATCCTGGCGCCGGCACTGTCTCTTACCACTAGCCTACTCGTTTGGTAGGCTATAGTCTTTATGACCTACTCAGACCTAGGCATGCAAGACCTGATTGTTCGAATTATTTAACTGGCTGGGGATTTATTGCAGTTGCGTCGGCTATTGCTCAGTTTCTAATATAGACCTAACAACGTTAATATTTTTCAGGTAGGTGACAGCAAATTTGTTGAATGCTAGTCAGTGAATTAGGCCTATTACCAGTGCAATTATAATGACATTATAGGCATATAGCCTAGGCCTATTAGTTGCTAATTGCCACCTTCGAATCAATCAGATTAATGTCTTAATTATGATCAATTTTGACTCTTTGTTGAGTTGGTTTTCTGCCCGGGTTCAATTTGGTGTCTAGCTACGCCACTGGATCAAACCTTCGATTGTCACCCACGGAAACCCATACCCAAAGGACACGAGGGCCGGTGGGATTCATTGCCTCGTCATGTTCACAACAAGCCTACATGTATGTAGATCACAACGCTGTCCCACTTTCTCCAAGTACTACCAAACAACGATTCGCATGTCTCGAGACAAAACCGTCAAATTCGGGCTCACCGAGTTTTGAACTGTTCGGGAAAATCCATCGAAATCCACCGTAGGAAGACGATTTGTCCAATCTGCGTTTTCCGTCGAAATAAATACTGTCTAGTCATACTTGCTCGACAGATTATTGTTCAAAGACGTCCTTGACCTCTTAGGTTCACGATCCATAGTTTCGCCAGCAGTCGCACGGCAGCGCCACTGTAGGATAAAATTTCGTTTAGTTGACGTGTGTGCCACATCGGTCTATTAAATTAATATCGATGGTGTGCCATATTAATATTAAATGATTAGTGCTGCTCTCTTCGGTCATTCCAGCTTAGGATCGCACCTCAACATATTTGGGTTAAGTTGGGTAGTTGTGGAGTTTATATATTATTCATAAATTTATGTTGATGTTAAGCAATACAAAAGTAGGCCTAAGCCTTTGGGTTTTATTCTCTGTCATCCAACGTTCGAATTAATCGCGCGCGCGCGCGTACCCATACGATGAGAGAAGAGGCCTAGACGGTTCTGAGCAACTAAACTCATGGGCGGAGTTTCGTTTCCGTTCTTGGAGGGGCTAAACTTGCTAAAGCCTTCTTGGGGGCTAAGCCCGGGAAAAGATAGGCCCTACCATTTACACAGTAAAAAATGAATTTGGGTCTTCTTGGGGGGGTTTAGACCCCCTAGCCCCCGATAAACTCCGCCCTTGACTAAACTGCAAGTGAAAGCAAAATCGGCACGTTGAATTCGCAGTAAATGAGCAATTCTCGAATCCGTTACTACTCTCCGTGTCACTGTAAGCTACATACAAATTAAGGCGCCATAGCCAGGCTCGCCGACCATGGTCGGAGAGCTCGAGATCATCTCTTAATGTCACTATGTACCAGGCTGCGGTGTGTCAACCTGCTCTTTCTTCATGAATTAAACGAATATATATATATATCAACGGTTATGGGGCTAAAGCCCCCCCCCCCCAGAAGACCCAGATTCAGTTTTATTTACCGTGTAAACGGTATCTTTACCCCAACATGAAACTTCAGAATGACTCAAAAAAAGGTCATCGGAATGGGACGCATTAATTACTCGAACACAACATCCCTTAGCCAGAAAACGACTGAACACTCAAGAAAATGGCACATTCCTTCTAAACAAGTGCAGCTGATGCTACCGGAAGCACGGCCATGCAAGAACTTACTGGTCACTGCATCTAAAAATCAATTTATCAATACAATATTGTCTTCTTTAACCTCACTAATTAATATTCCGTCTTTACTTTTTCATTTGCATTTCCTATTATTTGGTTGTTGCTTTGCCTCTTGGGGGTGGGGTGGCAATAAACACGTGCTCTTGATCCGTTAGCTGTTCATCTCGCGACTTTGGGCGACTTTTTGGCGTGATCTCGTGACAAAGTTTTTCTGAAATATGGCAACCCTGATCAAGATCACGTGATTTGGCCCGGGACCGTTTTTAAAAGCAAAATATGCGATGAAATATGATTGTGTTCTGCTAAGTTTCGTTTTCTTATATGTTATTTCAAAGTTTTAAATCGCATGCATTATTGTCTCAGTATCTAAGGAAGATCTGCAGGGTAATTTATATTGTATGGTTCCTGTTCATTTCGCTTGAAAGTTGAAACCAATTTGCACCGGGAGGGGCACATCCCCTGCCCAAACCCCCACCCTTGCTCGGCCCTCTCTTGTTACATGTTCAACGACACCGCCATATCAAAGATGATTAGTGTCGCCCTCCTCCTTTACCCATGCACTTAACTGTGTTAAGTGCACGGGTGGGAACGCGTGAGATCGGCATTTGGTCGGTCAAGTCGCGTTAGTGCGTTCTTACTGTTCATTCGTTCGTTCGTTCGTTCGTTATTCATGCTGTGGACTTATAGAGCGCCGCTTCCAAAAACTACTGGAGCCGTCCATAAAGTACGTCACGCTCCAGGGGGAGGGGTGTAAGAAAGTGTGACAGTTTGTGACAGGGGGAGGGGGTCAGGCCATGTGTGACGTCACACATTTATTTTTTAAATTCTTTTTTCTTCTTAGTACCTAAAATCCGACCCGCCCGGCCAGGCGTGTCTAAAACCCGGCCTGGCGGGATAAAAGTTGATTTCCCTTCACTATCAAAGCGTTTAGGGACACACGTCACTATAGAGGGATTAGGGATAGTATCCTAGGGTTTAGAGGGTTAGGTAAATGGTTATGTTTTTAAATTTTTTGTTCGAGAGTGTGACGTACTTTAGGGGGGGGTCCGAGATTTGTGACAGTTTGTGACAGGGGGAGGGGGGGTCAAAAATGGTCAAAAATAGCGTGACATACTTTATGCATTCATGAGCGCGCCCAGCGCATCCACAGCAAAAGAAAATAGGCGAGAGATTTATGAAACGATGTTTCTTTTTTTGATTGGTCAGATATGATAAACAACTTTCGAGGAGTTATTCCATAGGCAGAGACTTGGTTCAAACTTTGGAGGGGGAGCGGACGAACGGCCGAAGGATGATCCCCGAGACGTGAAGCGCCGAGCAAGGGAACTCCGCCACTGGTTTTCTCTGCCAGTGCCAGTCCCAAGCCTGGGACATTTATTGAAGTCAGCAAATAAATAATGAGAAATTGTGTTGAGATCACAGCCTAAAATGTTTCAATTATAGTGTGGAAATTTCAAACAATTTGAACAAAATGAGAGGAAACCTTTTAAGTCTTATATTAGGACTATTAGCAATATGATGAACAATTTACTTAAAATAACAGCATAAAATGCTATGATTGCAGTGTAAAAATTGAAAAAATTTCGACTTAGGACACTTTGAATTCTTAGACCAGGACTATTAGCACCGAAGTTATGAGCAATTTCCTTTAAGTGTCAGCCTAAAATGCTACCGTTAATGTGTGGAAATTCAAAACATTTCGACATTGAGGAGGGAACACTTTCAAGTCTCAGACCGGGACTATTAGCACTGAAACTTAGCAACTTCCTGAAAATGACAGCCTAAAATGCTAACTGTGCAGTATGGAAATTCAAATATTTTCGACTTTCGGGAGGGGCACAGTATTATAATAGTTTAGAGTCTAAAATATTCATAATCGACATTTTAAGTAAAAGTACAAATACCAGCACTTCCACAACACTGAACTTTAAATACAATACCCAATATTTAAGTGATATATAATATAGCACGTGAAATGCTAGTATTTGCAAATACCCCATCATTGCTGGTGGAATGATTGTGGATGCTAAAGTGATCGATTATTCCAATTCAGTATCCGTGTTCTGTTGTTGGCAGGTTTTGCTGAAAGTTGAAGGTGTCAAGATAAAGAAATGGCTGGTATGACAACAAGCGAATCGGAGGTTCGAGAAGAACTGAAAGACATAACAGAATGCTGTGTGTGCAACAAAACGTACAAGGATCCAAGGATCCTATCGTGTTTACATACATTCTGCCTGAAATGCCTGGAAGAAACAGGAGGTGGAACTAGCAAAATCCCTGGTGACCAAATGCCATGTCCAGTGTGTAGAAAGGATTTCACGATCCCGGAAGAGGGATGCGCAGCCGTGCAGAAAAATTTCTTCATGGAAAGGCTAATAAAGATCGCTACGATGGCAAGCTCTTCTGAAGGAACTGATTGTTGTGAGGATTGCATGGAAGACAAAAGCGAGTCAACGTCAGTTTCAGAAGTTCCTTTAGCGGAAATGTGTTGCACTGATTGCCAGATATGTAGCAGACATCACTTAAGAAACAAATCGAACATCAGCCATCAGGTTGTTGCAATTGCAGATTTCAAATGTAAAGTACCGATCGTAGCACGAAGCAATTGTATTAAGCACGAGAGGGAGCTTGATCTCTATTGTTCAGACTGCAAGGAGCCACTCTGCAAATCATGCTTTGGTGAGAGCCATCAAAATCACAGACTGCAGGATGTCACAAACACAGTTGAAGGCTTTAAAAACGAGATAAAAGATATCCTTTCTGGTTTAGAAATTTGCACGTCAGAAGTTCTTGAAAAGAAAAAAGTTCTTACCCATGAGGTGGAGGATTTCTGTAAACACTTGGAAAGCTTGAAACTGGAAGTTCGTGCTCAGCTTCGTGCCACTATAATGCTTGTGAGTGAACATGCTAACCTTGTTATCCAGGATATTGAACAGTTGAAAGTGCAGATAGGGAAAGAAGTTGAGGCTGAAGTTGAAGACAGTAATGGAGATTTGACTTGCCTAGAATCATTTAAGGTCTTCTGTGCCAATGTCTTGACAGAGAGATCAGCCAGTGACATATGTTTCACTATCAATGAATTAAAAGAAAGATTTGAAGAAATCAAACAGTTACATGAGTCGGACATTGAAATAAAGACAGATTTACATAGAATGTCTTTTCAGACGTCCGACCTGGAAGAATTTGTGAAGACAGAAAACTACAACATCATTGGAACTATTCAGGGTTTGCTGATTTTTTATGTCTCTATAATTACCATGAATTGTCCAAAATGGAAAAATTTAAATGATCTTGTCATCATAATACAAAGCAGGGTAGACCTAGGAATTGAGATAAATAGATATCTGTTTACTTGGGCTCCTTATTGGCATGTACTAGTGTTGTGAGGCGGAAACTTTCCTCGGAAAGTTTCATATCTTTCCGGAAAGTTTCGGAAACTTTCCGACGAATCTTTCCGGAAACTTTCCGACATATTTTTCGACCAATAAAATGTTATTAAATACATACTCAATTCTAATGAGTCCGAATTTTCTTTCAATATAATGTTACTAAATACATCAATCACTATCAGAAGTTAGTGTTGTGAGATGGAAAAATTGTCCAGAAAGTTTCATATTTTTCCGGAAACTTTCCGACATATTTTTCGACCAATAAAATGTTATTAAATACATACTCAATTCTAATGAGTCCGAATTTTCTTTCAATATAATGTTACTAAATACATCAATCACTATCAGAAGTTAGTGTTGTGAGGTGGAAAAATTGTCCAGAAAGTTTCATATTTTTCTGGAAACTTTCCGATGTATTTTTTCGCCAATGAAATATTATTAAATACATATTCAATTCTAAGGAGTCCGAAATTTGCTTTCAATATAATGCTACTAAATACATCCATCACTATAAGCAGTCTTAGGTGGTTATAAGTAATAGTTTATTCAATAGATGGCACTGGTAGTGTTAGTGATAATTGTTCACACAGCCCAAAAATACCGGTACATTTAGGAATTAAATGCAAGTAAACTTTGATGTAAATTTAGAGAAAATATTTTTTATCATTCAGTCACCTTCATATTTGTGAGTTATGAAAATATAAGACAGAAACAGAAATTGATGCTGTATTACTTCATGTTTATATCAGTTTTTTACACATTTTCTGCAACAGAGATGACTGCAGACATGCAAGCAACTAGTTTTCTATAGGCTACTCTAGTCTGAAATGCTAATGAATAGTGTTTATTGCTCATATTAATTATTTTTAAGTTCAACATTGTTTGCATCGACAGAAGTACTGTAAATAAAAGGAGTTTAAACTATAAGAAAAATTTCTGAGAGTGAAATTCTTATATTTTCTGAGTTTAATGTATTTTCCGGTTCTTCGGAAAGTTTCCGGAAACTTTCCGTCAAAATACTTTTCCGGAAAAGCTACATCACTAGCATGTACAGTTGATGACATATTCACATGTGATGAGCTGTTGTTTTGATGGTGCAAATGTAATTGTCTTAACACTGTAGTGACTGGGTTAGTTGTGAAGATTGCTGTGCTCACCAGTAAATATTGCTAACCTTACTTGGGAACAATTATAAGTTTATTTGCAAGCAACTCAACTGTAAAGACTAGCAATGCTTGGGCTCTTACGCAATACACATGTGCATAGCCCAAGTATTGGAGTCCCTTCCTCAGTTGGCACCATATTCTGAGTTCCTGGTCCAATTTGTATGCCTGATGCTCCAGGTAGGACTTATCTGTGGTTACCGGCTTAGGCCTGTATTCTCGCCATATATTGTTGGTATTTGCCCAGAACTGAATTGCATATTTTCATAGGATTAACGTTGAAACAAAGTAGCCGAATGTGACTACAGAGTGATCATATTCAGATGCATTCATGGGACAATAATTGTTTCAATAATTAATTCTACATGCACATATAAAATAACTTACGATAATAAATTATTTATTATCGTAAGTGATTTTATACGTGCATGTAGAATTATGCTTACATGCAGACTTACAGAAATACATACACATACCGTACATGCAATGTCGTGCATGCTTACTGGACACTGTTGTATACGTTTGTACATATATAGATGTGTTCAAATGCATACATGTACTTGCATACACATGAGCAAACATACATGTATGCATGGGCACCTTGAACTGGTAAAATTAAAGACTTAATCAGTTGCTTGTAGCTTATAATGGTCTTGTCATTCAATGTACATGTAGCATGTCGGACGGAAGTAGTTGGTGAAGGTGAACATGATGGAGACAACAAATTGGAAGAGAATCATGGAATGACCAACTCTTGTAATCGTGGCATTCTAGCAAAAATCAACCGCTTGAAACAAGAACTGGACAGCGCACAACTTCGAATAGATAGATTAGAAATGGAAAAGAAGGAATTAAAAAAACGAATCGATGAATTCAGGGTGGAACTTGGCATGATCGGACCCCTGAAATCCATCTCAAGATTACAGATGACACAGGCTGTGCAGCCATCATGTAAAGGTGAGTAAATAAGACCTAGGAATCGGGCCTAAATTAGGCTACAATGTTGCTCGTGGCTTATAGGTAGCGGATTTTCTATAAGGACAATTTTTAAAATGATAATCGGATTTCTACAATCAATCAGTTTCTCAAAATAACTGATGTTAGACAACTAAAGCCAATTGATGCAAAGATTTAAGCACAGAGATTTTATGTACTTAGGTCCAATAAAAATAATGTTGTGTTTCCGGTAACAGAGCTCTAAAAAATTGGGTAGGTAGGTAGAAAAATATTTTTATTTTGGTAAAATATTTGTATACAGTGACTATCCGAAAAATTATACCCAACTACTCTTTTTTGCATAAAGGAACACGCTGCAACAAAGTACGTGTTCTAAGCAAGTATAAACTGCCTATTTCCTCGACTGTCTGCACCTAAAACTGCTCTAGAAAACAGTTCTATTAATTTCATTTTGTTAACATCTTTTCTGGTAAGATAAAGTGGGAAGGGAAGGGGAAGATGAGTGCGAACAGAACATCACTGCTAGGGGTCGTTCCAGACTGGCCGAGCCAGTGACTAGTTACACCTAGAGGTTGCTAGATTTATTTTCCATAGTCACCGTTAGAAGTGGCTCAAGTGAGAATGATAAGGCTAGAGGTTTCTCAAGACTGGCAACCGGGAAGTAGTTAGGCAGGCGTGAAACTCTAATGTCACTGTAAATAAAAAAATTACACAGAATTTTCCGAGTCGCGGCAATAAAAGTGAGTCGGTCGGGTTACCGGAAACACAACATTTTTTGCCGTAGATCCAACTCTATACGGAAGGCAATGTCACCGTATTATGTCAATACAAATTTTTTTTAAAAATTAAACTTTGTTTTAATTTTTAAAAAATTATTTAAAAAAATGTTTAAATTTTTTTTACAAAATTATTTGAGTCGTGGCAATGAAAGAGGGTCGGTCGGGTTGCCGGAAACACAACATTATTTTTTTTGCCTTATTTGGATGTATTACTTATGGCTGTTGTCAAAGTGTGGATATCTTGACCTGCAACTTCTTGGCCTGCAACTTGAGCATTTTGATTTGCTGATTCTAATATGCAAGTTAGAGTAATCTTGGCGAATGAAGACCAATGCATTTGCTAGATAATAATCTAGCAGACATGGCACATGCACTGAATTTTGAGTATTGCGAATTAGCAATATACTCAAGTTGTATTATACAAGTATCATGTTCAACATCTTTGCTTAATACGTATGTAACATACCGGTAAAGTCCGGTATTACATGCATGCTTGTATTTGTTTATATGCTTCTTCATCTCGTTCAATGTGTTCTGCTAATGGTCTTGATCTTTTTGCTTCTGTGACTAGGACTGCTCGTGCCCAGCATCGGGCGTTTGCTGTGGTTGGTCCTTCCATTTGGAATAGCCCTTCCTCCCGCACTAAGAGCTAAGCTAATGACTCGTTTTTCCTCGCCAATCTCATTTTTTAAAGGCGTTTCTTTTCCCAGGGAGTTTAAATGCTGAGAGTGACTCTGAATAGTCATTTTGTGAGAGGTGTTATATAAATTTCTAGATGCAATACAATACAGTAAATTTGTGCATGCATTTGTAGTACTTATGTCCAGTTTAATGTTCTTAATTATCTAGACGTACCTCAACGCGGAATCTCTGTTGAAAACAAACGATCTCCATATCTGGTGAAGACAATGCAAAGTGGTGACCGATCACGTGAAGGAAAAAACATAACTAGCTTGACCGTCTTGGATGATGAACTGTTCCTGGGATGTTTCATTGCCCGAATTGGTCGTTCTGTTGTTGAAGTTCATGACATTAAAACATTAAATTTTAAACGTCGATGGGACTTTAGACATCTATCTCAATCTAATGTGGATGTGGTTTCTGGCATCCGTTGCATGGCTTCCTGCACCAGACATAAATATCTGTATGCATGTATCTCTACCGTTCATGGTTTTGTAGGATATGATCCCATAATACAGAGGACAGATGTAAGTGGATCAGATGGTAAGGAGTGGAGAATTTATGGTGGCTCTCGTGTTCTGAATTTGTCAGTTACCGGAGATGGCAATATTATTGTAGTTACTGGTTACAATTCATTAATTGAGTACACTGGAAATGGAGTACTGGTCCATGAAATAAGGCTGCCATCGAATGTGGGTATTGAATACCTATGGCATGCATTAAAACTGGCCAGTGGTAACTTTGTGGTCAGTCATGGTTGTTCCAAAGATCATTTGCACAGAGTGCTTTTATTGTCTGAAAGTGGACAAATTGAAAAGTCTTTTGGAGAGAAGGCGTTGTCTGAAGTGAAAGAGGTGCCACAAGTTTGTAATCCAAGAGTTCTGAATAAACCGATCTGCTTGACAGTAGACAAGTTTGGGAACATTCTATTCGCAGATCGCGATAATAACAGGATTGTGGTCTTGAACTCCGAATTAGAACTAGAGAGTTGTCTAACTTCAACTGTGCCATTTCAAAGGCCAAGGTCCATGTATATTGATGTTGACAAGAGACAACTATTTTTATGTGAAGATCGGCGGAGGATCTCTGTTTACAACTTCTCGGTTTAATTTCTGTTTATGATTTTATGGATTTAGCAATCTTTTTACTCAGCAAGTCAGTAGCCATTTATTGATTTCTGTATAATGCTGCTTAAACTGAGTTTGCATATGAATTGTTTTTATAAAAGTGTATTATATTTCAGTGACACGTGTGCACGGCCTCCGTTTATTATACTTTGAATACAGTTTATTAAGCTATTGAGTCATTAGTTCATGTAATTTGAAATCTCTCGGGTTTTTTAAATCTGTGCAATGTTTCATTTCCTTCAAATGTCTTTATCATAGGGGTAACAATTACTGATAAACTTAGCTTTGACTTGCATATTGATCGTATCTGTATTAAGTAAATGAATCTGCGTTTTTGTGCAACGAGAGGTTAGCTGCAACTACTTTTCAACTAACTTTTAAAGACATAGTGAGTTAGTGGATTCCAGTGTTTTGCAACTGTATATGCTAAGAAAAGCATTGCCTTCCAGTTCCTCGTTACTAGTCGGTAGCTTCAATATATGAGTTTTGACGACAATCAAAACAGATTTTGCATTTGCAACTGAACGAGGTACAGCCAATTTAATTAATTTGTTGAATGCACAAGTCTTCTCGATATGTGATAAAAGCATCATGCCGATGACGGTGACATAAAGAATTTTGCAATCATACCCGGTAGGCATTTGGGGCTACAGGAAAGCTAGAGGTGGAAATCCCATTCAGAGAACTTCCAGTGCATACAGGGTTTAAAGTGGGTGGGAACGGCGTTCCCACTGCTTTCAAAAATCTGGGCTTGCATTCCCACTGCTCATCATGATGGAACTCTAAAACACATGAATTTCAATGGAATTCTTCATCAGCGTTCCCACTGCTCTCATCCAGCGTTCCAACTGCTCGCCTAAACCACTTTAACCACTGAGTACATATGGCCAGCGTCAGTAAACTTTTGTCTTTTCTGGCAGATCTATTCAGTTGAAAGATCAGGTCCAAGTTGGCATGGGCGGAGTTTATCAGGACTAGGGTGGCTAAGCCCCCAAGAAGGCCCAGACTCAGATTTTTCGTTGTAAAAATAGTATCTTTTCACGATATTTCAACGATTTTAGGCCCCCCCCCCCAGAAGGACCCAGACTCAACTTTGCTGTGAAAATGGTTCTTTTCATGATATTTTGACCAAAAGACTAAAAAAAAGGGTCATCACCTTTCGCGGGGAAAGTATATCTCTTTTCACAAGATTTCAACTGAAGGACTAAAAAAAGGCATCAACTTTTTGTTGGGCCGAGAAAAGTATATTTTCACGTCATTCTGGACCAATTCTCTGCCACAAAGCCCAAGCTATTTTTAGCACCCACCCCGAAAGAACGGAACCAAACTCCGCCCATGCACGTTAGTAAGGAACAAAGCAAGCAATTCATTCTGAATCAAGAGTCTCACTTCCAGGTGTGGCATCGATCATGACTTGTCATCCCATCCTACATGTATATATGTCCCGACTCCCAAGTGGCATGATCTGCATGTTATCAACTCTACTAAAGTTTACCTGAGTAGGATAGCACGTATTCAGAAGTTTCATGTGTGTATGCCTTTGATCAGCCGTTGTTTTCGAAATTTCCTAATCGTCAATGAACAAGTAGACCTTAATTATTGTTTATATATGCTGGTGCATTTTATACTTTGTTGAATCTTATTTTGCACAATAGGTACTTTGAGGAATGACTGAAGAATGGCTGTCTAAAGCACTTCGGGATATCTGGAGAAAAACAAACGATGGCTGGAAAAGCTGTTTCCAGAGCGACACGAAGCCATAAGGGGTCATTGCATAATTACGTAACGCTCGAGGGTGGGTGGGTGGGGTCATTGAAAACGTTACGAAAGGTTACGGGGGTGGGTGGGTGGGGGGAGCTGAACGTTACGTAACGTTATGAAAAAAATTATTAATGAATATTAAATTACCATCGAAAGATTCGAATGACACTTCAGACATGATTTGGTCAAATTTAGACTTCGTGACATTGATTTAAAACTTAACCGAAGTAGCCTAGGTCTAGGCCTATTTATCTTAATAGGATCCGGCAGCAGACACCAGTGACATATGCCAGGTCAATTATGTTCTCCCATTTGTGCAAACCAGAAAACGATGTTCGAATTGTTTGGATCTGTGATAGCTTTACCAACGGAACAACGTGGTAGGCCTAATTGCTCTTGACTTCCTGACATCGAAGAACCACGTTAAAGCATGTTTTACTTAGTGGACACGATCTCAAACATTTAAAATTAATGCTCAACAAAACTCGGCAATATTTCTATTTATAATAATTATCGAAATTCCGAGACTGAGCAAATAATTATTTCATCTTAATTTTGATTAATTATTAATGAGACAGTTAGTCCGTGAAAATTTTCAGCAGTGTAAAATTTTATTTTTGCCGCTTTTGCGGTAGGCCCTATAGCCTAATTTAAGAAAATTACAGTTCGCGCATGACTGTCGTTTATATGTATAAAACATTGTGTATATTTTAAGCCTATAGTCTATACTGTCAAATTAGCCTATAATTCACATGCTTGAAACTCATACAAGCCAATAACAAATACAACAAATAGACTTAAGCCTGAATCTCAACTGATTTTTTGCAACAATCGTTACGTAACGCTGGAGAGGGTGGGTGGGTGGGTCAAGGGCAACGTTACGAAGCGTTACAGGGTGGGTGGGTGGTTCGAAAACGGTCATTTTTGGCGTTACGTAATTATGCAATGACCCCTAATGATAGTAGATGCAGCTTTTCGTACGTACCCTACAAGTCACAGATGTTTTCGCTCGGCATGTAGATGGAAGTCCTCATGAGCTTCATAAGAAAGTTCATGACATGCTCGACGATGTTCTGGCCACCAAACAATCAGTTGAGGATGTGGAAGGATCAAAGCACTGGTTTATATAGCCAATGCTTATGATTACGGAGAAGAGAAATCGCCCCAACTTCAAGTCTTCTTCACGAACCAGTCAACTTTAGGGTTGGAATATCAGCGAATAGTTAACGATGCCCTTCTAAACTGCGCTTGTTAACAGCAGGGAGCAAGCTATGCTGGATATGCTTCCCAGACGTGATAGATTATGCAGTATAATGTATACATACATATCAGCTGAGGTAACCTTGACCCACCCGGGGTAATTTTGACCCACCCGGGGTAACTTTGGCAATTTTTGTGAAAACTCCGAAAATGGGCCCAGAACAGCTTCACAGTAACTTTCAGAATACGTGATTGGTTGAAAATGTTTACCGCGGACATACATACATACATGCATACGAACATACATAACATGCATACATACATACGTACATACATACATACACACACACATGCATGCATACATACATACTGATCTCAGTAGCAGTGACAAGACTCTACCTGGAACAAGCAGGGTACTGCCAGTGTACTGGTACCAGTACCAGCAAAACGATGTAAAGTTCAAGAGGTAGAACCATCCTCTGATTCTGAAAGTGGTGGATCAGGGTTATACCAAGATAGTAGAACTGTAGAACAGTTACTAGTATTTCGTATGACTCAGCAGGGGGTGACAGTGAATCACCAGTGGTTTCCACAAAGTCCCAGCATGGACCTGATCAATGGATTGTTATGAAGGAAAGTAAGATTATCTCAACTACATTGGCAAAATTCTTGATGTTAAACCAAGCAACCAAGAAGAAGACTTCTGAAAGTGCAATTTGTGAAGAAACAACCAGGAAGCAATTATTTCAAATTTACTGCAAAGAAGCTGATGTTGATCCTATAGTTCCATACAATGCATTTGTTGAAGAAGCTACAGAAGCCTACAGAAAACAACAGGCAGCAAAATAATGTCACTGTTTTTCCGTTTTTTTGCTTTATTGTACCAACTACCAAATGATATCTTGCGATTACCATGAAACTCAATTTTATTTTCAATATGCAAAAAACTATCAATGTTCCCCAGTTGACGGTACATACATATATTTTTACATACATACATACATGTATGCATACATTCATACATGCATATATAGGCCCACGTGAGCTTACATACGAGGGTTCGTCGGATGCTCATCGAGACGCACGCTCATGATGTATTGTATAGGCTATATATTGCAAATTCATTGCGTCAGTGTTAGGCTACTGTAGGCCAGAGGCCGATCCGGGGGCCAATCCGACCTTTCCTTCATTAAGAAATGGGCATAGGACGTTCCCCCGTCGGGTTTTAAGAGGCTCCTTTATCAGGTTTTAAGAAGCTCTCCCATGAGGTTTCAAGAAGAAGTTTGTAATCAAATCAATCAATGTAGGCAGTGTAATGTTCGTATAACATTATTTAATATGTTTAATTCACAAAAGACGACATGATGTGAACACGAGTCAAGTCCGGAAACAACACTACCCAGACCCTATATCGAAGAGTCATCGTTCACATATGTTACATCTCCCCTTTTAAAGTAATTATAGGGTGGCTCTATATCGAAGTCATTATTCACAGTGTTACAAAAGGGGTGACTATATCGAAGTCATTATTCGCAGTGTTACAAACAGGGTGACTCTATATCGAAGAGTCATTATTCGCATATTTTACATCTCCACTTTACAGTAATTAAAGGATTTAATTCAAATGGTAATCACTAAATCTGACAGGAAGCTTAGAGGTTCTACCACTCCGAGTTTTCATGTTCGAAATAAATCCACTTGTTTCGGTATTTTCCATTGCGTATTGATTATCAGATGATCTTGCCAGTGCTTGGAAATCAGGAGCCGAAGGTTCTATTACTTCGCCTTGATCTTGAACCTGAGCTGCTATATCCTCCATTGGAGGTCTTCTGCCAGGTGGATCTTCTTTGGTTTGTATGAGATCCCTTCTGTTTCGTCTAAGGACCGACCCTTCTTCTGTGTTGACAATATATGAACGAGGGGCAGAGTGCGCTCGACTCACTTCTCCACGTGTCCAAGTTCCATTATGTTGAACACGAACAACATCTCCTTCGTTCAAGGTCGGAAGAGGCCTGGATGTTCGGTCATGATACATTTTCTGTTTTTGCTGTCTAAATACCAAGTCCTTTCTGGCATACATTACTTTTGGTTTTAGATTTTGGCTGAGTGTTGGGAGTTTTGTCTTTAATGATCGGCTCATCAGCAATTGAGCAGGACTAACATCTAGACCTGATAGCGGAGCATTACGGTACTGTAACAGTGAAATGTAAGGATCTGTGTTGCTGTCGTGGGCTTTGCGTAGCAGCTGTTTAACTGTCTGAATCATGCGTTCTGCTTGACCGTTTGATTGTGGGTATCTTGGGCTGGAGGTTGTAATTTTGAAACCCCAATCCTGTGCAAAAAATTGAAACTGTCTACTGGAGAATGGCATATTATCTGCCATAATTTCTTCGGGTATTCCATGCCTTGCAAATATTTCTTTCAGTTTCACAATAACAGATTCAGACGTTTTATCTTCCAGTAACGCAATTTCTGGATATTTGGAAAAATAATCAACTACTAGAAGATAATCTTTAGCTGCAAACTGAAAAATATCAATTCCAACTTTGGCCCAAGGTCTTTGTGGAACCTCATGTGGCATCATTGGCTCAGACTGTTGCTTTCTTCTGTACACATTACAGATAGAACATCTACCCACCATTTCTTCGATTTCACGAGAAATTCCAGGCCAGTACAGGCAGGAACGTGCCATGGCCTTTGTTTTCTCTATACCCAGATGTCCTTCATGCAACAAAAGCATCATTTCTTTTCTTAGAACTTTGGGCATAATGAGTTTGCTTTCATGAAACAACAACCCATCCAGTTCATAAAGGTCACCTGCTAATGTTTGGAATTTCTTTGCCTCTGTTGTAAGGTCTTTCATGTTCATGGGAAATCCATCGCGAATCCATTTCTTAAGTCGGTGAAGCTCAGGATCTCGCTCAGTCTCAAATCTAACCTGATCCAACCTTTTGTTGCTGGCCGGGAAATCATTGAGTATAGTGTGCACCATCACTTCGATGTCATCATGTAATTCTTGATCTCGTGTGTCAAGACCCTGGTTTGTGGTTGCTCTGGAGAGTGCATCTGCTACATGCATCTGGTTTCCTGGTGTATATTTCAGTTCAATTTCAAATTTCAGCAACCTCAACAACATACGCTGCAACCTTGGAGAAGACTTGTAGAGGGGCTTTAACAATACACTTTCCAATGGCTTGTGATCTGTTAACACGAGAGTCTTTGAACCGTAAATGTAGTGGGAGAATTTTTCACAAGCAAATACAATTGCTAAAAGTTCTTTCTCAATTTGAGCGTATCGTGTTTCAGCATCATTAAGAGCTCGAGATGCATACGCTATAGGTTGCCCATTCTGAAGTAGCACCGATCCCAGTCCTGTAGAAGATGCATCTGTCTGAATACAAGTTTTAGCTTTCGGATCAAAGAATTTTAGTACTGGAGCTGAAGCAATTGCCATCTTGAGCTTACAAATTGCCTTTTCATGCTGATCACTCCACATCCATTCCATGTTTCCTTTCAACAACTGTCTCAGTGGCTCAGTGACTGATGAGAAATTTGGTATGAATTTAGAGATGTAGGTGACCATTCCTAGAAAGCGTTGCAAGCTTTTCTTGTCGTTTGGCACTGGCATGTTTAGAATAGCAGTGACTTTGTCTGTATCTGGAGCCACACCTTCACCTGAGATGCGATGCCCTACATACTTAACACTTGAAAGTTTCAGTTGCAACTTGGCTCTGTTGAAACGAACATTGGCTTTTCTGGCTCTTTCTAGAACGTTTCTCAATATGAAATCATGTTGTGTGTCATCCTCGGCAGCAATAATCAAGTCATCGAAAACAATGAAAACACCATCTATGTCTGCAAAGATCTCAAGACTTCGTTTCTGAAAAACTTCAGGCGCTGAAGATATTCCAAATGGAAGTCTCCGAAATGAGAACCTTCCAAAAGGAGTATTAAATGTACAGAGCCTACAACTGTCATCATCCAGCTTCACTTGCCAGAATCCATCCTTCATATCAATAATGCTGAAGACTTTTTTGCCATGAAGCTTTGGAAGAATATCTTCACAGGTCGGAATTGCGAAATGTTCTCTCTTTATTGCTTTGTTCAGATCTCTTGGATCTAAACACAATCTCAGTGACCCATCTTTCTTTTCCACAATCAGTAGACTGTTTACCCAGTCGGTGGGTTCATCTCTTTTTTCTATGATACCACTGTGGACCAAACTTTCTAATTTCTGCTTTAATTTTGGTTGAAGTGCTAATGGAACTCGTCTTGGTGAATGAATCACTGGTTGAATTGCTGGATCTACTGAGATATGATGTTCTTTGGATAACTCCCCAACGCCTTTAAACACATCATCAAATTCATCCAACAATTTACTGGCAGTGTTCATTTCTCTATGTGTGGTGAACGAATCAATTCTGCTCACAATATTCAGGCTGCAACACGAGGCTAACCCCAGGATCGTTGGTGCTCGAGAATCAACAATGTAGAATTCTAGAACGTGTTTCTTGTCTTTTATTCTGGCCTCGAGCACTGTGATTCCCAATGGTTGTATTTTGTTGTTCCCATAAGCAGTAAGTACTGTTTTTTGTCTTTTGTAACCTACGTTTTCCCGGAATTCTTTCAAACACAGTGGCTGGCATTACATTCGCTTCTGCACCTGTATCCAATTTGCATTTGACTGTTTGACCATTGATTACTATGTCCATCCACCAACTATTGGCGTGATTCGTATCCTTTGAACAAAAGTTTGTTGCCACCTCTCCTATGTCAAAATCATGAACATCAAGTTCTAGCGAATGGATGGCTGCTCTGGATGAAATACGGGATAATATTTCCGAATTTTTATCTCTCATACTGACCCTGCTAGACGCTCTGCACATCTTTGCGAAGTGATTATCTTTTTTACAGTTATGACAAATTTTCCCGAAAGCCGGACACTGCCTAGGCGGATGCCTGGAACCACACTTTCCACAAATGCTTCTGTTTGAGCTATATTCTTTATCGTTCTTTTGGGACGAAAAATCTTTTTCTGATTTTAGTGCATTTATAGCTGTTGAGTCATCACCTCTGATCAGCTTCAGTTGTTCTGCTGTGGCTTCCGCTGCTCTGCAAACCTGTAGTGCTTTCGTTAGTGACAAATCAGGTTCTCTAAGCAGCCGTTCTTGCAAACGAGAGTCTGTGCACCCAAGGACAACTCTATCTCGAATTAATGATTCCTCCTGATCACCAAACTCACAGGTTTTGGCACGGAGACGCAGGGTTGTAACAAATCCATCTATTGATTCAACAGGTGCCTGAACGCACTTCCAAAACTGAAATCGCTCAAAAACCACATTCTTTCTTGGTGAGCAATAATCGTTAAACTTTGCTTTTACAACGTTCATTTTGTTTTTGTCCTCGTCGGGTTCAAATTTAAATGTGTTGAACACGTGTAGTCCTTCATCACCAATGGCACTTAAAAACATCGCCACTTGGATTTTTTCCGGAAGTTCATCGGATCGAGAAGCAAGAAGAAATAATTCAAATTTCTGTAGCCATACCTTCCACGCTTCTTCTACATTTCCCCCATCGAGTTTCAACGACGCGGGCGGTTGAAATCCTTTATTGTATGAGTCAGCCATTGTTCCGAACATCCGACTACAAATTTCTGTTTAAATTTTCTCAAAACGTTCGAAGAGGTTCGTATCACAATTCTTGCAAGAATTATTAATTGTCGACTGCGCCATGTAATGTTCGTATAACATTATTTAATATGTTTAATTCACAAAAGACGACATGATGTGAACACGAGTCAAGTCCGGAAACAACACTACCCAGACCCTATATCGAAGAGTCATCGTTCACATATGTTACAGGCAGTGCTTAAAGTGTGGAAAAATAAGTGCCTGGACGCCCCTTATCTTTCCAAAAAGAAGTGCCTGGACGCCCCTTACCTTTCTAGTCATTGCTAGCCAATACTTAAGTGGCTGGACGGCGTTCAGATTTTAAAATAAGTGCATGGACGCCGTCCATGACCGTTCAGCCACACTTTAAGCCCTGAATGTAGGCCTAGACTCCTAGAGGGAACGGGAAGGTGAGAGAAAAAGTAGCATTACGACTAAAATAAGGTCATCAGATTTCAAATAACTGGAGTTACCATTGGTTTTTGTAAGTTTTGGGAGGAAGACTAAAAAAGGTTATAAGATTTTTCGGCGAAAGACCAAGGTAAATTTTTCCGACCCAAGACCAAAAATGTTGGTTCCCCTTCCAGAAATTTTTGTATCTGCCCTGCTGTAGGGCTATATTATTAGGCCTAGTGGACAATGCAATCTGGCCATTCTGGTTGTGCGGATTGAAGGCTCTTAACCTTGTGGGGCCTAACAGTGAAGGCTGTGAAGCGCACCCTAGCCTAATTTACGTCTAGGTCTAAATCTACAGTAATTTCACCTGTAAGCTCAGCATTATGCTAACAGGACAGGAGACCATGGAGAACATCATCAGAAATAGAAGGACAGAGAAATGGAGGAGCTGCATTGCCCGATTTGCAGAATTGCACAAAAAGGACTGGTGATGATGATTATAATAATATTCGTTTATTGACATTCAATCTGACAGACCGCAGAACGATTACAGGTACAAGTTAGGCTATACCAAAGACCTTAATAGACTAATATAGCTGGGGTACCCGGCCGGCGTTGCCCGGGAAATGTAGGATTCTACCCGCTCCGACCACAACCCCACCACACACCGACCACCGGTACGCCACCCGAGAATTTTCAGGAAAATTCCCAACCCCCATTCCACCCCCAACCTCACCCTCCCCACTCCATCCCTCCACCCCCACCTTCCCACGCCACCACCCCTCACCCCTGGACATCCCATCCCACTCCTCCACCCCACCCTTGTCTCCACTCCACCCACACCCTCCCACCCACCACGTACCCACCCCCACTTCCACCGGTACGCGAGCCGTGAAATCCGTACTGGCAAAAACGCTGGCCTTAAACACCTTAAAACGGTGTCAACCGCTGCTTTTATACATGTACGTACGGTATGGGACCCTCGAAAAAAATTGCTGTCATAATTAGCCTGTGAGGGCAATATCAAACAGGGAAAATGAGGTCTTTTGCTCCCCGATCTTAGCCCCCCTCCCCCCCCCCCCCCATGGAGGCAGAGATTCGCAAATCCCTCGACTACGCGTCCGATGCCGAGACGGACACCGTAGTGAAGGTTTGGAGTGAAAAGCTCAAAAACTGTGGAAATGCATTCTGGAGAAAGATATCCACATCCTATCTTATAGATATAGATAATATCTTTGGTTATGCGAAATGCGGCCAGCTTCGGACGACACGCAGGTCGGCTTCAAGTCACTCAAAAGAGTGATCGTTAGCCCACGTTAACTACATCGCAAGAAAAGAGACCTTGGCTACATCGATAAGAGAGCTGGCGGCCGCGCGTCTGTGCCACTCTGTGGGAGAGAGCGTGCGGGCTGCGGCTCGATTCCCGGAGGTGGCTATTTCAGAGATTCAAATCTCGGGCTAGCACGGTCCGTCCACGGGGGCCTAAATGGCGTGGCATCCATTCAAACGGGCGAGCGGTGGTGAAGGATCTCACCCTCAGGGTCGAGACCATAAAATAGCCGCTGTTGGCTCTCTTCGATGTCAGTGCCGCATTTGATACTGTTGACCATGAGATTTTATTAGAACGATTGAATGTTTCGTTTGGTCTGACTGGTAACTTTCTTGAATGGATAACCTCTTTTCTATATGATCGCTCTCTCTGTGTGGTCCATGGTTCTACCAGGTCCGCATGGGTCCCTGCCCAACATGGCCTGCCGCAGGGATCTGTCCTTGGTCCAATTCTGTACATAATTTATACTTCTGATCTTGCATCTCTTCTTACAACACATGCAGTTTTGGGTCAGCTTTACGCTGATGATGTACAAGCGTACAAGCATTGCCTATCGTCTAGCGCCATATCAGTGGTCCGGGACATGAGTGAGACCTTAACTGCCTTAGAAACATGGATGTCATCTAACCGACTGCGCCTAAACCCAACTAAGACTAAATTTATCTGGCTAGGCAATCGTAAGCAACTTGCTAAAATTGACTTCGATGCACTTGTGACTGAATTCCCCACTTACACTTTCTCAAATACGGTCCGTGACCTTGGTGTCCTGTTGGACCAAGAGGTCACATTTGCTCCTCACATTCACCGACTTACTCGAGACTGCTACTATCAATTGCGTCAGCTTCGCACAATTGCTCGTTCACTGACATCTAGTGCTGTCACCACTCTGGTCCATTCCTTCATTACTTCCGGGCCGTCTTGACTATTGCTCGTCACTCTACTCTGGCCTCCCATCCAATCGAATAATGTGCTTAAACAGAGTCTTACGCTCTGCAGCACGTTTAATTGGACATATCCCTAAATTTGATCATGTGTCCAGCTATATGCTGGAGACATTACACTGGCTTCCTACTCGGCAGCGCATTGAATTTAGGATCGCTGCCCTAGTTAGGCAATGCCAGCTTGGAATCGCCCCACAGTACTTGCAAGAGCTTTATTGCTCCACTAGTATCCTAGACTACCGCCCCCTCCGCTCTGCACAGAAGGGATTGCTATTGGTCCCTTTTGCACGAACTGCAACGATGCAGCATAGAGCCTTTTCTGTGATCGGCCCAGTTGTGTGGAATGAGCTTCCACAGGAACTACATCTACTTGCTGGGGTTATTACTGGAACATTTTTTTACTAAACTCAAAACTGTTTTTTTTGCCGTGCTAGAGTCGGGAGCGCTTCTGAGTAGTCGCCTTGAAGAAGCGCTATATAAATTCTTGAATGAATGAATATAAAAATCCGATTACATTATTTTACATTTGATCGAGACCACGTGATTTGCCCGGGACTGTGTTTTGAAAATATGCGATGAAATATTTGTATTCTGCTCCTGCTAATCTCCTGTTCTTATATTTAATTTCAAAATTTTAAATCGCATGTAATTTATTGTCTAAGTATCTAAGGAAGATCTGCATGCAGTGATCTGAAACAGGTGTATTTATATTGTATGGTTCCTGTTCCTTTTGCTTGAAAGCAGTGTGTAGGCCTAGAGTGCACTGTGCACATATGGTACGTGGGAGCGCGTGAGAACGGCATTTATGGTCGTGCAACTTGCAAGTCGCGTTCCCACTGTTCATTCATTCATCCATTCTACTTATCACGTAGCAAAGTCATTCATTCAATCAATCATTCATTCATTTGTCCCTTGTATTAGTTCATTCTGTGGACTTAGGCCTATATAGCGCTGCTTCTAAATGTACTCATGAGCGCGCGGCGAAAAGAAAATAGACGAGAGATTTATGAAATTAACGACACTTTATTATCCGCTTCTTAACCACAACATTCATACATCACGATATCAGTGCTATATACATTTCATTAATTATTGCATGTTTACAGCAATGCCATTATTGTAACTATTGTGTAGGCTGTACAATGGGGGGGGGAGTGGGCAGTGAAGTATGACCCCCATCTTTTCTGCATTAATAAGCTATGATAAAAATGTCTGCTGCAGTTGTCATATGATGATGATGGTGCTCTGCCCCAAGGCAGGTTCATTGGCTTTTACACCCCTGGGGATGAGATGAGTGAGGTGGTTTCCCGTTGCCTTCCCTATATATTCCCATATATATATATATATATATATATATATTGTCATATAATATTGTATTAATTGGTGCAACTCAGTCAGTCCCTTTGATTTTGCTGCAACAGAGTTATCTAACATGAAATGATCATTAAAATTACTTACTTACTTATATTATATATATTCGTTTAATCATAAATCAGGTTGACAAGCCGCAACACAGTTACAAGGTGAACAGAAAAATAGTTATATATGAAAAATAAAAATAAAATAAAATGTTTGTACATTGTTCAAGAGTTGCATTATTTATTAATTTTAAACTAATCTCTTATTTTTATCATTTGCTTTAAGTTATTGTAAAGTACTGTGGCGTTTCAGCCACAAGACGATAAACTCCGACCGGCTGCCTTGTCAAACTGAAGCTGGATACAAGGCCGGAGCGACGGTTACGCTCTTAAAGCAGCCAAACCGTCTAGTTAGAATCAATAATAGGTAAGGCATAATTTCCCTTAGCAGAAATGCGCTACGGAAACACGCGCAATTAGAGCGCGACCGACAGTTTAGTGTCTGCAGAACGTTGCTGGAAGCAGACGAGATTGACGGCGAGGCATAACACAGCCAAACCGCATCTCAAACGCGTGTACGAGTAGGGCTAATCTTAGTTTTAATTCCATAATTAATTCTAGGTAGGTCCAATAACTTTAATTTAGGGCGTAAGTTACGGAGAAGTCGTTTGGGAAGCGACAGAAAGAAACCCGGTGACGATCCGATAATAAATGGATTTTTGGCGAATTAATAACGGTTTTTCTATACGGAAGACCGATTGTTGATTTCAAGCCAAAGTATAGTGTGCAAACAGCGATATTCCGGTGGAATAAAGCCTGCCACACGGTGTTCTGCTACTAGTGTAGAGTGGTGGCGATCACTCTATGGGCAATGAATATTAACTCTGTTCGTTTCATTGCTCTCTACGCAGTCCTGGCACGTTGAATTGACATTGCTACGTTGGTTTGTTGGTGTCCAAACGTTTTCTGGTGAATTTGACGAGAAATATTGTATCCGGATCGAATTCGCACACGCGAAGGTTATACGTTACCTGCGGTGACGATCGAACGGCGGCCGACTGGGCATCGCCCCGCTTCGACGCACCAGGGAGAGTTGGTGGTGGCTCATCCCGTCTTACTTGCAACTGTCTCCTGGCATTTGGTGCCGTATTGAAAATCAGACCCGCTGAGTGCTTGCAGCGTAAAACAAAGCAGTGTTACCGCAACTGATCGAGGCTCCGGCGTCGTATAGGCCTCGGCCCTATACGCCACGAGTCCGTCGGCATCCGACACTTCATAACGAACTCTACGCATTGCGTACGCTGTAGGGTTTCGTTAGTGCGCTAATCCTTGGCGAACCCTGAAGGACGAGAGTTCTTTGTACCTTGTACGTGTGACATAGCACTGTGAACGTTACTTCGGCGGCCCGCGTCGGTTAATCCGCACGGCCAGCCAAGGCGAGCGCGCAACCGTCGATAAGCGGTAAGGCCTCGTCTGTTAAACTTGAGTTACCCGTTGTCAGTACATATATCTTGCCGCCTGGCGAGATCGAGAGAATACGGCCTCTCGGCCTTTGCAGTACATGAGTCTCTTTCCTCTTGTGACAAATGACTTTTCCATTGAGGTGAAGCCTCGACCGAGTTAACCGCCGCGCCGGGTGAGCGCAGTTTTCTGAATAATAATATAGCGTATACATTCCGACCCAGCATCTGCTCCTGAGCGACGGGTCCGGTCTCGTAGGACTCAGCCCCCTACGGACCTCGGCCACGCCAGCGAGCGCCTCGCCGCGAAGGCGGTTAATATTAAAATATACGGGTTAGGGTGAAACCCGCGACAGAGACACTTTAACCTAGGCCTGATTAGAGTACTGGTTACCGTTCTGCCTACGATCGGGAAGCGGTGTTGGTGACTGCATTGAAAGCTTCCTCACCGTCCGCCCCGGACGTGCCGTCATTCAGTGTCGCGGGCGCTGCCCGGACAATCGACGCCTCGTGCGCTCAGTGTATCTTTCGTCATTCCAGCTTGGCTGTGAACTTTGATTCGGATTTAGTGGTACTTTGAAAGCGAATTTGAGGGTAAAGTGTGCTTTGGCGACTCTTCGGTCGGAGGTCGGTTCAGCTCCCGCAGCGACATCGACTCCAGGTCCTAGTGTCCGTCATTGGCCTACTCGGTGAAATTTGACTCTACAGTGGTGAAACCTGCGTCGGATCGTGCAGTGCATACGATTTGCCCGTGAAAGTGTCAAGAAAACCGGTCTAGCTGGTCCCGTTCGAGAGTTAGAGCCGAATAAGTGAATTTGCCTTGAGAGTGGCAGAAGTGCGTTGCTGTTCTGTTCGCGTGCTATCCCAGCGGTCGCCCGGACGAAGTAGTTGCGCACTGAATAACTTTGTATCCTATGATCGGATCGCCTCGAACCAAGCGACAATCTTGTTCATCTTGAGGAGTGGAAGACTTTCCCTGTTGAGAGTTTGTCAGCATCTGTTAAGGTTTCGACGCTACAGTCTAGTGAGAGCGCCTCGTGCGTGAAGCGGACTTAGCCAGCGCAGAAATTCGTGTCCTCGGTCTTTCGCGTGGGCAGCGAGAACGGCCGAGGTTTACGGGAAAACTTTACCAATTGTTACCTGATCCTTGCAATCTTGGTGTCAGATTGTGCGTCTCGTTGAGTGGGACAAGTCAGTCGGAAGAGAGTTAAGCGATATCTGGAAGGGTTTCGACGGTAGGAGCTCGCGAAGAGTTTCCCCCGGTCTTTTCCCGTAGAGTTCGGTTACGCGGCGCCGCGGCCAAGCGAGTGACCGCCGCCGACAGGTCTGTGTGGGCAACGCGCAGTGCCCTAGGTCTGCGAGTGTATTGCGATATTCTTTGACTACCGAATATCTTTCCTTTCACCTCTGGTCTTTGAATCGGCTAGTAGTAGAGCCTGTCGATACGATCGCTTGGCTATATCAGCCGCCGTTGATCAGCGTTGGTTGAAGTCCAAGGTAGATACCGGCCACGACTGGTCGGGTGAGAGTAACTTTGTGAGTTGTTGTGCGAATAACGAAAAGTTGGTGTCATATTGCTCAGTGAATCAAGCGCTCTCTAGCTACGTCGAGAGCCAGTGACCTGTGTCAGTGCTTCGAGTTCGTGTCGGAAGCGTCATACGGTTGCCACCGGCGTTTCCCCCGAACCGCGAAAGACCGTAAGCGTAGCGGTCGAGAACGTGTATCTTTGTCAGTTGTAGTCCGACTTGTACGATCGGGGTGTTGATCTACTCAGCACACCCCGTGTAATATCTCTGTAACATCTGTTGGTGAATATCGTGTGTGTAGCAAACGGTGAAAGCTTGTCTTCACCGAGAAGCGCATTTCCGCGACCAAGGGAAATCGCGTACGCATTGTCTAGGAGAACTCAGCTGGTCTAGACAGCTCCCTTTAATTGCATCAGTTACCGGTTCGTTACCCTAAGTTAATTTAGTTAAGGAAGTGTGTACCCCTTAGCTAATTTTTAAGCCCCCAATACGGGAGCGATGCTGGTCTGTTGACCGTGACCACGAGCCAAAAACGATACAAAAGTCAGTTACCGTTGACACCTGTTGCGGCGGTTTACGTGAAGTAAAGAGTCGACCGTACGCATTTCCTTCGGATAGCGTGCGGGAAGCTCAGTGATAGAGATTCGCGCGCGCTTGGCAACCGCCGCGTATTCCGGCTATTTTGATCTCGGCGTGTTCGGCCGTTGTACAAGTTAATCGCCTCCGAGCGATACAAGGGTGGTCTCCCTAAAGGCCTGGTACCAGAAAAAGACCTATTGGTCGTGTTGGCATACGAGACAATGCCTGTGTCGTTACTTCGTATAGGGTTAAATCCCCTAGAATGGAACTGGTTCCGTTACCTATGGCCGACTGGATGCCAAACTCAGGTCATGCCTCTCGGGAGCGAAGGCGCCTCGACCGTTCGTTGTCACATGGTACGGAAGAGAGAAGACCGTGTAGGGAAGAAGGCAAAGGCGGTCGCGGTGAAAGGGAGTTCCAAGCGCGGGTCGGCTGCCCGTGGAAAAGTGGACCCTGTTTTGAGCATTGGCCATCCTGGCGCTCAGGTCGTTACCTCCCCGGTGACCGCGGCCGGGGCAGATGTGGATTCCGACGCGACGGAACTATATTCCCAGTTCCGGGCCTCCTTGCTAAGACAATCTTCCCCGGTCGTAACCGAAATGTTGGATTGGCCTAAGTACGATTTGAGAGGCCGTGACGAACGGGGCGTGCCGCCACAAAGTGGTACCAGAAGTGAGGTCATGTACGGAAATGATCCGAGGGAGCACACTTCTGAGAGGTACCGGCGGGTGAGTCTGGTCGGATCGAAGGCGATTCGGAAGCCGAGGGAGATGCGTATGGTGATTTCGGGCAGCCTAACCGTCGACCTCCTGTTGACTATTTTGGTGCTCGTTCAAAGGTTCGGCCACAAGTCTCGACTGGTGATTTGATCACGCTTGATGGAGTTGGTTCGTCTGAGTCTGTTGTGGGAGGTCCACGTTCTGCAACGTCTGGAGTTGAGAACTGGCTACGTTCTGTCCCTGAAATCGGCGGCGGAAGTCGACCGAGATTATTACAAAACACAGTTACTTCTGGTTACGTACGTGAAACAATACAGTTACCGTTGCCCGTTGTGTCGGATGAGAATTTGGTTCGTGATCCGAGAGCGAGTCGTAGTCCTCGAGTACAGCGCTCGGAGGCAAGTGAACGTGCTTCAGCTGTGGGTGAAGTGGGTGGTGAATTTCGGTCTCGACGGAGAGACGCGGAAGAGATTGATGTGAAAGCGGAGCTGCTAGCCTTACGACAGGGTATGGCGTGGATGATGAGGAAGTTAGAGGACCGGCCAAGGCCAGTGGCACGAGAAAATGATTCGATGCGAGTGCAGTTGTCGGGAACAGAGAGTTACCCCGAGCATCGAGAGGCCCGTAGAGAGACGGTGCCGATGGAAGTATGGTCTCGCGTGCAAGGACCGCCGGAGGTCCGACGCTTGACGGAAAGTTACCGTGGACAAGAGGTTACGAGAAAACCTAAACGGGTTCGTGACTCTACAGTGCCTATTGACGTATGGCCTGCTGAGGAATCAGAAGACCGTGAATTACTGAGTATGGCTCCGAGACCGGTGAAAGCCAGGGCACGGATAATGTCGTCAGACGATGCATCTACCGAGGCTGATGTTAATTATCGGAAGATGACACCTGACCGGAAAAAGGTAAGCCGGCAAGCTTACAAGGCGGGTGAACGTCCGCGTGCATTGAGATTCAGTGACGACGTGGATGGTAACGAAAAGGCAGCCGCGCTGGTGCCTAAGAGTAAAGCGGTGCGAGAATCTGGTCGCTCCGCTCGTGAAGCTGTAGAGCAGAAGCCGCGTCGGTCTGCGAGGCTAACCAAGAAGCCTGACAAAGAGCCGTCGAGTGAAGAAGACAGTTCACCGATAAGGCCTTCTGGTCGAACGTACAAGAAAGCGACGGCGCTTGGGAGGAGCAAACCCAGCGGCCATCGCGGGAGTCCGAGTTCGGGAGATGACGACGACTCCGGTGACGACAGTGATCGCCCGCGACGAGGTCATCGCAGGGTTGGAGTGCGACGGTTGCCTGTTGATGGTAAGAAAAGCACGACAGCGGCTGATCGTGGAATCCGTATCAAGTTAGAGAAATACGATGGGAAGACAGCTATAGCCGCGTTCTTGGCTAAGTTCGAAGTCTGTGCCCGGTGCAATAACTGGAGTGCTCAGGAAAGGGCCTTGCAGTTGATGTGCGCGTTGACAGGACCCGCATCGCAGTTGTTATGGGACTTGGGGGCCCAGAAGGATGTCACGTGGCAGGACCTCGTTGACAAACTAAAAGCCAGGTACGGTTCGGATGAACAGACGAGTCTGTATCGGGTAAAGCTTCGAGCTTACCGACAGGGTCCAGGCGAGTCGTTGAGTGCGGTGGTACAGGAGGTAAGACGCTTGATGGTCTTAGCCTACCCAGGTCCAACGAATGAAGTTGTCGAAACGGTCGCTTGCGACGCGTTCATGAATGCGTTGTTGAACCAGGAGTTGGCTCAGAAGGTGAGGGAACGAGAACCCGTTAACCTAGAGTCGGCTTACAAACACGCAGTCCGGTTAGAAGCGTACGGTCGTCCGGCCACGTCTGGAGTGGAGGTCGACCGGAGACATGGCAGGGTGAAGACGACGAAAGAGGCCCCAGCGACGAGTGAACAGCAGAATCGTCGCGTGGAGGACCTCGAGAGGAAGTTAGAAAATCTGACAAGAGAACTGGGTCGGATGAACATGAGACAGGATTCTGGAGTACCGACAGGAAAACCGTTACAGTACGACAAGTGGAATAATCCGGGCAGGGCACCGGATGGGCCATGGCGAGGCGAGCGGCCGGCGTTTCAACGTCGCGACGTTCAGCCGGACCGCTGGCGAAACTCAGAGATTGAATGTTTCCGGTGTCGACGAAAAGGGCATGTGATCCGGGATTGCCCGCAGCCTGCGCCTGAGCGAAGAGATGACACGAAAGGCCCGGAGCCTGTGAAGAGCGAGTCTGCAAAGGAACCGTCGCAGAACCGATTGGTTTGCGGTAGCCGAATGGCTTACGTTGTTGCCCGCCTGGAGGGGACACGTCGGAACTGTCTCCTTGACTCTGGTAGTGAATTGTCCCTGGTTCCTCGGTCATTTGTGTCTCCTGGTAAAGTGACGTCGTCCAGTCAGCGGTTACTGGCTGCGAACGGTAGCGAAATACGAGTAGACGGTGAAGCTACGTTAAGACTCGGTATTGGTAAACAGTCGTATGCCTTACCTTGTCTGGTTACGGACCAAGTGACTGAGGTCATCTTGGGATTGTCATGGCTAGAGGTGAATCAGGCTCGATGGGACTTTTCTGGTCGTTGTGTCTTTTTGGGCGACAGAAAGATCCCGCTAAAAGAGTTGTCTACCGAACTTATGTGTCGTAGGGTTATCGTACAGAGCGACATCATGATTCCGGCTAGATGTGAACTGAACGTCCCGATGTCTGTGGTGTATCCCCATTTGCAAGTTGATACGGAGGCCTGGACGACTACGCCTACTGAAGTGTCCAGAGGCTTGGTGATTGGTCGAACTCTAGTGACAGGCAAAGAGTCGACAGTGTACATTCGAATGGTGAACGTTGGCGACAACGATGTGTTGGTCAGTAACGGAACCGAGTGTCGGTTGGAGCGAGTGGAGTTACTCGGTAGCACCAGCTCGTCTCTGGAAGCGTCGCGCCACAACGGGCGACCGCCGGCAAGAGTATGTATGACGGCTAGTCAGTCGGTCGACACGGAGGCCGAGACAGTCTTGAAGCGACTATGGGAAGAGGTTCCTGACACGGTGACGGTAGAAGAAAAAGCTCGGTTGCGTGAGCTCATCTTGAGATATCAGTCCACGTTTTCGCTTGGCGAAAAGGATCTTGGTTACACGGCTGTTATCCAGCACGAGATTGACACACAGCAAGAAAGGCCTGTTCGTCAGACACTGAGACGTCAGCCCCTTGCGATGATACCTGAAATCGACCGCCAGGTTGAGGATATGTTGACCCAAGGGATTATCGAGCCCTCCATGTCGGAGTGGGCGTCGAATGTCGTGATGGTGAAGAAAAAGGACGGGAGCATGCGCTTTTGCATCGACTACCGCCAGTTGAATTTGAAGACCCGGAAAGACGCGCACCCGTTGCCGTTGATCCGTGAGAGTCTGGATACTCTCGGTGGTGCCCGTTGGTACAGCACGTTCGATCTCAGGGCAGGTTATCACCAGATGGCCTTGCATCCTCGAGATAAGCATAAGACTGGGTTTATTACGAGAAGAGGTAGCTTCCAATTCAAGGTTCTGCCTTTCGGTCTCTGTAACAGTCCCGCCTCGTTTTGCCGACTCATGAACCTGGTGTTGACTGGTCTCAATTACGATATCTGTTTGGTCTACCTAGACGATATCATCGTGTTTTCCCGTGACGTCAAGACTCACATGAAACGTCTGGAGATGGTGTTCAAGAGGTTGCAGGAATACAATCTTAAACTGAAACCGTCTAAGTGCCACTTGATGCAGCAAGAGGTACTGTTCCTTGGTCATATCCTCAGTGAGGAAGGTGTCGCGACGGACCCGAGTAAAATCAGGGCCGTCGAGGACTGGAGTGTTCCGAAGAATTTGCGTGAAGTACGATCCTTCATCGGCCTGTGTTCCTATTACCGGAGGTTTATCCATGACTTTGCGGTAGTAGCGCAGCCTTTGCACGTGTTAACTCGAAAGAATGTCCCGTTCCGATGGTCTGAAGAGTGCCAGACCGCATTCGTGGAGTTGAAGCGGAGATTGGTGTCGTCTCCAATTCTAGCGTTACCTGAAGATGAAGGTCAGTATGTCTTGGACACTGATGCTTCTGCCTACGCGATAGGCGCGGTCTTGTCTCAAGTACAAGATGGTGAAGAGCGAGTGATCTGTTATGCTAGTCGGTTACTGTCTACGGCTGAGCGTAACTACAATGTGACACGTCGGGAGTTATTGGCTGTGATCTACTTTCTTAAGGAGTTCCGCCAGTATCTCTTGGGTAAGAAATTCTGTCTGCGAACAGACCATTCCGCGTTGCAATGGCTACGGAGAACTCCCGAACCCATTGGGCAACAGGCCCGTTGGCTTGAAACGATTGAGGAGTTTGACTTCGAGATTGTTCATCGGGCTGGTACAAAACACGGTAATGCGGACGCGATGTCCAGAGGTCCAATGGGAGCAGGGCCTGAGACTGAAGAAGCTGCGGAAGAGAGCGCAGCGTGGATCTGTCCCGTCGCCGAGGCAAGGCCTGTTGCGGCCGCACCTGGTGAAGACGTGTGTCCGGTTACCGATTGGACAACGGAGTCGTTACGCAAGGCACAGTTAGCCGATCGACACATTGGTCCCGTCTTGGCGTGGAAGGAAGCAGGCCATCGGCCGACCGAGCAAGAGCGGATGTCGTTGAGTGGGGAAGCGAAGACAGTGTTGAGTCAGTGGGATTTACTGGAAGTTCGTCAAGGCGTTCTTTTCAGGCAGTGGATCCGAGGGACTACTGGTCAGACAGAAAGACACCAGTTGGTTGTGCCCGTCGTGCTCCGGCATGAAATATTTAAGCTAACGCACGGTAGCTTTGGTGGTGGACATTTCGGAATACGTAAGAGTCTAGAGAAGTTACGCCGAAGAGCGTACTGGCCGGCGTGGAAAGACGATGTGCGACGTTGGGGCGAACGATGTGATGTGTGTGCCCGGTATCGGCGTGAGAAGCCGCCGAGGCAAGGTTGTTTACAGTGTCCCGTGACTGGTGAACCGATGGAGCGGTTGGGGATCGACATCACCGGTCCTCATCCCGTCTCAAATAACCGGAATAAGTACATTTTGACCGCGATCGATTATTTCTCTAGGTGGGCGGAAGCTCTGCCTATTAGAAATCAAGATGCTGCGACAATCGCTGAAACCTTGATGAACCACGTGTTCTCCCGTTTCGGAATGCCGCGACAAATTTTGACAGACCAAGGTCCCTGTTTTGAATCAGAGTTGTTTCAGGAGTTATGTAAACGGATGGAGATTGACAAGGTGCGTACGACACCGTATCATCCGTCTGGTAACGGTATGATCGAACGTTTCCACCGGACTCTGAACTCGTTGCTTGGTAAAGTTGTGTCCGAATGTCAGAAGGATTGGGACGTCCATCTTCCGTATGTGATGGCGGCGTACCGATCTACTGAGCATGAGGCCACGCAGCGGACTCCTAATTTCCTGTTTCTTGGTCGTGAAAACCATTCGCCGTTGGATTTGATTCTTGCCCAATTTGCTGATCTCGATCGTCCGTCCTACCCTGACGTCGAAGATTATGCCGCGAAGCAGAGGGAAAAGATGGAATTTGCGTATTCGTTGGTACGGACTCAGCTGGGACGAGTCGCCGAGCGCCGGAAGAAGGCGTACGACTTGCGAGTGAAACCGGTCAAGTTTCCTCAGGGTACGTGGGTGTACTATTACTATCCGCAACGCCGAGGCGGTAGTAAGGTCAAATGGAATAAGGTTTACACGGGACCGTTCCTCGTAGTACAGGTAATCAGCCCTGTCTTGTATCGGATTCAACGAAGCGCTCGAGCAAACGCACTGGTTGTGCATGTGGACAAACTAAAAGTGTTCTACGGGAACCCTCCTAAGAGCTGGTTGCCTGGCGTAGACACAGAGACTGTGATTAATGAGGAAGGTCTAGACAGTTCGTCCCAAGGTGGCCACACCGACGACGAGACTGTAGAGGAGATAGCGGCCCCATCCGCTCCGGAACTGGACAGCGCCGAAAGTCCCCGTCGGCGTAGTACGCGTTATCCTCGCAGGGTAAGCGTGCGGTAAAGCCGTTGGCTTTTGGTGAGCTGCCGCTTAATTGCGGTGAGTTTGAGAAATGTGAGTGCCTCGGTTACTTTTTGATGATACCTCTTTTCGTTCTGGCAACAAGTGGGGGCCAGGTGGTGCGAGAGACGCGAACTGGGTCTCTACACCGCTTAATTGCGGTGGTTTGTGAATCTGTCGGTGGACAGCGTACCTGGTTTCCTTTTGATAACATCTTTTCAGTTATACGCCTGTCATTTCAGTGGTACACAGAAGATGAGAGATGCGCTCTCGGCGTTTCTTATCTTCGCGTAATGGCGATTGTTTCCTGAGACTGGTGAAGTTTCCTTGAGTTCGTTTGAATCTGCTGACCGCTGATCACGGTGGGACTTTCAGTGCAGTTTGCCTGAAGACTCAAAGTCTGAGTCACTTTACGTTTTGATCACCTGTTTCTTTTAATGGTAGGTGATGGGATGGACGGACATCCCAGGTGAAGAGATAGTGTGGCGACTTTTCTCTTCTTAAGGTCCCCTAGCCTACGGGTTAGGTGGAGCCTAGGTCTCGAGACAGAGGGGCATCTGAGGTTGGTAGTCTAGGAGGCGAGGCTAGCTACCAGTAGAGTGGTGGAATTCTCGCACCGTAAATGCCAGGTAGTGCTTGGGGAGAATGTCCGGTGGTAGTTGGGATCGTCTTGCACCTGCCTAGCTGACGGACGTAGGTAACGTCGGGCGGGGTCTTAAGTCAAGCTTTCCTGTGTGTTGAGGTCATGCGCCGTAAATGCCAGTCAGTGCTTGGTAGCGGATTCTCGCGAGGTCACGGATTTGAGTAATCGTCCCGGTACCTGGAGTTTTGGTGAGCACTCTATAACTGTCTTTACGGTTCCTTGCACTCTAATCGAATCTGGGTTGAAGTGCTTTTGTCGCGTGTGAAATCTCTGATCCTGAAGCCGGCGCGTAGCGTCGATGAACGGCACGGAAAGATACAGTGGACACAGATCGTTGGTTCGCGTAATGCGAAGATTACTGAAATCGTCGGGTCGACGATAGTTATGTTTCTTTTGATGAATCGATCGTATATGAAACGCGACACTGCTTAGCGTTTCAAGGGGCAATTTACGTTCGAATTACTGGTAACGAACCGTGGACTCACTGCTAACTGTTGTAGGTTCGATCCTGATTTTCTTGGTTGGCCTATGTATTCGTGTTAGGTCCTACGCGAGTACGACTGTACGTTTCTTTTAAAGTTAACGGAAACCCCACTTCTGGTCTCGACGCCTCGACAACGTCCTGATCCATAGATTTGAGGGAGAAAGTGCAGCGGTTCGTACGGTGAGGGTAACCCCAATTCTGATCCTGGCGGCTCCCAGCGCCTTGATCGCTAGTTGGCGAGAGAAACGGAGAGAGGAATTGACGGGCAATGGAGTACCCCATGTCTGATCTCGGCGCCTCGTCAACGCTCTGATCGCATAGATGTGAGGGGAACGAAAAAGGAATTGACGGTGCAAACGGAGTACTCCACTTCTGGTCTCGGCGTCTCGTCAACGCTTTGACCGCGTAGAAGTGTGGGGAACGAGGTGGACTTGACGGTGAATGAGTGGGAACGTAATAACCCCACTTCTGACTCTGGTGGCTCGCAGCACCTCGGTCGATAGATGTGGTGGTCGTGTAAATTTGGTAGTGCAGACCCTACCGCGAGGAAAGAGTCGTTGAAACGACGTGAGTGAAAGGATACCCCACTTCTGACTCTGGCGGCTCGCAGCGCCTTGGTCGCGTAGAAGTTGGTGGTAGTGGAACGTTGGTAAACATGGCCCCACTTCTGATCTCGGCGTCTCGACAACGCCTTGATCACATAGATTTGGGTGAGCCAGACGTTTGGTAGCGCAGAACCTACCGGTGAGTGAGAACTGTAGTACCGTTAAGAGTGGACTCCTTGGTGGAGCTGGTATAAGTAATCTAAGGGAACTCGACTTTTGGGTGTTGGACAAACTCCTTAAGTAGAGCCCTGCGTGAGATTGTTTCGTGTTTCGTGTTACAGGTGAAGCCGTGGTAACGAGAGCGACTGGAGCTCGAGAAATGACTGTGGTGACGAGAAAAGCGAATTTGCGGATACGATGGGCGAGAAACAGCGAGTACACACGCTGAGAACAACGCCTACATCGAATTACATTGCATAACATTGTGAAATTTTGGATGATGTACTTGTATGTGACTGTTGTCTTGATCGGGGGACAGCGTGTTAGTGTTTTCCTCCGAGGGGCTTAAATCTAAGTAGATAAGTCCCGGGGACGGGAGGGTAAATATCTCGTGAAGAGATCGTAGATTAGTTGACCCCGATGCTCCGCATCAGCCGGAGAGGAGGAGAGTGTGGCGTTTCAGCCACAAGACGATAAACTCCGACCGGCTGCCTTGTCAAACTGAAGCTGGATACAAGGCCGGAGCGACGGTTACGCTCTTAAAGCAGCCAAACCGTCTAGTTAGAATCAATAATAGGTAAGGCATAATTTCCCTTAGCAGAAATGCGCTACGGAAACACGCGCAATTAGAGCGCGACCGACAGTTTAGTGTCTGCAGAACGTTGCTGGAAGCAGACGAGATTGACGGCGAGGCATAACACAGCCAAACCGCATCTCAAACGCGTGTACGAGTAGGGCTAATCTTAGTTTTAATTCCATAATTAATTCTAGGTAGGTCCAATAACTTTAATTTAGGGCGTAAGTTACGGAGAAGTCGTTTGGGAAGCGACAGAAAGAAACCCGGTGACGATCCGATAATAAATGGATTTTTGGCGAATTAATAACGGTTTTTCTATACGGAAGACCGATTGTTGATTTCAAGCCAAAGTATAGTGTGCAAACAGCGATATTCCGGTGGAATAAAGCCTGCCACACGGTGTTCTGCTACTAGTGTAGAGTGGTGGCGATCACTCTATGGGCAATGAATATTAACTCTGTTCGTTTCATTGCTCTCTACGCAGTCCTGGCACGTTGAATTGACATTGCTACGTTGGTTTGTTGGTGTCCAAACGTTTTCTGGTGAATTTGACGAGAAATATTGTATCCGGATCGAATTCGCACACGCGAAGGTTATACGTTACCTGCGGTGACGATCGAACGGCGGCCGACTGGGCATCGCCCCGCTTCGACGCACCAGGGAGAGTTGGTGGTGGCTCATCCCGTCTTACTTGCAACTGTCTCCTGGCATTTGGTGCCGTATTGAAAATCAGACCCGCTGAGTGCTTGCAGCGTAAAACAAAGCAGTGTTACCGCAACTGATCGAGGCTCCGGCGTCGTATAGGCCTCGGCCCTATACGCCACGAGTCCGTCGGCATCCGACACTTCATAACGAACTCTACGCATTGCGTACGCTGTGGGGTTTCGTTAGTGCGCTAATCCTTGGCGAACCCTGAAGGACGAGAGTTCTTTGTACCTTGTACGTGTGACATAGCACTGTGAACGTTACTTCGGCGGCCCGCGTCGGTTAATCCGCACGGCCAGCCAAGGCGAGCGCGCAACCGTCGATAAGCGGTAAGGCCTCGTCTGTTAAACTTGAGTTACCCGTTGTCAGTACATATATCTTGCCGCCTGGCGAGATCGAGAGAATACGGCCTCTCGGCCTTTGCAGTACATGAGTCTCTTTCCTCTTGTGACAAATGACTTTTCCATTGAGGTGAAGCCTCGACCGAGTTAACCGCCGCGCCGGGTGAGCGCAGTTTTCTGAATAATAATATAGCGTATACATTCCGACCCAGCATCTGCTCCTGAGCGACGGGTCCGGTCTCGTAGGACTCAGCCCCCTACGGACCTCGGCCACGCCAGCGAGCGCCTCGCCGCGAAGGCGGTTAATATTAAAATATACGGGTTAGGGTGAAACCCGCGACAGAGACACTTTAACCTAGGCCTGATTAGAGTACTGGTTACCGTTCTGCCTACGATCGGGAAGCGGTGTTGGTGACTGCATTGAAAGCTTCCTCACCGTCCGCCCCGGACGTGCCGTCATTCAGTGTCGCGGGCGCTGCCCGGACAATCGACGCCTCGTGCGCTCAGTGTATCTTTCGTCATTCCAGCTTGGCTGTGAACTTTGATTCGGATTTAGTGGTACTTTGAAAGCGAATTTGAGGGTAAAGTGTGCTTTGGCGACTCTTCGGTCGGAGGTCGGTTCAGCTCCCGCAGCGACATCGACTCCAGGTCCTAGTGTCCGTCATTGGCCTACTCGGTGAAATTTGACTCTACAGTGGTGAAACCTGCGTCGGATCGTGCAGTGCATACGATTTGCCCGTGAAAGTGTCAAGAAAACCGGTCTAGCTGGTCCCGTTCGAGAGTTAGAGCCTAATAAGTGAATTTGCCTTGAGAGTGGCAGAAGTGCGTTGCTGTTCTGTTCGCGTGCTATCCCAGCGGTCGCCCGGACGAAGTAGTTGCGCACTGAATAACTTTGTATCCTATGATCGGATCGCTTCGAACCAAGCGACAATCTTGTTCATCTTGACGAGTGGAAGACTTTCCCTGTTGAGAATGGGAAGAGGTTCCTGACACGGTGACGGTAGAAGAAAAAGCTCGGTTGCGTGAGCTCATCTTGAGATATCAGTCCACGTTTTCGCTTGGCGAAAAGGATCTTGGTTACACGGCTGTTATCCAGCACGAGATTGACACACAGCAAGAAAGGCCTGTTCGTCAGACACTGAGACGTCAGCCCCTTGCGATGATACCTGAAATCGACCGCCAGGTTGAGGATATGTTGACCCAAGGGATTATCGAGCCCTCCATGTCGGAGTGGGCGTCGAATGTCGTGATGGTGAAGAAAAAGGATGGGAGCATGCGCTTTTGCATCGACTACCGCCAGTTGAATTTGAAGACCCGGAAAGACGCGCACCCGTTGCCGTTGATCCGTGAGAGTCTGGATACTCTCGGTGGTGCCCGTTGGTACAGCACGTTCGATCTCAGGGCAGGTTATCACCAGATGGCCTTGCATCCTCGAGATAAGCATAAGACTGGGTTTATTACGAGAAGAGGTAGCTTCCAATTCAAGGTTCTGCCTTTCGGTCTCTGTAACAGTCCCGCCTCGTTTTGCCGACTCATGAACCTGGTGTTGACTGGTCTCAATTACGATATCTGTTTGGTCTACCTAGACGATATCATCGTGTTTTCCCGTGACGTCGAGACTCACATGAAACGTCTGGAGATGGTGTTCAAGAGGTTGCAGGAATACAATCTTAAACTGAAACCGTCTAAGTGCCACTTGATGCAGCAAGAGGTACTGTTCCTTGGTCATATCCTCAGTGAGGAAGGTGTCGCGACGGACCCGAGTAAAATCAGGGCCGTCGAGGACTGGAGTGTTCCGAAGAATTTGCGTGAAGTACGATCCTTCATCGGCCTGTGTTCCTATTACCGGAGGTTTATCCATGACTTTGCGGTAGTAGCGCAGCCTTTGCACGTGTTAACTCGAAAGAATGTCCCGTTCCGATGGTCTGAAGAGTGCCAGACCGCATTCGTGGAGTTGAAGCGGAGATTGGTGTCGTCTCCAATTCTAGCGTTACCTGAAGATGAAGGTCAGTATGTCTTGGACACTGATGCTTCTGCCTACGCGATAGGCGCGGTCTTGTCTCAAGTACTGTTACGCCCGCCCTAACCGCTAGGGGACCGGAAGCGCTTGCAAGGGATGCCCCACTTACTCGCTTACCTTCGCCCCCCTCCCCTAGTGTGGCGGCGTACTGCCGGGGCGACAGGGAACCACCTACGGGAACCTCAAGTGTGAACGACAGGGAGGAACGTCCAGATTCTCTTCTTTCATGGGTACCAGGGCCTACAGGACATGTCTCCACGGCGGTTTGTCGACGCGCGACAGCACCCTCTTTCCGGTGCTCGTCTGAGTTCGTTATCCCCACGGCAGCTTTGGGCGAAAGGAACTCGAACTCCTGAAGAGGTGGCGTAAGGTATCTGGCTGGATATATCTGGCGCTCTATCATTCTCTCATCACTACTGACTGACCCCCCTCCCTCCGAATCATCCGATTCCTCTGGGGCGTCCCCCCTCAAAGAGCTGACCCGAGACATGGGGTTATTCTGTTTTACAACTAATTGCAAGTCAGTCAGTGAATCACCTTCAATTCTAGTTCAATATGCAACACTTTATTTATTCTTGCACTACTACTTAATTAATATACGATTGGCAGCAACCTGTGTAACTACAATTCTGTCTATAATACTTATCAGTTCAACACAAAGTATTCCTAACACTACACAGCATTTATGGCTAGTTATTACACACTCTGCATTACTTGATATCTATCCTTTATGCTCCTGCATGTAACTAGACTATCAGTTCAGTTCCTATTTCCTTAACTACTGCAGAAGGTCAAATCACGCTATTAATCAGTTACAACGCAAGCAACGAATTAACATCAACACTTTGCACTAATTTACCACGACCACAGCAACAGTTATATTGCAAGGCTACTCCTAGCAACTCTTTCAATATATTCACGCTTCTTAATACAAGCGCTAATTTATCCTTCGTTCTACCTGTAATGCGCTATATAATCTATATCAACGCGTTCCGGCCATTTTAAACATTCATTCATTTACAGATTCAGCACGCTACACTTTAATTTATTTCTACTTCCCTGATTCCTAAGCGGTTTTGCTTATTTCGACGTTCTCCTTCCACCGGAGGCGACCAGCGGTCGTTTACTTTATTATCTATTAATTTAGTTAACTTTCTTATTAATTTAGATGCCCGAAAACTTAGTTTTAAACGAATTTCTACTCAAAAAGATGGCCTAGTCTTTCTCGTCGGTTTCACCTTCTTCGCGTCTCTTCGTCCTACTGACCTAGATTGGTCCAACAGCCAATCGGAAGCGACCTTTTACCGCTGTTTTTAGGTCACGCGTCGCTCTTGGCCAATCAGCGGCGCCCACGCTTTCGCCACGTCATCTAAAAGGTCACACGTCACGCTGGCGTAATGTCTGCAGCCTCGCTCTGGTGCAGCATAGAGTTAATTAACCGTTATGGTCAACATGGATAAAAATAAGTATAATTTTGTAGCTTTTCCCAAAACGCTACACTCTCCCCTCCTTAACCCGAATTTTCCATATTACTGGAAAATTCAGCAGTGGTCGCGTACTGAATCCGTTGTACAGGAGTTGCTAAGGCAGGGTCATCACTACTATACTAAAAGACATTGCCGCTTGAGAACAGTCTGAACAGTAAGCAGGCAATTCTACATCAACAACTGTATGAAATCTCATCTTAACTCTAAGAACCAACAGGGTTCCTAATTCACAACAGGAGAATCAACTAATTAGCCTCCTAGCAACGCTTGTTGTAAAAGTTCAGGCATACAAAGTACAGCATCTTAGCACGGCTTTACTCATAACAACTTAACCCTAACAACACAGCCGCTTAAATTCTCAAGGTGACTGCAGGGCAATGTTTACGCTCATGTAACATCCTTACTTTGCAATCTCCCTGAAACCATACGTTCGGAATCACCAGCAAAAAGAGGGAGGGACGTCTACTTAAATTGAAGGTCTCCAACTCACTCTCGCTCCCTACTCCACGCAGACCACAATTCAGCAAAGGCACAAGGTCAGGGTATCAGGCGATTCAGAGAAAGCATACCACTAGGCCAGCCTTTACCTCACTAGGGTTACTAACTACGTCCATTGGTTACCCAATCCTCGTCGGAATACAGGCCATTGGTGTTTAATCACCAGTCTCTGCTTCCACGAACCCCGGGACTACTAACTACCAGACACAAAGTCTCTGAACTAAAGCAGGGTTGGAAATCCCAATAGAAATATTATCTATACTCTTACACATTATCAGGTGCTATCGGGTTATCCTCCCACCCAGGTTTCAGGTAATGCACATCAAACAGTTACAGTAAACAATGTACTACAATCCATTTCAGCAACAGCTCGAAGTCACAAACCAAGAGAATGTCCTCTAACACATACAATCATGCTTCGGCTCCCAATCCTACAGATAATCCTAGCGCAGTTAACATGTTATCAGCTACAACATAAACGACAACTTAGACTAACACGAAATATAAGCAATTTGACTTAAAGCAGTTTCCATCCAAAAAGCAACTAAACTTAAGATGAATCATTTTTCTGTCATTATGTATCTAGCCCAAAGTTAACTCTCAGCAGGCACAAATCATCATATCAGTAGCTGACACATTATTACAGGCACAACACGTTACAACAAGGCTTGAACCAGCTGCATAAGGCATTACCGCTTAGTGAAGCGTACCTATGCCTACTAGGACGGATGGACTCCATGACCTACGCTGTTACCTCTACGTCACCTTTCCACACAGGAAGTTTACACAGGACCAAGTACACACATTTCCACCAACGGAAAGAATATCTCACCATCATTTCCACACAGGAAGAAGTTTACATCCATTTCCACCAACGGAAAGAGTACATCTCATGCATTCCCACACAGGAAAGTTCTCAAGCAACCAATAACGACGATTGGACGGATTACCGCTTATCACATTCATTCCCACACAGGAAAATTCCCAAGCAACCAATAACGACGATTGGACGGATTACCGCTTATTACATCTCATTCATTTCCACACAGGAAGAAGTTTACATCCATTTCCACCAACGGAAAGAGTACATCTCATTCATTCCACACAGGAAAAAGTCTCAAGCAACCAATAACGACGATTGGACGGATTACCGCTTATTACATCTCATTCATTTCCACACATGAAGATTCTCAAGCAACCAATAACGACGATTGGACGGATTACAGCTCATCTAACTAACAGACCACCAGTCTCCTCTTCTATGTAACCCTTAATGCCTGCAACAATTTCAGTCTACCTACAAGTTTACCACCGATCTGTTTACTTAACTTCTTCAGGGCAATACCACCTTAGACTCCTAGTCAATTATTACTACTGTTTCCCAGTTACTGCTTAATCAGGAGCTCAATCCTTACAACAACTTTTATATAAGAATTTAGACTATTATTCAACATGACAAATAGCTAAGTATCAACAGCAATCTTGCATATATGCAGTGTTCTTTAAGAATTCTATTATCCTATGTCAAACCATTTCCACAGCCGTACTCTCCCAGTAAGATAAAATCATAGACATTGGCACTAATCATTATTACAGGCAAGACACATTACATGAAGGCTGAAGCTACCTACACCAGGCCTTACCGCTTAGGGAAGCGTACCTATGCACCATGACCTCTACACCTCCATTTCCACACAGGAAAAAGTACTTGAGCAACCAATAGCGACGATTGGACGGATTACCGCTCTTACCAAATAACAGGTCCTTAGTCTCACCTTCGCATGCAATTCTTAATGCCTGCAACAACATCAGTCTGCCTACTAGTCTACAACTTACTCACTTACCGACTACTCAGGCCAATGCATACATCAGGATAATTCACCAAATTCTAGCAGACTGCTTTTCAATCAATGCACAAATGCAATCTTCTCCTAATCTAGCACATTTTAAATTCAAAATTTAATCTGCAATCAAGGTTATGCACATCAAATCTTAAACTAACATGCAAGCACAACATTTTGCCTTTCTTCTGTGGCAATAAAAGCAACAATGCAATAAAACACAAGTAAACAATTCTAATCTACCCCCAATGATCTAACCTAGATCAAAGTTATAAAATAAACATTTTATTCATCGAAAGGAACTAAAACCTAGGCTTCTTGCCACAATCTCTACTCGTCGCCATTACGCGACGTTACCATCACCTTACACTACATTACTCTTTATCCCCCCAAGGCTGCACGAAGCTTTCTTGGTGATCTCGCCAGCGATGGTGAGGAATGGTGCCTCTCGACAGAAAGTGACGATTCTGCGGAACTCTGGTGCGTTTCCTCTCTCTGTCTCGATAGGCGGCGAGACCAGAGAAAGGATGCATGTTAGCACCACGAAGCCCGCCGAAAGTCGGTAGAGGCCACATTCCACCGCAGGTAGGGCTGGCGAAGTGGGAGGGCAGATGCACACCCCGACGAGGCGGGACTCGGGCCACCACCTTGGGCTGATCGATCTTCCCCCCAGGACTGGCTGGAACAGGAACTCCTTCTGGTGGTAGCGCTTCCGCTTCGGCCGATGCTCGTGGGATGACACAGGATTTTCCAGCGACTTTTGGATTCGAACGCCTCACTGAAGGCTTTTCTTTTACTTTGCAGTTCGAAGACACCGGGACAGCGGTTGAGACGATGACTCGACGACACTGCGCAGGGCGGCTCTTCTGCTGAACCTGGCGTGCTTCATTGTGTTCCAGTCCTTCTCCCTCCTCCTCCGGCGTCGAGTCGTGGTAACGAGTGGGACAAACTCGAGCAAAGTGACCGGGTTGTTGACACTCGAAGCAGCGACGGTCACCCGCGGGGAACCTGGATGACCGGTTAACTGTTCTCTGACTTCCGAAGGTAGGTTCCGCCCTGGGTGGAGCTTGACTTCGGGGCCGCCAGGGGCGAAATTGTCCATCGCCGGAGGGGCTGCTGCAGATGGCGTTTATTCTTGCTTCCATCTGCTCCAGCCTATTCAACACGATTTCTTGGAATTGTCTCTGACTGTCAGCAGGGGCAGAGTCTACTTCCGTTACAGTTTTTACCCGACTGGGTCGATGTTCATCGCGGCCGAGGTTACCATCATCTGCTTGACGGTAACCCTCTAAACGCATGGCAGTCTTATAAGCATGGTCCAAGGTGGTAGGTTCTCTCTCACGAACCTTCATGGCTAAGTCTCTGTCTCGCAGGGCGTCGAGAAAGGCACGAATCGCTATGACTTCACTGTGCACCGAGGTGGGACCAGGGAACGCCAGGATCATGATTCGTCGAATGTCTCGTACTACAGAGCTGAGGTCTTCACCCATCTTTTGACGTCGTGTGTTCAATTGGGTCTGGTAGAGGACGGCTTGATCGGAGCTTCCATACCGCAGGCGTAGACGATCAACCAGGTCAGACCAGGATGCTATGGTTTCGGAGTCGAACTCGTAGAGCAGCTGATCAGCTGGCTCTGTCAAGGCACAGGTCAGCTGGGCGAATTTCTCTCCATCTGTCCAACCATTACTGTTCGCACAGATCTCGAATTTCTTTAGGAAAGCTTCGACCGATGTCTTTCCATTGTACCTGTCCAATTTCATATACTGTCTGGATTTCGAATCAACAGTTCTGCTCACGCGTGATTGGGACTGCACAGTGACCGACGAGGGTGGAGTCGTACTCGGCTGAAAACGACCTTGGATCGTTGGTTGAGGTTCAGCTGTAGGCGGTTCAGCATACTGTTCGAACTGGAACTGACTGTTTTCGCTCCCGGATGTAGACACAACATGGAACTTCGCTTCCAGGTTGTTCTGGGCTGCTCGTGTGGTCACCCAGAATCGTTCATCGTAGGCGGAAGCCGGCCGACACAGAGCGGTTGTTGGTTGACAACCTGACAGGTGAGCGAGAGGGCCAGGGTTCGAGGGCAGGTAGGCGGAACTTTGTGTAACCTGTGGTTTCAACGACGAGGACAAGGTCGACATGATTGACTGAGTCGATGACACGACGGATACGGACAGTTTGCACACCGAGGCTGTGACCGGGGTGACGGTTCTCACCCAAGGATTCGACTTGACGACACCACCGATTGTGTTCGGGGTCGGAGCAGGAGGGGCTCGGACGGCGAAAGGGTGCGACGAGGGCGGCGGTGGTGGGAAGGTGGTAGCCCGAGGGTGGACTAGGGTTGGGTGCCCGGGATGTGCATCCGAAGTCGGGAGTCCCAGTTCCCTCGGCATCGCCGAATCCCCATCCTCCATATCTGAAACTATACATTCAGAGTTAGCAAGGATCCCAACACAACCTTTATCCAAATTCAACAGATTAGGATGCAACAGAACGTTATGAAAGGGTCGCAGATCAGTTACCTCCGAACCTTCACTTTCATGATTATTTCCACCAAGCTTTCTGTTAACCAACCTCGCTTGTTTATCTCTCATGTAAAATTCAAAATCAAAACCCGTATCAATTGCTGCGGTAACAGGGTAGTCCGAAGGACGCTTGGGTCTAGCGCCATAATAAGCCATTTCTTCGCCTTCCCACTCCTCTCTCTCTCCAGGAAATTCTGTCCTTCCAAATTTTCTTGGTTCCCCCTGTTCCACTTGTTCCCCTTGTTCCACTTCTACCCCACTTCTGGTACCATTTGTTACGCCCGCCCTAACCGCTAGGGGACCGGAAGCGCTTGCAAGGGATGCCCCACTTACTCGCTTACCTTCGCCCCCCTCCCCTAGTGTGGCGGCGTACTGCCGGGGCGACAGGGAACCACCTACGGGAACCTCAAGTGTGAACGACAGGGAGGAACGTCCAGATTCTCTTCTTTCATGGGTACCAGGGCCTACAGGACATGTCTCCACGGCGGTTTGTCGACGCGCGACAGCACCCTCTTTCCGGTGCTCGTCTGAGTTCGTTATCCCCACGGCAGCTTTGGGCGAAAGGAACTCGAACTCCTGAAGAGGTGGCGTAAGGTATCTGGCTGGATATATCTGGCGCTCTATCATTCTCTCATCACTACTGACTGACCCCCCTCCCTCCGAATCATCCGATTCCTCTGGGGCGTCCCCCCTCAAAGAGCTGACCCGAGACATGGGGTTATTCTGTTTTACAACTAATTGCAAGTCAGTCAGTGAATCACCTTCAATTCTAGTTCAATATGCAACACTTTATTTATTCTTGCACTACTACTTAATTAATATACGATTGGCAGCAACCTGTGTAACTACAATTCTGTCTATAATACTTATCAGTTCAACACAAAGTATTCCTAACACTACACAGCATTTATGGCTAGTTATTACACACTCTGCATTACTTGATATCTATCCTTTATGCTCCTGCATGTAACTAGACTATCAGTTCAGTTCCTATTTCCTTAACTACTGCAGAAGGTCAAATCACGCTATTAATCAGTTACAACGCAAGCAACGAATTAACATCAACACTTTGCACTAATTTACCACGACCACAGCAACAGTTATATTGCAAGGCTACTCCTAGCAACTCTTTCAATATATTCACGCTTCTTAATACAAGCGCTAATTTATCCTTCGTTCTACCTGTAATGCGCTATATAATCTATATCAACGCGTTCCGGCCATTTTAAACATTCATTCATTTACAGATTCAGCACGCTACACTTTAATTTATTTCTACTTCCCTGATTCCTAAGCGGTTTTGCTTATTTCGACGTTCTCCTTCCACCGGAGGCGACCAGCGGTCGTTTACTTTATTATCTATTAATTTAGTTAACTTTCTTATTAATTTAGATGCCCGAAAACTTAGTTTTAAACGAATTTCTACTCAAAAAGATGGCCTAGTCTTTCTCGTCGGTTTCACCTTCTTCGCGTCTCTTCGTCCTACTGACCTAGATTGGTCCAACAGCCAATCGGAAGCGACCTTTTACCGCTGTTTTTAGGTCACGCGTCGCTCTTGGCCAATCAGCGGCGCCCACGCTTTCGCCACGTCATCTAAAAGGTCACACGTCACGCTGGCGTAATGTCTGCAGCCTCGCTCTGGTGCAGCATAGAGTTAATTAACCGTTATGGTCAACATGGATAAAAATAAGTATAATTTTGTAGCTTTTCCCAAAACGCTACAGTACAAGATGGTGAAGAGCGAGTGATCTGTTATGCTAGTCGGTTACTGTCTACGGCTGAGCGTAACTACAATGTGACACGTCGGGAGTTATTGGCCGACGCGAAACTTGGTTTCCCCGGTCTACTCGGCCGCCAACTAAAGTGCGAGCGTGAATAACTTTGTATCCTGTGGTCCAATCGTTTTGAACTAAGCGACAATCTGGTTCATCGTGACGAGTAGAAGACTTGCCCTGTGAGAGTGTGTCAGTATCTGTTTCGGTTTCGGCTGTATAGTCTGGTGAGAACGCCTCGTGCGTGAAGCGGACTTAGCCAGCGCAGAAATTCGTGTCCTCGGTCTTTCGCGTGGGCAGCGAGAACGGCCGAGGTTTACGGGAAAACTTTACCAATTGTTACCTGATCCTTGCAATCTTGGTGTCAGATTGTGCGTCTCGTTGAGTGGGACAAGTCAGTCGGAAGAGAGTTAAGCGATATCTGGAAGGGTTTCGACGGTAGGAGCTCGCGAAGAGTTTCCCCCGGTCTTTTCCCGTAGAGTTCGGTTACGCGGCGCCGCGGCCAAGCGAGTGACCGCCGCCGACAGGTCTGTGTGGGCAACGCGCAGTGCCCTAGGTCTGCGAGTGTATTGCGATATTCTTTGACTACCGAATATCTTTCCTTTCACCTCTGGTCTTTGAATCGGCTAGTAGTAGAGCCTGTCGATACGATCGCTTGGCTATATCAGCCGCCGTTGATCAGCGTTGGTTGAAGTCCAAGGTAGATACCGGCCACGACTGGTCGGGTGAGAGTAACTTTGTGAGTTGTTGTGCGAATAACGAAAAGTTGGTGTCATATTGCTCAGTGAATCAAGCGCTCTCTAGCTACGTCGAGAGCCAGTGACCTGTGTCAGTGCTTCGAGTTCGTGTCGGAAGCGTCATACGGTTGCCACCGGCGTTTCCCCCGAACCGCGAAAGACCGTAAGCGTAGCGGTCGAGAACGTGTATCTTTGTCAGTTGTAGTCCGACTTGTACGATCGGGGTGTTGATCTACTCAGCACACCCCGTGTAATATCTCTGTAACATCTGTTGGTGAATATCGTGTGTGTAGCAAACGGTGAAAGCTTGTCTTCACCGAGAAGCGCATTTCCGCGACCAAGGGAAATCGCGTACGCATTGTCTAGGAGAACTCAGCTGGTCTAGACAGCTCCCTTTAATTGCATCAGTTACCGGTTCGTTACCCTAAGTTAATTTAGTTAAGGAAGTGTGTACCCCTTAGCTAATTTTTAAGCCCCCAATACGGGAGCGATGCTGGTCTGTTGACCGTGACCACGAGCCAAAAACGATACAAAAGTCAGTTACCGTTGACACCTGTTGCGGCGGTTTACGTGAAGTAAAGAGTCGACCGTACGCATTTCCTTCGGATAGCGTGCGGGAAGCTCAGTGATAGAGATTCGCGCGCGCTTGGCAACCGCCGCGTATTCCGGCTATTTTGATCTCGGCGTGTTCGGCCGTTGTACAAGTTAATCGCCTCCGAGCGATACAAGGGTGGTCTCCCTAAAGGCCTGGTACCAGAAAAAGACCTATTGGTCGTGTTGGCATACGAGACAATGCCTGTGTCGTTACTTCGTATAGAGTTAAATCCCCTAGAATGGAACTGGTTCCGTTACCTATGGCCGACTGGATGCCAAACTCAGGTCATGCCTCTCGGGAGCGAAGGCGCCTCGACCGTTCGTTGTCACATGGTACGGAAGAGAGAAGACCGTGTAGGGAAGAAGGCAAAGGCGGTCGCGGTGAAAGGGAGTTCCAAGCGCGGGTCGGCTGCCCGTGGAAAAGTGGACCCTGTTTTGAGCATTGGCCATCCTGGCGCTCAGGTCGTTACCTCCCCGGTGACCGCGACCGGGGCAGATGTGGATTCCGACGCGACGGAACTATATTCCCAGTTCCGGGCCTCCTTGCTAAGACAATCTTCCCCGGTCGTAACCGAAATGTTGGATTGGCCTAAGTACGATTTGAGAGGCCGTGACGAACGGGGCGTGCCGCCACAGTACTCTAGGTAGCCTACTTAGCAATATTGAAGGCATTTAGCTTGTGTAAAGCCCTTGAATGCCTGATCTATTGCCTTAATGTGTTATTAATTTTTAAAAATAGTGCTATGAAACGGTATATTAGTATTATAATAGTTTATAGTACAAAATACTCAAAATTGATATTTTAAGCAAGAGTACAAATATCAGTTCTTCCATAGCACTGAACTGTAAATACAAATACAAAGTATTTAAGTGATATATAAAATTGCGTGTTAAGTGCTAGTATTTTAAAATATTCCCCATCATTGCTAGTGGGATGATTGTGGATGCTAAATTGATTGAGTATCTCCCCAATTCAGTGTCCCAGGGCCGTGTAGAGGGCGTGCAGAGGACTAATGCTCAGGACCCAACGACTTTTAGAGGTCTGGGCTAAGTAGATATATAGAAATTTTTATAGCTTGTGCCATTTAAAATGTAATATTGCAAAGAAAATTGACTACAATCATTTTAAACTTAAAGTTATCAACTGAATAAAATCGTACTTTTATATATAAATATAAAATTGTAGGTCATATCTGCACTTTTATGACTTCAATTTGGTTCAACAAGACAACAAAATGTTTTTCTCATTGAACCGTTAGGTAGTTTATGATTGTTTAGGGATCCTGTCACGAAATAGAGTATCCCCGTATTAATCGTATCCCCCAAATGAATAAAAGTCGAAAAAGCCACATCTGCATGTATTTATTTTTGCACATTAATTTTTATCTGCTTCGTTTTAAACATGACACTAACAGGCATGTTTATTCCTACTAGATAATTTGTTGCTTTGGTTTAGAGCACTTAGAACATTTAAAACACTTAAGAACACTCAGAGTCACTAAATAAATTCAAGTTGCCTTTCTCTGGACATTACTTAGGACACTTAAAACAATTAGAGTCACTTTAAATTTTGATTAGAGCATAAAATTTTCAATTATACGCATTTTAAAAAAGGGAATAGAATGGTTTATCACCCGGATAGTCTAGACCGGTTAGTTCCATCTGGGGGATAGATCAATTCATTCCACGGATAGCTTTCAGGGGGGATAGAATATCACGTGACAATCGCTCTGCCTAGGGACTCGGAATTTCTCGTCAGCCCTGCAGTATCTATGTTCTGTTGTTGTCAGGTGTCACTGAAAGTGAAGATGTCAAGATAAAAAGTGAAGGTGTCAAGAAAAAGTAATGGCTGGTATGACAACGAGCGAATCAGAGGTTCGAGAAGAACTGAAAGACATAACAGAATGCTTTGTTTGCAATGAAACTTACAAGGATCCAAGAATCCTACCGTGTGTTCATACGTTCTGCCTAAAATGCCTGGAAGAGGCAGGAGGTGGAACTAGTAAACTCCCTGGTGACCAAATGCCATGTCCAGTGTGTAGAAAGGATTTCACGATCCCGGAAGAGGGATACACAGCCTTACAGAAGAATTTCTTCATGGAAAGGCTAATAAAGATGGCTGCGACGGCAAGCTCTTCTGAAGTAACTGATCGTTGTGAGGATTGCATGGAAGACAAGAGCGAGTCAGCATCAGTTTCAGAAGTTCCTTTAGCAGATATGTATTGCACTGACTGCCAAAAAAAGTTCTGTAGGGGATGCAGCAGATATCACTTAAAAAACATATTGAACAAAAGCCATCAGGTTGTTGCAACTGCAGATTTCAAATGTAAAGTACAGATAGTAGCACCGAGCAATTGTATTAAGCACGAGAGGAAACTTGATCTCTATTGTTCTGACTGCAAGGAGCCACTCTGCAAATTATGCTTTGGTGAGAGCCATCAAAATCACAGACTGCAGGATGTCACAATCACAGTTGAAGGCTTTAAAAACGAGATAAAAGACATAATTTCTGGTTTAGAAATTTACACGTCAGAAGTTCTTGAAAAGAAGAAAGTTCTTACCCATGAGGTGGAGGAGTATTGTAAACACTTGGAAAGCTTGAAACTGGAAGTTCGTGCACAGCTTCGTGCAACTATAATGCTTGTCAGTGAACATGCTAACCTTGTTAATCAGGATATTGAACAATTGAAAGTGCAGATAGGGAAAGAAGTTGAGGCTGAAGTTGAAGACAGTAATGGAGATTTGACTTGCCTAGAATCGTTTAAAGCCTTCTGTTCCAGGGTCTTGACAGAGAGATCAGCCAGTGACGTATGTTGCATCATCAACGAATTAAAAGAAAGATTTGAAGATATCAAGAAGGTACATGAATCGGACATTGAAATAAAGACTGATTTACATAGAATGTCTTTTCAGACGTCCGACCTGGAAGAATTTGTGAAGACACAAAACTACAACATCATTGGGACTATTCAAGGTTTGTTGATTGTTTTTACAACTTTATAATTATCATGACTTGTCCAAGAGGGTGATGTGGCAAAATTTAAGTGATCTTGTCTTGATTTACATAAAATAATTATGACAATAAAAGTAAATAAAAATAAATAAAAAGAAATACAGCATTCACAGGACAGTATATCTGCCTACATAATACTAATGACGGAGAACAGACTAAGTTTCCTTAATACAAAAATATGCATGCATAGATATATGCACACATAATTATTTTATTTATATATAATATACACATATAATTATCTGCACATAAATATTCCTATCTGCTAATAGCACTAGGAATTCTAGGTTGATATCAAACGTACATTCCCAAACAGTGGTAGTATACACAGCAAGAATGTGTATACCGAAAATGACAACCGCTCAAACACTTAAGGTGCGTAAGAAAAACATGATGCAAAACTGACAACAACATTGTTGTGTGAAAGGCATTTCTGGATAAAACGCAATGTTCTGGATAACCAGTCTGTAATATTATTTTCATGCATGAAGTGCAGTACAGATGCAACACTACTATGGGAGACTTTAAAAATTTTACATACTGCAGGGCTGTAAGTGTACTCTAAAGAATTCAGCTCACTTTTGGTAGGGCCGACAGCTTCCATTCCATAAATAAGAAACGGTTTACACATGTAAGAGCATTAAGGTCAATGGAGTAGATATCAGTTTTGTTGACAAGTTAAAATATTTGGGCTGTTTTCTCACTGCAGCCAAGTCATTTAAAATTAGTCTGCATGAAATGCGTGTCAAGTTTTATAGATCATTTAATTCATTGTATAGCAAATGCTACAAATTTAGTGAACCAGTTTTGTTGCATTTACCGTAGTAACTGCCCACTGTAACGGAACTGTGTTCCAATCCTTATAACTTGAGATTTGGCTACATTAAGCTTCATATCAATACCTTTTAACTCGACAAAGCAAATATCAACCATTGATTGGAGGTCACACAGCGATGCTGAAATTAAGATGAGATCATCTGCGTACATGATACATCCCAAGTAAGTATCACCAATACGACACCTATGACTAGATCCACTTAATTTTTCATGTCATTCACATAGACAGCAAACAGCACCAGGGATAGAACAATACCTTGGCTAACCCCACACGTTAAGGTTATCATCTCTGATAATATGTTGTCCCATTTCACAAATGCTGCACTCAGACTATACCAAGTTATAAGTGTGGTCAAAATTTCCCAAGGAACCTGTCTGTCCATTAGCTTATTGAACAGAGTAAAGTGATTCACTTTATCAAAGGCTTTTGACATGTCCAGTGCACATAAGTTGACAGTGGACCCATGACTTGTAAAGTAGTCAACAACTGCTCTGACTGCAAGGATTGCATGTGAACATCCCAACCCCTTTTTGAATCCAAACTGCAAATCAGAAGTGCAAAAATAGCTGCCATAGTGCTCAAGCATACACATTTTGAAAAGTTCAGATAAATTTGAGCTTAACGTAATGCCACGATAGTTATCACTATTACCTTTATCTACATTAGGCCTCTTTTCCAAGGGTATGATTATGCCTAGGCCAAAACTGGTGGGTACCCTGCCATGCACAAGCATTTGGTTGAACAGAAGCGAAAGCAAAACAACCAGTCTAGGATGAGCATGAACTAGATGTTCCGTCTCAATGCGATCCAGACCAGAGACTTTACCTCGCTTCATTATCCTAAGTGATTTTATGCGTGCATTCAGATACATGTAAACTTACTTAAACACATACACATACATGCATGCTTATATATGTGTGTACTTAGTAGGTATGCGCCTATGCATTGCATACATGTACTTACATACACATGAGCAAAAATACATGTAGGCCTATGCCTGGACACCTTGATCTAGTTATATGTAAAACTTAATCAGTTACTGGTATCTTAATTATAATGGTCTTGTCATTCAATTTAGCATGTCAGACGCATGTAGATGGTGAAGGTGAAACGAAAATTGCCTACGAGAAAATCTCGCACGATGAAGATATAAATATGGAAGACCATTATGGAATGGCCAACTTTTGTAATCATGGCATTCTAGCAAAAATCAACCGCTTGAAACAAGCACTAGATAACGCACAACGTCGAATAGATAGATTAGAAACGGAGAAGAAGGCTTTTGAAAAACGAATCGATGAATTCAGGGTGGAACTTGGCGTTATCAGACCCCTGAAATCCATCTCGAGATTGCAGATGACACAGGCTGTACAGCCATCATGTAAAGGTGAGTGAATAAGGCCTAGGAATTGGGCTTAGATTAGGCTTTGGTGTTCGTGGCTTATAGCTAGCAGATTTTCTGTTAGGTCTATTTAAAAAAAGATAATCGATTTAAATTAGCTTTCTACAACCAATGATCGGTTTGCCAAATGAAACTGATATCAACAACTCAAAACCCAATGCAAAGATTTAAGCACAGAGGTTATCTGCATTTATTTGAATGTATTACTTGCTGTTGTCAAAGAGTTCCAATGTCTCTGTTTCTAGTATGCAAGTTAGGGTACCGGTAATCTTGGCGAATGAAAGCCAGTGCATTTTCTAGAAATAATCATACAAACAGGGAACACTCCGCTCCAGTGGTTAAAGCGGTTTGGTTGAGCAGGGGGAACCCCGAATAGGTGAGCAGTGGGGAACGCCCAAGAAGAGTTCTATTGGAACACATGTGTTTTAGGGTTCCATGAAGAGTGAGCAATAGGAACAATTGCAATTTTTTTAGAGCATTAGGTTCCCACTGATTCCCACCCACTTTAAACTGTGCACAACATCTAATTCGTGAGTGTGGCGAATTGCATTATACTCAAGTTTTATCATTATGCAAGGATTGTGCTCAACATCTTTCTGGAATGTGGGATGAGGCAATGTAGCTGTATGTCGCTTTGGAGCCGAAAGGTTGCAGTTCGAGTCCACCTCAAGCCGCTGCATAGGGACACTGCAAGTCCTTAACTCGCAGTTGCCCGTGCACTTCGGCATGAAACTCCAATTCAGTGTCCGCACTGAAGTCGGGAGTGCCTCTGAATAGTAATTTCGAAGAGGCACTATAACGTGCTTATTCATACATTTTTGCTTAATATGTATGCATACACACATATATACATATTACATACATATATACATGCACAAATTTGTACATACTTATGTACCAGTTGGTGATCTTAATTATTTAGACGAATCTTCACACGGAATCTCTGTTGATTACAAACGATCTCCATATCTGGTGAAGACAATACAAGGTGGCTACCAATCCCGTGAAGGAAGAAACATTACTAGCTTGACCGTCTTGGATGATGAATTGTTCCTGGGATGTTTCATTGGCCGTTTTGGTCGTTCTGTTGTAGAAGTCTATGACATTAAAACATTAAATTTTAAACGTCGATGGCACTTTAGACGAATATCTCAATGTGATGTGGACGTTGCTCACATCAGTTCCATGGCTTCCTGCACCAGACATAAATGTCTGTATGCATGTGTCTGTGCTCTTCGTGGTTCTGTAGTATATGATTCAATGATACAGAGAACCGATGTAAATGGATCAGATACATATGAGTGGAAAATTTATGGTGGCTCTCGTGTTCCGAATTTGTCAGTTACCGGAGATGGCAATATTATTGTAGTTACTGGTTACAATTCGTTAATTGAGTACAATGGAAATGGAGTACTGGTCCATGAAATAAAGCTGCCATGGAGTTTGGGTGTTGAATACCTATGGCATGCATTAAAACTGGCCAGCGGTAACTTTGTGGTCAGTCATTGTTGTGCCAAAGATCATTTACACAGAGTGCTTTTATTGTCCAAAGGTGGACAAATTGAAAAGTCTTTTGGAGAGAAGGCATTGTCTGAAGTGAGGGAGGTGCCACGAGTTTGTAATCCAAAAGTGCTGAATAAACCGGTCTTCTTGACAGTAGACAAGTTCGGGAACATTCTAGTTGCGGATCGTGGCAATGGCAGGATTGTGGTCTTGAACTCGGAACTAGAACTACAGAGTTGTCTAACTCCAACTGCGCCTTTTCAAAGGCCAAGGTGCATGTATGTTGATAATGACAAGAGGCAACTATTTGTATGTGAAGATAAGAAAAAGATCTCTGTTTACAATTTCTCGGTTTAATTTCTGTTTAATGATTTGATTGATTCAGTTATCTGTTTACTTAGCAGGTCAGTAACCATTTACTGATTTCTGTTTATTGCAGCATTAACTGAGTTTGCATGTGAATAATTTTTATATATGTGTGTTATATTTCAGTGACACATGTGCGCGGCCTCCATTTATTATACTTTGAATACAGTTTATTAAGCTATTGAGTCATTATTTCATATTATTTTTAATCTGTTCTTTTGTTTATTTGTGCGACTTTTCGTTTCCTTTGTCTTTATGGTACGGAGCAATATAATAACAGCCTGGAGTAGATTATGATTTCGTGTTGTGGAATAGGGTTGGGATGAGTTCTCTGGATTAAGAACAGAACTCTTCCAAAACTCTGACTTGGCACTCAGCAACTTCTAAAATTAACCTTTCACTTCTCTCTGAAATTTCCCAAACTTTAACCTATACTAGAACTCACTTTGGACAGCTTGCTTACATATTCTATACATCTAAAACTCCTTCCATGCACCTCTTACATTCACCTACATTTGGGGCCATTTGTTGAGCGGCGCTATAGAATTTACTGATTACATTTATTTAGCCATTGCACTTTATTCTGCTTGCTTGAAATGATAAATTGATAATCTCTTGCCTTGTGTGGTTATACAGTGGATTTATTCAAGCATTGCTCTTGCACATTAGAGATAGAGTTGAGTGCGCTACTGTATGAGTTTAGACTAGAGGAATGGTGCTGTCTCTCTGTTTGTTTGTTTGTTTGTCTCTCTCTCTACCTCTCTCTTCTCTCTCTCTCTCTCTCTGTGCAGGTCTTTAACTGAAAAATGAAAATACTGTTATTTCGCAACAGTATTTCCTAATTCCTCATCAGATCTTCACATTACCTCACTGGCATAGATCTTCAATTAAAAATGGCTGTAGCCGTCTGGCTACAAGTCTCCATTTGCTTCACTGTATTAATTAAGACTTTATAGAACTACCAGTACTTGTTTAACGATTTATGAATAGAGATTCTGTCTCTGTCTCTGTCTCTGTCTGTCTCTCTCTCTCTCTCTCTCTCTCTCTCTCTCTCTCTCTCTCTCTCTCTCTCTCTCTCTCTCTCTCTCTGTGTGTGTCTGTGTTTGTTTGTCCGTCCGTCCGTCCGTCTGTCTGTCTGTCTGTCTGTCTGTCTGTCTGTCTGTCTGAGAACAGATCGAGGTTGCTTCTGTCTGTCTGGGAACAGAGGTTGCTGATTCTGGAATAAATATGTTCTGTTCTTACTCACTTGCTGGGAATGCTGGCTGACTGGTTTTGTCTGTAGCCTTTTCCTGATTGTCCGTTTTTTTCATGATCATCCATTAGAGATAAAGTTGAGTGCACTACTGCAGAGGTTCCCAAACTTCTCTGGCTCGGGACCCACTTGGGAATATTTTTTCTGTCTCGGGACCCACTAAAGTGACTAAACAAAATTAGGTACAGAGTACTAAACTAACACTAACTAAGGATTGCTTCATAAATCGGGATTAAGATATGCTGATTTACATCCAGCATTTAGAAATTACCACATTTAAAACAGTAAAATTTAACTTAAGGAAAAAGCCAACATTTATTGCAATGCAAGCAACTGTTCTTTCTTTTTTTCTTTCCCTTCAGGCTAGGATTAAACTTTAAGTTTAAAGAATCAATGTGAAGGATGGGCCTGCATGTTACTCATAAGTAAGTCAATGCGTGGTTTAAAAGAAGTCAGAGACAGCCTCATGTCATGATCTGTGCACAGCCTGTTCCTGTATTTTGTTTTCATTGCCGTCAATTTTCAATTATTTTTGAATGGCAGACTTTATTAATCATGCTAAGTCTCGTTGCTAAGTCTCGTGCACTGTTTCATGTTCACATACACCCACAAGTATAGCCCAACCATAGTCAAATGTTGTTTCACTAGTTATAACGGAATAATAAATTATGACGTTTGAGGGTTACTGGAATAAATACTGAAATTAACCGAGAAATAAGAAGAACTTTCGCGACCCACTTGCCAAAGCTCTGCGACCCACTTTTGGGTCGCGACCCACAGTTTGGGAAACGCTGCACTACTGTATGAGTTTAGACTAGAGGAATGGTGCTAAATAGTTTCTAGCATTCTGCCAAGTGTTGAATCAAAAAGAGTGTTTATGGCCAGATTCAATATAACACAGTTTTTAGTATCGTGGAGACTTGTTACAGTCATGTTTGTAAAGATGGAAAGCACAGGGCTTTTTTTAGCATGAAGTCCTACACAAAATGTGCAGTTCTAAATGAATTTGTGCAGTTCTAATCTAATATGAGCATTTGTAAATCCAATCCAATTTATTTCCTGAACAGACCACATGAACAATTATGTCAGTGAATAATAATATTGAACATTATTTGTGGTTATAAAAAGAGACCCAGAAGGGATGAAGACTTGCTGATGGTCAGTGATGGATAACGGCAGAGACCAGTTTATTGGAGAGAGACAGACAGGCAGTCAGACAGAGAGAGGCAGAGAGAGAGAGAGAGATATATATATATATATATATATATATATATATATATCTAGATCTCTTCGGCCACATATGCAGGATGGACAGCAGCAGAAAGATCAAGACAGTTGTGCTTGGAAGAATGGAGGGATCCAACAGGAAAGGACGACCACACAAGGAATGGCTGGATAACATATCAGAATGGTGTGGAGCACCATTACAGGACCTAACACACGCTGCCTTGGACAGACAAACCTGGCGTGGAATAACGAGAACGGCATCGAGCACCTACGGGCATTGGTCCCTCGGTTGTTGATGATGATGATGATATATATATATATATATATATATATATATATATGTAACGCCCGCCCCTATCGGCATCCCCGGAGTCGCCACTTCCGGATCCTCGCTCGATATGGCCGCGTGCTGCTGTGGACGAGCTCTAGAGATAGAGGGAGGACAGGATGAGGTGACTTCCGGGTTCGAATCCCAACGATGGAAAGGCGGCCAGTTATTTCGACTGCCGGACTCCCTATATGAAATTGGCGGCCTACTAGCCAATCTATCACTTCTTCGCAATATACCAGGTTGCGTGAAATCTTTGGGCCTAGCACCCAAAGTTTCTTCCAGGCCGATGGTCGAGTGGTATGGCGCGTCCGCAGTGGTAATAGCGGTGAGGTAACCAGGGTTCAAATCCACAGCAGGCTTGGGTACCGGCGATGCCTCTAGCCTTTCCAATCGTGATACAACTTCCGTCAGCGCTTCCCTGACATTTAATTGCTCGGAGGTGATTGCATCCTGCGTATCTCTGACATAAGATTTTACAGAAGAGATTTCCTCTCTTACATTTGATTGCACCGATGAAATGGCATCTTCGACATTGGACTGCACCGCCAAGACATTTAATTCTACTGAGGCAATCGCATCTTGCGTAGTCTTAGCATTAGTCTGGATTGCTTCTAAGACAATTTCCATAGAGGAGGGGGGCCGTGAAGGCTGAGCAGGGGTGACTGGCCTAGACTCCTCCATAGCGCTATAGAAATGACTTCTATCTTTAGAGCTCACAATCAATCAAGTATTCATTCACCGTCAGTTGCATTCAATGCCATCAATGATCAAAGTCAGTAGTTTTATTAATATTTCTTATTATTCCCAATCAATTGAATCTTCAATTGACATCAATTATGTTCAAAGCAATCAAACATAAAAGTCAGTAAGTTCAATTTTCAGCTCCTATCCTTTGTAAAGACATTCAATGAAAATCAAATGCAACAATTCCATGCAAACACCTATCAACCGGAGTATGCCTAAATTAAATCCCAATTGACTCTCAAGTCCCACAGCCAATTTCAGTTCAGCCCAAAATGTCTTAATAACCGATCGTATTAATTCCCCAATAAAGCGTACCTTAGGTCCGAAGACAAGGGACAAAGCCGATCGTGTGCGAAGAACAGCGACGAAGACGATATCCAAGAGATGCGACGACACACACAGAAAGGCGTCGAGTTTGAAACGCCCGAAAAGATCAGCTAAATCCGATGCTGATTTCACGCAATGAACGACAATTTCGGCTATGTATCCAAGCCGTTTGAGAAAGACGCCCTTAGGCAAATAATACGAACAAACGCTTCGCAACACAATTCCGAAGAACGAGAACAGAGCGCTGACGATTCGAAGCCCACGATAAATCACTCCATGTGACAGGGCGAAGAGAGGCCTTGACCGATTAATCCAGGAGTAGATCCAATGCGAAAGCGAAGGCAAAACTTGCAGCGACGCTGATGTATTTCTCGCAACAAACAAACTCTTTTATTTAATCGACTCCATGTCGAGAGAGAATGAATCGCCGACAGAATCCGTGTATGCGCAACTAGTGCAAGCAGGCGCTTATCCTGGCCATGCTTCACCAACTTGATCGAGCCTAAAACTACCAACCGCCGCAATACATCCGACCGCCCTGAGATCCTGTGCGCAACTGAGCCTCTCAGCGTCGCGCTGCTCTTTTATTACTGCCTGACAAGGAGAGCGTCCCCCTTTCTGCGCATGACCAGCAAGTGAGCCGCGCGCGCAAACCCAGCAGCAACGCAGCTGTTTCAAGGCGGCAAGAATTAGCTGCCAGCTGCGTCCTCTCCTGTGTATCTCCGCGTCTGTCTATAGCTCACTGTCTTTCTCCTTCTATCTCTCCTTCTGAAAAGCGCCATCTGCCGCTGATCACGTAGGCATCAAATGCACCAGTTCAACCTTGAGAAAACACACGTACACAGACCCACACGCCAACGGTGTTTCCTTCTCAATCCGTGTCCCTTCTGTCTGTGCTTGTCTGGCTGGCTGTATTCCTCGCTCACTCTGTTCATCAGACCACCTCGGACGAACCGTGTGATAATTGGCCGAGCGGGCGGCGACGTCTTTGAAGGCCGTCGACTAAAGCGTGCGAAAAATACACGAATATGAAACGGCAGCTGCAGGGCCTACATCAGCGGTCACTGTGACCCGTGTCAAGCGCAAATCAATATTAAAATCTAGGTCACACGAAGCACCGAAAGAAAACCCTATATATATATATCAGATCTCTGAAACCGATCAAAAATTAAATAAAATAATAATATAATAATATTATCGACCGAAAACCCGTAGCGTAGTTCTACGATCGCTACACTATTCTCGGCCCTCCCTGATTTCAGGATCCTTTTAATTGGAAAAATGGATCCTGAAATGTTAGTAAGGCCATACTCCAATTTTTACATCAATGATTCAAATGCAAGAATTAAAAATATATGCAACGAACAGTCCTCAACGTAAGCATCAGAAAGTTCACATTTTAGCGTTAAGTGTTAGTTCCAGCGAAAGAAACATTTATTATTATTATAATTATATAGCTCCATCGCTAATAGTTCAGTAAAGCTCAAAAGCAATTCTATATATAGGTCTCCTAGAGTTTAGTTAAGCACAAAGTCCTCCACGGCAAGCATTGACTTAAGAACCCACGGGACAGCCACAAAAACCACTAGACTCCCGTTACCTTTACAACAGGTCATCTGATTAATAGGCCACCCATGGCCTTTACTATCGAGACTTCTTTAGGCATTTCACTGTAGGCAAACGTCTACATTTAAAGACTCATCTAAGCAGTTAAACCTAAGTCTCTAATCCCATTAACAACGGTACTATCATAGCAAATTACCTGAGACTACACACACAGCTTAAGTCTCCAAAGGCCAATGCTCATTATAACTATCCGTAGGCTCCCCATCAAAGCTTACCGTAAGAGACCAAGCCTAACTTCAGCTTAATAAGCCGCTCCCTTCCCAACATCTTTCAGTAGGCCTACTTAATTATTAAAAATGCAACCGATTATGCACAGAATTAAAATAGGCCATTTAAACATAGGCTAAAGTAACATATTATTGCAATTAACGTTACAAAACAGTCACATTGCATAATCGTAAAAATCCTAGGCCTAAAAGGATTATCATGATTTTAATATGAGATCTTAGTCTAAAGCTCAAATCAACAGTTAGGCCACTTTAGTCTACTATAAATCCTTATGCATCATTGCATAGCATCAAGGCCTATTATCTTTCCTTCATTCTATCAGTGATGCAGCGGAGACTAACGGGACCACCCACGCGCCTGGGAAACAACGATTGCTAATTAATCGCCGCTCACTATTCTCCCACGCTATGCATCTACCGCGTGCGTCTCTTAAAATCCCGTGGGAATTAGGCAACAAACCATCATGTAGGCCAAAGTGCATCATACGACGACCGACGTCACCCTGTCCGTGCACAAAGTTAGGCCTATTTCTACGAATCCAAAATTAGGTCAATCAATAAATCGTAGCAAATCCTTTACTAAATTAATATTAATAAAACCCGGCATGGCAAATCTACGCGTATTGCAAATCAAATGTCAAATTATATCGGCCAACATTATTCCTGCGCAGATAGAGCTCCTATATATATGCCTGGCCCTAGTTAATTTTATTAGGCCCCGCAGTTTAACCATAGTCTACACTGCAAAATTATAAGACCAAATTGTGTATCGCAAGAGCATGGCTACTATTAAAATTAGGCCTCAAACAGCAACGCTGATGCAGACAGTACACGGGCTAATCATTCAAGTAGGCCTATTAAATCAAACTAAATATATTTCTATCCTGCGTCTATCAACTGCAATCTAAATAATTCGTACTGCAACCAAAACATGTAGGCCTATGCAGGACTATTAATCAAAGAGCAGCTATGTATATTAATTTCACCGCTGTTAAACTCAAAACCTCGGTAATGCATTAAGGCGCTGAAGGACAATAAGGGACTATTATAGAACATTTATAGAGCGCCTCACTGAAGTTAATTAAAAAGCATCCATACAATTAATATTATATATATATATATGCGTTGACAATAGTTACGCATATAAGAACTCTATACACGGAAATTAGGAGCATTAAAATTTAACTGTGCAAATTTCTTTAAATTATTTTTAATTAAACAGACTATAGATAGAGCGGAACTTAGGCCTAATGCAAATTTCGACTCTGAGCGTTATCTTAGAGATATAGGCCTACTATTTTAACGAAGGCCATAATATCACATAATCACATCATCATGGCTAATTCCACTACAAGTCTAAGTTCAAGGTCACATAATCGTGATCAATGGCCTTAACTAAAATAGGCAACCTTATATATACATCCGTAGGTAAAACCAATATTTATATAGCGCAATGCAGGCAATGACAGTCCAGTTTTCTGTCTACAGCAGAGGCAATAATAAAATCGTCCATCGCTTCATTGCAAATGCAATACAATACTAATCTATATCACCATTGCAAACATTAATCAGACGGTCGGCAATGCAATACAAATATTAATACTATGCCATACATATATGAAGGCACAACATACGATGCAAGAATACAGTTATTTACACAGTAACACACATGTAAAGCCTTCCACATGTAAAGTAAACGTATTCATCACAATCAAAATAAAACATGGTTACAGATACTCCTGCATTCATAATGGCCGCCATTATGCGGTCATTTAACAGAGTTACCCAGCCGACGTCAAGTTTTCAGGCGGACGAAGTCCGGTTGGTTCTCCCAGCATCCTCCAGATCCGGTCCTCAGGGGGTCCATTGCGAAGCGGACAGCTCCTCAAAAGGTGCGAACTGTCGTCACAGCAGAAACAGCGTCGTTCCTCTCTTGGTGAGTTCCGACCACTGTCTCGCCTCCTCGACGATGATGGCGACCTCCGCGACCGACGCTCCTGGTTCTGCCCGTTCCGCTGGTCCCTGCTCGGCGCTGGAGCGGACCGAACAGCGAACACACGACCAACGCTGGGGTTGTCGTGGTTATCTCCCACAGGTTGTCCAAGGTTGTCGCTAGGTGGAGCCTGCTGCTGTTGTCGAAGAGGACAGAAGCGCGCTATGTGGTCCGTCGCAGAACACTCGAAGCATCGGCGCGCGGAAGGTCCTGCTTCCGTTTCTGTTTCCACATATGGCCGAAGTCTGCACGCCGAGCTCAAATGACCGAGCCGATGACACAGGAAACATCGCGGAGTTCCCCGTCCATAACTTCCATTGTTATTCGACCATTCATTTCTTGTTGACCCGTTCTGACCTCTCCACGGCCCGCGATTGTTGTCTCTGTATTGTGGCGCCGACACTGGTTGTCGCTCCTTCTTCTCTAGTCGCTCCATTTGTCTCCTCATTTGCTCCATCTGCCGTTCCAGATCCTTTACTTTCGAATCTTCTTCTTCTGTAATCGCGTTGATTCGTCCATGTCGTCGGTCTTGTTGTTCATGGTCGCCGGCCTCTGCTTTCTGGTAGCCGTCCAATCGCATCGCTACCTTGTAGGCTTCGTCGAGGGATTTCGGTTCTCGCTCTCGGATTTTCAGAGCAAGCGTTCTATCTCTCAGGGCATCCAAGAATGCCCGAACAGCAATTGCTTCGCTGTGAGCCGTCGAGGAACCCGGATAGGCTCGCGTGGAGAGACGTCGGATGTCGTCCACCAGGACGCCCATATCCTCGTCGACTTTCTGTTTCCTGGTGCTTAGCTGCGTTTGGAACAGGGCTTGTTGCTCAGCATTTCCATAACGTTCTCGCAGTCGCTGAACCAAAGCCGTCCAAGTGTCCAGGCTATCTGCGTTCGACTCGCTCAGCAAATGAGTCGCCGGTTCAACCAATGAGACTACTAATTGGTTCAATCTCTCCTCGTCCGTCCATCTGTTATTCCTGGCGCACACGGAGAATTTTCGTAAGAATGTTTCAACGTCCGTCTTTCCGCTAAAAGACCCGAGTTTCAGGAATTGTGTTGGCTTGGTAGACGAAGGCGACGACTGTTTGGCCTCGCCCTCTTTAGCTGTCGTCGACGCGGTCGGTTCTGCTTCCTTGATTGTTCCCTTTGAACCGATCGACGGTAACCCCCAGTCGCCGGTCGTTTGCGTTGCGACGGTGGTCGTCGGGACAACTTTAATAGGGCCGGCTGAAGCGTTGGTAGACGTCCGTGCTCTCGTTTCACCAACCGCAGACGTCGCTTTATTATCGGCCGTCGTTTCATCTCTCTCCAGAGGTGTCGACTTCATTACCACTTGACATCGCGGTAGTTCGGCATCACGGCTAAATCCGAAGCTTTGCGCGCCGAGGCATGAACTCATCCTCGCCGATTCCACGACCGTTGGCCACCGAGGAAAGACGGCGTCGTTTGGTCGAAGCGGGTCGAGACAGCGAAGCGGGTCAACCCAAACCCGGTTGTCGCTGCTACCGTAGAAAGCGCTCGGAGTGTAGGTCGGAGCATACCTCCACGGCATGTTTGAATGGTCGGGACGAGCGTATGGTTGCATCCAGTCGACCGTTGCCATCGCCGCTGGTCCAGGAGGAAGGTCGGGTCGAGCGTAGTCTCGACCAACCATGGTCGACGTTGCACGACCGTCGAGGACGCAGTCAGGCATTGACTGATAGGTCGGCATTACCGACGCTGGTTGTGTAAAGTCGACCCGACTCGGTGCCATTTCCACTCTTTGTTGATCGACGTGTGCGAGCGGCGCTTGCAGCCTCCATTGTGGATCCGGTCGAGGATACTCGACGAGAGGAAGGGACGAAGAGGCCAAAGGGACTGGGTTGACCTTATCACCCCCCTCCCGTGACAATTTATTAGCGATCGGTTTATTCACTTCAAAATTTCTAAACTCCGGTTGCTGTGCTGCATGCATTCTGTTATCAATTATTTTAACAGTTTTAGGTCTAAATTCCATTATTTTGCTGATTTCAATGTCTACACTACCATCATCAGACATTATTTCCACATTATCAGCAAATTCCCTTTCCTTCCTTCTTTCAAAAGACATTGCCATTTCGCCTGTTCTAGCATAGTCAGTTTCCTCTTCTAACCTATCATCACCAAAATCTCTAGAACTAATTTGACCCCACTGGCTGGGACCAATTGTAACGCCCGCCCCTATCGGCATCCCCGGAGTCGCCACTTCCGGATCCTCGCTCGATATGGCCGCGTGCTGCTGTGGACGAGCTCTAGAGATAGAGGGAGGACAGGATGAGGTGACTTCCGGGTTCGAATCCCAACGATGGAAAGGCGGCCAGTTATTTCGACTGCCGGACTCCCTATATGAAATTGGCGGCCTACTAGCCAATCTATCACTTCTTCGCAATATACCAGGTTGCGTGAAATCTTTGGGCCTAGCACCCAAAGTTTCTTCCAGGCCGATGGTCGAGTGGTATGGCGCGTCCGCAGTGGTAATAGCGGTGAGGTAACCAGGGTTCAAATCCACAGCAGGCTTGGGTACCGGCGATGCCTCTAGCCTTTCCAATCGTGATACAACTTCCGTCAGCGCTTCCCTGACATTTAATTGCTCGGAGGTGATTGCATCCTGCGTATCTCTGACATAAGATTTTACAGAAGAGATTTCCTCTCTTACATTTGATTGCACCGATGAAATGGCATCTTCGACATTGGACTGCACCGCCAAGACATTTAATTCTACTGAGGCAATCGCATCTTGCGTAGTCTTAGCATTAGTCTGGATTGCTTCTAAGACAATTTCCATAGAGGAGGGGGGCCGTGAAGGCTGAGCAGGGGTGACTGGCCTAGACTCCTCCATAGCGCTATAGAAATGACTTCTATCTTTAGAGCTCACAATCAATCAAGTATTCATTCACCGTCAGTTGCATTCAATGCCATCAATGATCAAAGTCAGTAGTTTTATTAATATTTCTTATTATTCCCAATCAATTGAATCTTCAATTGACATCAATTATGTTCAAAGCAATCAAACATAAAAGTCAGTAAGTTCAATTTTCAGCTCCTATCCTTTGTAAAGACATTCAATGAAAATCAAATGCAACAATTCCATGCAAACACCTATCAACCGGAGTATGCCTAAATTAAATCCCAATTGACTCTCAAGTCCCACAGCCAATTTCAGTTCAGCCCAAAATGTCTTAATAACCGATCGTATTAATTCCCCAATAAAGCGTACCTTAGGTCCGAAGACAAGGGACAAAGCCGATCGTGTGCGAAGAACAGCGACGAAGACGATATCCAAGAGATGCGACGACACACACAGAAAGGCGTCGAGTTTGAAACGCCCGAAAAGATCAGCTAAATCCGATGCTGATTTCACGCAATGAACGACAATTTCGGCTATGTATCCAAGCCGTTTGAGAAAGACGCCCTTAGGCAAATAATACGAACAAACGCTTCGCAACACAATTCCGAAGAACGAGAACAGAGCGCTGACGATTCGAAGCCCACGATAAATCACTCCATGTGACAGGGCGAAGAGAGGCCTTGACCGATTAATCCAGGAGTAGATCCAATGCGAAAGCGAAGGCAAAACTTGCAGCGACGCTGATGTATTTCTCGCAACAAACAAACTCTTTTATTTAATCGACTCCATGTCGAGAGAGAATGAATCGCCGACAGAATCCGTGTATGCGCAACTAGTGCAAGCAGGCGCTTATCCTGGCCATGCTTCACCAACTTGATCGAGCCTAAAACTACCAACCGCCGCAATACATCCGACCGCCCTGAGATCCTGTGCGCAACTGAGCCTCTCAGCGTCGCGCTGCTCTTTTATTACTGCCTGACAAGGAGAGCGTCCCCCTTTCTGCGCATGACCAGCAAGTGAGCCGCGCGCGCAAACCCAGCAGCAACGCAGCTGTTTCAAGGCGGCAAGAATTAGCTGCCAGCTGCGTCCTCTCCTGTGTATCTCCGCGTCTGTCTATAGCTCACTGTCTTTCTCCTTCTATCTCTCCTTCTGAAAAGCGCCATCTGCCGCTGATCACGTAGGCATCAAATGCACCAGTTCAACCTTGAGAAAACACACGTACACAGACCCACACGCCAACGGTGTTTCCTTCTCAATCCGTGTCCCTTCTGTCTGTGCTTGTCTGGCTGGCTGTATTCCTCGCTCACTCTGTTCATCAGACCACCTCGGACGAACCGTGTGATAATTGGCCGAGCGGGCGGCGACGTCTTTGAAGGCCGTCGACTAAAGCGTGCGAAAAATACACGAATATGAAACGGCAGCTGCAGGGCCTACATCAGCGGTCACTGTGACCCGTGTCAAGCGCAAATCAATATTAAAATCTAGGTCACACGAAGCACCGAAAGAAAACCCTATATATATATATCAGATCTCTGAAACCGATCAAAAATTAAATAAAATAATAATATAATAATATTATCGACCGAAAACCCGTAGCGTAGTTCTACGATCGCTACATATATATATATATATATATATATATATATATATATATATATATATATATATATATATATATATTAGTGTGGTCCTTAGCAGTACAGGAAAAAATAAATGTTTGATTTATTTTGGTAAAACCCCTCAGATAGGTTCCAATTAGTACAGAATCATCTCCAGTCAAATTGTAGGTGAATATTTTAACATTTAGAGGTAGCTCACGAGACCTTAATTTTCCTTGATTTCTGCGAAACCATGAATTTTACATACAAAATTACAAATTATATATACATGTTAGCAAACTTCAGCCAGGTAAAAAAATTAGCCATCTTATTTGTAGAGAGTCTATATGGGAAGCTTGATCCTTCAGCAGAGTTCCAATCATGCAATTGTCTATGAATTGCTTGGTAACGATCTTGAAGTAAAGAAGTCTTTCTGCAAGTTGGAAACAGTCGACGATGTTCCTGGACGACTTGAAGCAAATACTGTTTTTGATCTTCTTTTTTCGTGATAATGCTGTTGTACTCCTCAATGAGGGCAACACCTCTTTCAGCATTGTCATTGACAACCCTCAGGTGTTCAACAGTCTTGATGGCATCCTTATAATCATCTTGCTGTGGCCATAAGTCCGGATCGCAATTCAGAAATCCAGCCGAAATACCAAGCCGCCAGAAATTCATTGTATTTGTTGTCACGAAATCTTCAATTCGCATGTTTTGACATTTCCTCATTTCAATTTTGGCGCATTTGGCAGGTTCTTCTGTACCTTTCTTTCCATTAATTGCCTTTACCATTGCTCGTTTGGATTCAACAGACACTGATGCATCAAAAAAGGCAAAGCCGACGAGTTCTTCACTCAGGTACCATAGGTGATCAGCAAATTTCTTTTGCGTGGCATTGGCTATAGATCTGTTCTCTGTTTCGTACTGGTTCAAGAGCTGAAGGAAGTTAAGATCATGATTTGAAGATGCAATAGGATTTGAAGCCATGAACCAGGCTCTGAAATAGATGCGAACTATGAAGATGCACATATTCTTGAGTCCCTTCTCTTCTCTATCGACAAGTTTAAATTGACCACGGAACATCCATATCTTTAAGGAGTACAGTGCTTTTGCCATCCACCTAGCATGTTGTGTGGCTCCAGGAGCCCTAAATGATATTCCACGTGGTGGTACACCTCCAAGGAAAATTATCACAAGCTCTATGTTTTCCCGATAGCCATCTCTTGGCTGACATTGGTGAAGCTGGTTTTCAGAAAATGCCAGCAGGGTGTCCTTGTCATCCTTCAGCAGAATGGCTATCTCTTCATGATCTGCTCCAGTTTCATATTTGGCCTGATCAATATTGCTCCAGTTCATCTGGAAACGTTTGAACATGGCGACATCTATCGTTCTATCCAGGACTGCAGCTAAACTGGGTGTCATGATGTTCAGTCGCGCCCTCTTTTTGCGGCTTGCAGGTGCTGTGAGTCCCCAAACCTCTTCTTGGTCTTCTCCTGAAGTGCTGGAATTGTCATTGCTTTCATCAATATTAGAGGCTGACTTGATTCTACATTGTAATAAGCTTAGGCCTATCAGCCGTTTCCTTCTGTTTATCAGCTAGCAGCTTTCTGTTCATTACTGCCCGGTTTCGTTTCGCTACTCGCTGTTCCTTTGCTGTAAGCACACTGTCTACAGAAATCATGCAGCCACGACGACCTTTCTCTCTCTGGGCAATCAAAAAGTCTTTATCTTCTTGGATTTTAATTAAGCTAAAAGCATTCATCTACGCAATGTCAAACTATGGAGGATTGGACGTAAGCATGAAAATAAGTATCAGGTTTCGATTTAATAATCAAGTTTCCTGAATTTTTGTATTGATTTATTCATTGATAACCAACTATGGAATATACCAATAAATTCAACCTTCTTGAGCTACCTCTAAATGTTAAGCAAATGGACTAAATTTTTGCACGAGTTATTACTTTGTCTATTGGAACAGGTTTATAGGGTTCGACTTTGAAAAACCAAATTTTTTAAAATAAGGACCACACTAATATATATATATATATATATATATATATATATATACATATACAGACTTGCTGATGGATAACGGCAGAGACCAGTTTATTGGAGAGAGAGACAGACAGGCAGAGAGAGACACAGAGAGAGAAAGAGAGAGAGACATACAGACCAGACAGACACAGAGAGAGAGGGGTGAGTAGAGTTTCTGTGGAGTCCATGGCATTTATATAGTAAGCTAATATATATTAAAATTAGATTGGTGAGTGGTGAGGTAGAAAAAAGGTAGTCGTTAGCCGGCTAAGGACAACTCTTTCAGCTAGTTTAGATAGAAAGGAAAGATTGGAGATGGATCAGTAATTAGATCGGCATTTCTTGTCAAGATTTGCCTTTTTAGAAGAGGAGCTTAGTATAGTGACGATCGTGAGTGTTTGAAGTAATTAAGTATAAGTCTTTAATAAATCCTGCTGCAAAGCAGCACTCTGGTGAGCAAATATCACATATAAAATTCACATCAAAAACTATCAAGACTAAACCGAGTAGGCCTAATTAGTATTTATGCGGCATTCGAGTGACAAATGTTTTCCTCATCTAATTGTCTGCTATTGGTAGCACCTGGTCATGGTGTCTGGGGCAAAAGTTATGACCCGTTTGCTTCGCTGAGGGGAGCAACTCATGGAGGACCTGGCCCAGCTGGTCGTGTCAGAACTGCCAAAACAAAGGTTTGGGTCCACTATACCGAGGGTCCACTATTCCGAAGGTCCACTATTCCGAACCCAAAACCTAACCCTAAACCTAATTATAACCCTAACCTAACTCACCCCAACCATAACCCTAACCCACCCCAAGCATAACCCTAAGCCTAACCCTAACTCACCCAACCACGACCATAACCCGAACCCTAGCCCTCCCCAATCCTAACCCTAACCATAACCCTAAACTTAATCCTACCCAACCCTAACCCACCCTACCCCAACCATAACCCTAACCCACTGTAACCTTAACCACCAAGGATAACGAACAAAATATAGCGGATATTCGGAATAGTGGACCTTCGGAATAGTGGACCCTCGGAATAGCGGGCCGTTACCCAAAACAAACGGGTTTAATAAGCATGACGACACATTTCTTCAAATGTTGGAATTTTAACCAGTAGCGGGATCATGCACTCCCTTCCAGTAGCTATTGCTCCCTACATTTCACAGTAGTGATTGTACACTAAGCTATTAACTGCAATTTATCACTGTGTAGCCTACTATTATGATTGCATAATTGTCAAGTTCAAGATAACGTACGCTGACGAATAATTAAGCCTATTCATCAGGGCTTGAGCCTTGAAGCGTATCCCAGATTCCCCACCATGCTGGAACTGCAAAGACCAGCAGGAATTAAGTTGCCAGCAAAGAGTGAGTGACTGATGAAAAACCTAGGGTTAAGCCGGTTAACTCAGTGTTTCACAGGCTCCACAACACTTTTTTCACCATGAATAGACGGAGCGACTCAGTGACTTTCTTGAAATGAATGAATAATTTTAGTTAAATAACTTACAGTTTACTTATTTGCGGTCAAGAGGCGGATTCATGAAACTTGTGTTCTGTGTTGTAATGGCAAATTAGGATTATTTTCTGATTTTACACTGTTATCAAAGACCATAGAGTGCAGTGGCGTAGCTAGACACCAAATTGAACCCGGGCAGAAAACCAACTCAACAAAGAGTCAAAATTGATCATAATTAAGACATTAATCTGATTGATTCGAAGGTGGCAATTAGCAACTAATAGGCCTAGGCTATATGCCTATAATGTCATTATAATTGCACTGGTAATAGGCCTAATTCACTGACTAGCATTCAACAAATTTGCTGTCACCTACCTGAAAAATATTAACGTTGTTAGGTCTATATTAGAAACTGAGCAATAGCCGACGCAACTGCAATAAATCCCCAGCCAGTTAAATAATTCGAACAATCAGGTCTTGCATGCCTAGGTCTGAGTAGGTCATAAAGACTATAGCCTACCAAACGAGTAGGCTAGTGGTAAGAGACAGTGCCGGCGCCAGGATTTCAGTTTCGGGGGGGGGGCTGAGCCCCGCGGCGGGCGAAAATTTTCCATTTTCGCCGCCAAAATTTCTCACGACCTTTTTTTTTTTTTTTTTGTCATCGACCGAAATCTGATGAACATTTTTCATTTTCGCCGCCAAAATTTCTGACGACTTTTTTTTTTTTTTTTAGTCATCGACCGAAAATCTTGGATATTTCAATGTAAAAAAAATTCGGATGGCCCTTTTTTTAGGGGGGGCTGAACCTCTTGTAGGGGGGGGGCTTAGCCCCCCTCCCAGCCTCCCCTAGCGCCGCCACTGGTAAGAGAATAAACTTAGAAATGCCGAATTTGGGTAGCTAGGCCTATCAGCTGTCACCCAATTATGCCTATGTAGGCCCTATAGGTTACATTTAATTATTATACTGCATCTAGGCCTAAGACAATTTCGAAGACTGGACCCCTGTGTATGGCAGACCGACTGAACTCAACTAAGCTTAGAGACCATTATGGATCTAACGCTGCCCATAAACATGCCCACCCATAAACATGTCGCCTGGGTAATTCATCAGACGATGGAAGGCGAAGAACACCTCCATCGTTTTACTTCGACATGAGAATTAAGATATGGTCTAATGTTTAATATAGTATTTCATTTCCTTGTCTGGTGTCTTCTCCATGCGTTTGACCTAAATAATAGCTATTGATGTATGACCTCGGCTGGCCTTTTTAATGCACGAACAAGTCGTGTATAGCCTACACTTATAACTGCGCGAATGGTGGGGGAACTGGAAACCGTATACTCTAGCTGCGGGCCAGAAGCAGGGCCTACTACGCCATGGGGGGATGGAATCAGACTGCTTCCAATTTGGGCCAGGGGGGGAAAGGTTTTCCCCCCCTAATGATAAAGTTGAGTATAGAAGACTTCCTCCTGAACATTTTTCCCCGGTATTCCCCAGCATCTGTCATGGACTTCCTCCTGGTAAATCCCCCTCCCCGTCATAACACAGTGTAGCCTAAATCTTCATTTAATTTGACTTTTGCTTAACACTCAGATAAATTTGTCCTTGCACTTCCATCACACTCGCACCCATCAGGGCTTGCCACATGGGGGGAGTAAGTAGCCTGATCCAACTTGTGCCAGACGGAAATTCCCCCCCTAATGATAGATGGGCATAAGAGATTTCCTTCTGGACTCCCTCTGTTCTACTCCTCCCCGCACACCCACGAAAATTCCCCTTGAACGTTCATCCCGCCATCTCAAGGGCAGATATTCATTTAGTATGACCTTTGCTTTACAAGCACTTACATTTGCCCCTGCACGTATATGGCGCTCGCTCTCACAACTCATAATTCGGCCTAATTACATTAATTGTTAACATTTTGTCAAAGTATATTGCATCTACTGAAACTGCATTGGTTTTATAATATAGGTCTCAAATAAAATGAACGATATTTTACGAATTCATGAATTTTAGCGATATGAGGCAAAGAAGCAACAGTAAATTAGTACTTTTGTTTATAGTAAAGGTTTTTAGTCTGTTTAAGTAAACATTAATCATGCAATAAAAACTTGGTTGCTCAACAATTGAAGTTCAAAATCAAGTAAAGCAAATGGCTGATAAATTCCTCCCTCAAACATTAAAGCACTATTGAAGTCTGTGAACAAATGCAAATTGCTTACACTTTTAGCCTACATTTGAGGGAAATGTTCGAGGGAATTGTCCTATTGAAACGCTCTGGTGGAATCCAGAGAGGAAATTACGGGGAGTGGGCCCGGGAAATGTCCATGGGATCTGCCTGGATCAGAAAATGGATGTTGATGAGTATTGTACAACTGACAGTAGACTACTCAATTTGATATAGCCTACCAAACGAAATTGATATTTTACTGAATGCTGAACCTTTCCAAACTTCACATGACTACTACAGTGTTTAACGATCTGCTAACCCATAATGAGAAATTTTAGAATGTTACCATTATATTGTGCAAATTTAAAAAAATTAAATCATGGGGAGGCGACATTTCATGATATCCTAAACCACGTTTCTGAGCATTAATTCACGAACAATTTTGTGAAGACGACAGCTTTAAGATGTACAATTACAAGGTGCAAATCCAAAATAGTGACATTTTCATGACTTTATCATTCATAAACAGCTAGCAAACAAGAGCCTAAAACTTGTGCTCTAGTCGATGACAACAGCTAAAAATGCGTTGGTTTCTGGACCTCCGCCCCAGACCCCGCTGGGGGAGCTCACGACGCTCCCTCAGACTCCCTAGTCGCTATGGGCTTCCTGCCTTCGGCACTCGCAGCTTTGCGCCTTCGACGCTTCCAATATAGACAACAAGTTTATGTTAGGGGGGGAATGCTTCCACCTCTCAGGGGGGGATAGTAGGCCCTGGCCAGAAGTGTAAATGTGACTTATGTGACTTATGAGAGATAGGGTCCTTCTTCCGTCGAAAGGAACATATGAAGTGACGACATGTGTAATATATCATTCTACAGGCAGAGAGTGACCAGCCAGAGCCATAGCCTAACTAATGATTGCGATAGCTGCGACAACAGAATGATGACCTCTCGATCTTGATCTGTGATCATATTCAGCGTGTGAGCTTCGGCTGCCCATTCATCCTCTGCCCACCCGCCCGGGACGAAATTTTCGTCTATGGAGGGAGACTATAATAGGCTACATATACATGTATATAATATATACAGTGTATACATATACCTCATCTTGGTTTGCCTCTGGTTACAGGCTTGGCCACATCTCATAAAGCAACGCACTCAGTCCTTAAGTAATTGACACGAATTTTCCAAGCATAAAACTATCAAGCTCGAAATTAAAATTTAACAATTTCTCGTGCCTGCCCAACCCGGGCAGAGCCAATTGCCAGCCCGGGCATTGCCCGTAATTGCCCGGGCATGGCTACGCCACTGATAGAGTGTAACTTTAAGGTCTTTGCTGTTAGATTGTTCTTAATTATTGTCTGATGTTTCTGCTGTGCGTTTGGTTGGCGATTCGATGCAGTACATACTTACTTACTTCTGCAAGGTAAGGCGACGAACGATGAGAGGGTCGGTCCAAGTTCGAGGGATTTAGTTGAAGGACAAAATGGGCGTCGAGTATTCGGCATATATTTCATCTCCAGACACGACGCCTAATTTCAGAAAGGACCCGACTTTTGATCCTCTATATGGCTTTGAAAATGGCCGCAAAGAAAGAAGTAAGCGCTTTCATTCTGATCAACAAATACACAATTTTACTCATTATCGCTCACTAGCTAGGAGTAAAAACAAACGTAACGTCGCGTACAGTGTAGTGCATTGTATTCAATGTATTGTATTTGAATATTTATGAAGCGCTTGTTCCTGCAAAAACGTTTCACAAACGCTCCTAGTTCGAACGACCCTGAGAAAAGGCAGGATTTGAGGCGAGAGCAAGATATGGGGAGAACTACCAGTTTGGATGGGGGTGCGACCTGAATTTCCGAAACCCCAATCCCCAAAACGAATTTCGGCCGTATCCTCGAAATCGATTTTGGCATACCTGGGAACGGCGGTCCCAAATTATAACATTAAATAAATAAACCTGACGTGTCGTAATAGCGCGGTGTATAGGATGGGCGCATAGAAACGATGTTTCTTTTGCACTCCACACTTATAAAACGACCAGCAGACCTCCAGCGTCACGAACTGTTATTATTGCTGCACTACCACGCTTGAAAATAGAAGCTGGATTGACGAAAATAACGCATGAGAAATAGAAGCTGGATTGACGAAAATAACGGTTGAGAAAAAGAAGCTGGATGAAGACCCTTTACAGGTGAAATGGAGGCTGGATTGATGAAAAAACGCGAGAATTGGAATCTCGATGAAGGTTCTTTTGCAGGTGAAATAGAAGCTGGATTGACGAAAATAACGGTTGAGAAAAAGAAGCTGGATGAAGACCCTTTACAGGTGAAATGGAGGCTGGATTGATGAAAAAACGCGAGAATTGGAATCTCGATGAAGGTTCTTTTGCAGGTGAAATAGAAGCTGGATTGACAAAAATAACGCATGAGAAATAGAAGCTGGATGAAGGTATTTCTAGATCTGAAATAGAAGCTGGATTGGTGAAGAAACGCTTAAGAAATGGAGGCTGGATGAAAAACCCACACTTTTTGCCCATCCAATACTCCGCACTATCGATTTATGGAATTTTATAATTTGGGACCGCCGTTCCCAGGTGTGCCTCGATTTTCTCAAAACCTGATGATTTTCGTACACTAAACTGTGTTATCAAAAATACTTAATATGTCCATTATGCCATGTATTCAAATTAACTCTGAATAATTTTCGGGAGGTTTGACCGGTTTCTATTATAAACATGTTTTCGGGAATCTTGACCGGTTTCTATTATCAACATATTTTTCTGGAATCAGGCATTTGTGTATTTTCAGCGGTTTCGGAGATTTGTGTTGGCCCCGTTTTAAGGCACAAGTCCAAGGTATCATCCGATTGTTGCCAATCTTTATTCTGAAGGCCAGTTTGCTTCTAAAGATGAAAGGAGTAGAGGCTAGTTGAGACTGGAAATACACCAAGAAATATCAAACGATGAGTGCATTTCGAATTGTGCTGTAAGTGTAAATTTTGGGCAACAGTGGGTACACAAGTAGTTTATGATTGGATATGGGTGTGTATTATGGACTTGGCTTGATGACCGTGTGCTTGGAGTCTGAGTTGTTACCACAAAAAACATGGTGGGTGGTGGTGGATATGCCAAGAGATTGAACAAGTTTAATTATAACACAAAATACTACTTTTATACAATACCAAGCCAGAAGAACTTTACTAATTCGAAAAGTGTGTCTTTATACTAGAAACAGAGAAGTTTAATGCTAAGAAGTGAGCAATGTAAGACAATAAGTCCGTAGAATACATGTTTTGCAATTTCATATGAAACAACTAAGAAGCTTAATACTAAGAAGATACATAAACCAATTTAAGACAATGGATGTCCATAGAACTAAAGGATGGATCTATGTTTTGAAATGTATTGACACCACTGTCTTAACGTTCGGCGATCTGACACAAAATGTTGCAAAAAGCTGAAACAAAGGTTTTCCCTGAATGCTCTGGCCACATGAAATCTTCCATTAGCCTGGAATCAAGTCCTTTAGCCTAACGTTCATATTAATAGCTCTCAACAGATGAAATCCTCCAAGTAGGCTATCCATATACCCTTTTGTATACTGTTCATCCATTTGAAGATGTATTGTTTTAGCTATCTTCAAATAACATTCTACGACTCTACCAAGGCCGTAGCTAGGGGGGTGTTTTGGGTGTTTGAACACCCCCCGAAATGGAAAATGTGAAAAATAATATAATGCATTTACGAGCACATGATGTAAAAACCATGAAATAAAACATTGAAAACACCCCCCGAAATGGAAAAATGGTAAACAACAGAAGTAAAATTGGTAAAAACACCCCCCGAAATCAAATCCTGGCTACGGCCTTGGACTCTACGTTTTCTACTTTGCTCTTGTGCTATCATTTTATTATATTTTTTTGCCTGCTGCTATTATACCATCGTGAAGTGAGTGTCAGTAGCGCTCATATACTGGCTGCTAATAACTGTCGAGCCGTTTTTTAGTAATCCTGATTCAATGACAGTAATTCACCATCAACTGTCTATTTTAACATCAATAACATGATGGTTGAGCGCCAGCTCATGGGTGCCGCAACTTTATTACATTATTATTACTAAACTTTATTATTACTTCTGTGTGTTATTTTACATTTCTGACCTGCAATCTGGTGCGGTTTGTCACCTGGATTTGTCATACTTTGAATTAAACGAGTATCATCTATTAGTACCATTCTACATTATTTATGCTCCATGCACTCTCAATTCTCTATAGTGCACAAATGTTCAACAAACAGGTGTAGCATAAGAAAGAATAGTTGAGAATTTGTCTGTAACATATTCTACATGCGTTATTTAAGTCGGCCAATCATGGCAGTCCACGACCGTTTCCAAAAGATACTGTATAATATTGCTGAAAATTCCAACCCCTGATACTGCAAATGTGCCCAAAACAGCTGCTAAAATGTGACTGTTGGTTCCTAAAATGGCTAAGTGAAGAACTGATGAGAATATGCAGTTGCTTCTTTTTTAATGTTATTCTTGTGCAGAGATGAAGATTACAGAAGAGGAGCTTGAGGCGGCTGGAATCATGCCGGCCGAACGTGACTACTGTGCCCATCTTCTTGTCGATTTCTATAAATGCCGGCGACAGAAGTTCCCATGGGTTGTTGGTTGCAAACCAGAGAAGCATGCATGGGATCAATGCCAATACGAAGAGTTAGTCTTTATAATATTCATGAAGTGCCTGTTTAAACTATTTGTTATAGAACATCAAACTTCATGCTTTCATTTTGTAATCTCCTAGACTCCTTTAAACAAACATGTTATATGCACCATCACTGCCAATCATATATAGTTGAAACATTAATTCATTCCGAGAAATTATAGACCTCCTCTTCAAGTGACCTACTTTGAGGCGTTCTCAGCCCAGCCACAGCTAACGAAGTGTGATTTGTGTGTATGTTTATTTTTTATTTGAAAATGAGACAAATTGTGATGACTCACCACCCGATTACCTGTCAAAGATGTAAAAAACACATAAGTAAAAGTAAAGCATAGTAATAATAAATTAATAAATGTATTATTACATTATTATTAACAGGTGCCCACCCATCAGGTTGATGTTAAGTTATAGATGAAAAGGGGTTGCCGACGTGTGCTGCAAAGGTGTCATACTTGCGGCTTATCGATCGATGTTAGACTTCTGCTATGATATTCATAGTAACAGATTGTGAATGATATGGTCTGCGTATAGTCCACGGAGAAATCTTAGTCAACATGGCTGTTCGTTAACACACACACGCTGCGCAAACGTGGCAGAAAAACATAATTCCACATGATTGGCTTAGCAGGCATCGGAGAATCGGATTGGATAGTACCGGGTAGTGTGTCCTCAAATGCAACTGGAATTATCTTGATTTAGTGTTTATTGCCCAATTCTAAATATCTGCAGAGAAGCACGGGTAAATCGAGGCTATTCATTGTTTCCAGAAAAATGGTGGCAACCACAATTTAACAATTGTAGGTATTAGATATCGTGTTGGAGCATCTAATTCCTCGCAACTGACTCTGTGGGCATCACAGAATCGGGCTAGGGTGCATCGATTCTCTGAATACAAGCTCTAGGTCTTTGCCAGAAGATGGCTGAATCCCACGAAAATGCCACATTTCCTCCAAACAAATGCTGGCTGTGACAGGATGTGCCACCAGCAACCTTAACTTGTCACTTGTAAAATAGTGCTATAGGCCTATGCTTAATTTAATCTAATGTAATATGCTGAAATATGATTAAAAGTCTAAATTGCTACCAATATAGAGATAGAATGAATATTATAGGTGCCATTCAAAGATTGCTTATGTATAACCATAATATGTAATTTTCTGAAGTCGTGTAGCAATGTTGTATGTCTGGCTGAATTAAGTTGAGGTTTAAAAAATTACAATAGAGAAGTAAATAGCATTTATTTAGCAACTGCCAGTAATTCCTATAGGAGCATTTCATGATCTGTATCGAGTTAAAATTGCATATGTAATTAGGTGTCCCTGTTAGCGGGATATTCATCCCTTAGGGCCTTCCTTGTTACCATCCGATAATGTGAAGCATGTTATACTATGTCTATTGTGTATGTTGATGGTTGGTTACAATAAATGAATTGAATTGAATTGAATTGAGTTTAAAAAACTTTAAATTTTAATCGTGTTTGCGCTTCTCGTTTCACTTTTATTTGTTGCGTTCCAAACACAACTAATAAAAGCCGCACATTTCTACTTTGTGGAAATTTCATGCAATTTTCATACTCATGACAGTAGCTAAATATGCCATTAAGATTCTGGTTACAAATACATTGGTTACAAATACTTCGTTGAAATGGGTTGTTGGCGTATTAAAGTGATTAGTGGTCAGCTGTCAGCTTCTTAGGTATTCGTAAATTTTGTCAAAAATATTGCTTGTTGCATTTCGCCCTTTTCACTTCCATGCTCATGTGTGTTATTCGTTCTTGAAATCATTTATGGAATTTTGGTCTACATAAGAACTTCGAGAGAAATATATTTATCTTTATAGAATGCTGGTTACATTTTTTATATTGTTAGTTTTTGTCTTATATGAACATTTTGTGCCTTTACAGCTGGATCCTTCGGATGAAGGAGTTTGAACGTGAGCGACGTCTCTTGGAACGAGCGAAAAGCAAGAAGCAACTGCAGCGTCGGAGTGAAATTCTGGGCGACTAAAACTGAGCCTTTCGTCAACCAAACAATTAGAACTGTGTAGGCTTTGTGTGGATAATCTTTCTAGCAGGTGAAAATAAAATCTTGCACCTTGAGAAGTGGGTGATTATCGATCATGTGTGGTATTTCGTTAAGTCTTGTTGCTCTGGCATGGATGAGCAACTATGATTTTCTCTGGATCCTTGACATACATTTTAGTTTTCAATCAGTTAAATAAAATTTTCATAGTCATGTAGTTGCTGACTCACATGACTGTATGGAATTTATTATATAGTTTTTTGTTTTCTGAGTGTCTGTTCTGTTTCTGCGAGACATTGCCTTCATTCAATCTCTGCCTGCCTGACTCTCCGGACTTGACCCGCTACCTATCGATTTTGTTTTGATTGAGCGCCTGTGAATAAGCTGGTTCCTGCGACTTGGCTTTTGTGGGCGCTGTGGAAGTCTCTCTCTCGAGATTACGATTTGTATCTTTATTGAATTGACACCACCAGATGTGGTCTACTTGTGTGATCAGCAAGCTGCCTGTACATCTTGGTCACAGTCAGGGGTGAATACAGAAATTTTTGAAGGGGGGTCAATATTTTCGGTGAAATTTTTGCCAGAAAAAATCTTATGACCTTTTTTTGGTCGTTTTGTCAAAATGTCTGGAAAATATACCAATTTTCCCTTCCAAAATAACTGATGACCTTGTTTTTTTTAGTCATTAGTCATCAGGTTGACGTAATTGCTGGCAATATGAGCTACGGCGCTATATAAATCGTCTTATTATTATTATTAATATACTTTGACCTCTCTAGTCATCGCATCCTACTTTTCTCTAACGCTGCATTGATTTAATGCTTGTTGAAGCCAAATGGGGGGGGGGGCACGTCCTATGCACTTTTGAAACGGGTGGCATGGCCGGATTGGCCTCCCCGAAGCTGCCGATGGTGACAGTGTGGTTGGTATTACCGGTAGGCCTACTGCTAATCCTTTTCAGTCTTTCCTTCGTTTCAAGTTGTTAATGCAGTGGTCTTTTGAGTCTGTCGCTATCAGAATTGTATAAGAATAACTAAGGGGATGGAGTGTTACCTTAAAATGCTCACCCATTTGCAATTCTCATCATGAGCTTGGTTGTGTATCCTAGTTTTTTTATTTTGAACACATTTATGCGATTAGGAGTCTTAAAAATGAATTGCTTGTCAATTTGTCCAAACGCTATGGTGAGAGTTCAGGGAACTGAAGTTAAGGCCGAATTTTCACATGACAACCATGCGAAATACCTAGTGTAGAGCTAGGGTGTCAAGGAGCTGGTTCGTGGAGACTTGTCACAATGAAGTTAAAATTTGTAATGTAATGTAAATCTTCGAGAATTTCTCAGCGCCCACAAAAGCCATGTCAGGGAGACCAGCTTATTCACCAGCGCTATATCAAATCAAGTCCGCAATAGCCAGAGCTGCCGTTTTCGTTCCGGTGCCAGGTCAGAAACCGGGGTGGTCAAGCCGAGGTTTGAAGTTGAAGTTTGTGATGTTGGTGACTGACGGTGAAGATTAAAATTACTATTATTAAGCCTTATTGTTATTTGTAAGCTACAAAATTGCACCATTAAATATTTCGTTTGGGAAAACCTTTCTTAGAACAGGTTCACTGAGTCCCTCACAGATCCCCACTTCCTAACACACCACTTACTGTAAAATATTTCCACTGGTCCAGCATCAGAAAAGGTTTGACACACGTGGTGTAGAGCTGCTAGAGCATTTGATGTTTGTCAAATTTAGTGGTCAACTTTGGTATGGCTGTTTGTCAGTGTATGCCTAGCTGAATTCAAGAAGTCAAATTTTACAATGACTCGGTGGCAATGATCACTAAGAGTTTCTGGCGATGTCAGCAAAGGTATATTAAAAATTAATCACCTAGGTGATTTGAGTTCTACCAAACTCAGTCGTTCATGGCTTATTTGAATATATAATAATGTTATATTCTCGTTATTCGATTGACAGAATGCAACCGGTTACAGTGTAAAATTATGCAGTTTAAACAATTCACAAGAACGGAGATCACAGAATACACAAATCTTAACTATACTAACAGAGCAATACAATAACAGCCTGCAATACATGGCGCTAATAGTAGCCTACAAAGCAAATCCGCCCAACGGGGGCTCGAACTCGCTACCTCTTGCACTCTACGCCAGCGTGTTCTCCACCGATGCTCGTTGGGCAGTTACAATCTGCAGGGTTACAATACGACAGTATCTTTACTTGGCGCCAGTATCTTTACTTGAGTAGATTTCATGGTTTAGGCAGTAAACTAGTGCCGTGTACCACCTTCCATAACGCATAACGCTCGGTTTGATGCAGTGCATCAATTTTGTATTGAAGACCTTCAGGTGGATTAACTGCCGACTTCAGTTGCCCGTTAGATGGCGCGTTGAGGATAAAAATGACGTCAGGCAATGGCATCCGTAAATATTAAGTTGTTGGTCGCGCGGGAGTGACCACTTTCAGTGCAGAGCCGTCGTCCATGTATTTGAAAGGAACTTAATTATATCTAGCGGTTTGCTGATCTGATTGTAACTCTCCAGATTTTTCCCTAAAACGGTAACTTCCACTATATTATCTTCATTTCAATGTTCAGCGGCTGGTTTGTGATTATTTTAGTATTTAAAGTTTTTATGAGTGGTCACGATGGAGATGCGCGAGCCGCTGATGCAGTTTTTGAATGTCTGACAGCGCAATCTTCGTTATAAAATCACTACCTTTTGGTGAGAGGGTGTTAGATTTCGCAGTGGAAGTTATAATACGCTGGTATGTATTGACTTTTATTGATGAATTTCGCATGCAGATGCGAATTGTGTATGAGCGATAATAGGGTGTTATATGCATGGCTTAATCATAATATTAACCCCTAAGTTCCAAGTTTGGAATGAAGGCAGTTGAATGCCTTTCTGTTGTCCAATGTCAAAGTTATTCAGGGCTTTCTGATCTTCTACTTGACACATTTGTCATTGTCTGGTGAGGTATGTGACTTATTTCATGTGCGATTAATATACTTTAAGATTGTAAGTAAGTATTTTCTTTATTGAACCGCCTGCAAACGCACTGCGAGTGTAGAGTGTGGTATATTACTTGTTAAGCACTGTACTGGACTATGATGAAATTTATTTCTATTTCTGAGTTGCACTTTAACATGTCTTTCCTTTTGAAGTTGTAGCGATTTACTCTGGGAAATAATGGCCAATGGACACTTCTTTTGCTTCTTTTTTCATACTTTTTTATCTGGTGACTCTAGCTGCTATTGGAGTGGAATCATTTCTAATGGCTAAATTACCTTTTTACTCAAGATTTTGATATTAAGTTGTTTCATTTAAACGTGCAGGAACCATGGACGTAAATGAGAGCAATTTGCAGACGTTGGCTGGATATCTTCAGAAGACACTTGCTACAGAACCTACTGAAAGGAGAGAAGGTATAAAGGAGCGAATCTGTTTTATTTTCTGTAGGTTTGCGAATTTCTGACGACAGCACTAGAAATAAAAATGAAATTGTAATGAATTAATTCTATCGATGATTTCATATTACTTTCCGTACTCTTCAGAATACACAAAATTTTAAATTTGTAATGCGTGCATGCTTTTGATGAAGAAGGTTCTTTAACGATTGTGAATCTTGGAAGGTTTGTGATGTAATAGGCCATTTAAAAATGTAAACAAGCAATCTTTTAAAAGCATTATTGATTGGTATACACTATACACTAGAGAAAGCCTGGAGTTTGCATTGTAATATTTATTATCCAGAAATTGGGTGTGGCCTGTTCTTGAATAGGAAATCTGTTTGCACTGGATTTTACCCTAGACCAATTGATTGAAATTGGTGGATCCCCTGGACTACCAACCCCCAAAACAGTAAAATTTGACCGAAAACTATTTCTTGTTACATAATTTATTCAAAAATAGTACTAGCCTTTTTCGGCAATTTTGTGCAGTAATCATTAATCATTGAAGAAGACTTTTGTTTCCGTAGTTTGGTTTATCTTTACATTCTATAATTATTTACTATGCATTGCATTTGCTTAGTTTGTTTGTCTTTAATTAATACATCTTTCCAAAATAAAAATAAATAATGCTGAGTTACCAAATTGGATCTGGAATCGGCAAAAAAGTTTGCCAACTATCCGGAATCTTAAATCTGAATGAAAATGCCAATCGGTCTCACCTGATCTTTTATACGCTGAATGTTTGAACTATTATCCGTAGCTGAGAGATTTCTGGAGTCGATTGAAGGAACTCAGAATTACCCGCTGTTACTTCTCGGCTTAATCAACAAAGAGGATGCGCCAATGCATTTGCGTGTCAGCGCTGGAATCACGCTCAAAAACTATGTTAAGCGTAACTGGCGTGTGGTAAGATGGGACGTTTTTGCTGTTTTTGTCGCAATTCATTGTTGTGCATTAACGGTATTTTAAAATGTGACATTAATTACTATAATCATTGCGATAATTCTCGAAATGTTATGTTTTGATATTATTAATGCAGCTGATTTGTTTTTTTTCTTGTTTTTGACAAATTTCTTGTTACCTTTTAAAAAGTTACATGGCCCAAAAGATACTTCTACACCACCACATCCATCGCTGCACCACCGTGGCCCTTTGCTGTTACACGGTGAAGTGCAAACTGGACTTGCATTGTCGATGCGTAGAAGCAAACTTTTTCGTTGGTGGACTATTGCTTTTTGATGATGTTTGGAACTGTCTGTGGTTGAACGTCATTGGCTAGAAAAAAGACCTGTTCTTTTATTTCATAGACGTAATGGCTTAACTTGTTAACGGAAATTCTCTCATTGTAAACATATTGCAGCAGAGCAAGAATAGGTAATTTATAACCATGCATCACCCACCTTATGTGTACTGGTTGGGATTTGTCGCTTTCTAAAGAAGAAGTATTATGCATATGATAAACTTTGCTTATCTTCAGTAAAATTATCTCATTTTTTGTGTTTTCAATCATTTTTATTGTATGATTCTGAGCTGATGATTGTTCGTTTTAGGCGGAAGATTGCACCGATAAGATTCACACCAACGATCGAACCCTTCTGAAAGATTCGATCGTTGGACTGATGTTGAAAAGTCCGGAACAAATCCAGAAGCAAGTAAGTAGCAAAGTGATTCAAAATTGTGCTTATTACTGGAGTTAGGATTATCACATATTTCAGAAATTTTCCCATGGGGTGAAGGCTTTAGATAACGTTTGTGTTAGATTTCTGATGTCGAGCATAAGCCAAGATATGCATCACTAATATTGCCAACTGTCAAGTATTTCTTTTTGTCCACTGGAGTCATAACTGGTATGGAATGGGCTCCCATTGTCTTTGCACTTTATGCCTAGGATTTACTCAGTTGCATTTTGTCGCAACCTTAAAACCGTCCTTTTCAGTCGGGGATGGGTCGGAAGCATTCCTGAGTAGTAACCTTTGAGGAGGTGCTATTTGAATCTCCTTGATGAATGAATGATTAATAACTGGTATTATGATTACATGGTGATTAGCATGCATGCATCATGACATGAGGTCTGCTCTTACCAAAGACATGTCTCTGACCACAGCCTACTTTCTTGTCTGCTCTTGCTTTGATTTTGCCAGCTCTCTTCAGGCATAACATATATATCTTAGAGTCATCAGGCTGCAGCACATACAAATTTCTCTGACTTGCGTACAATCTTATCATTCAAACTCTGCTTGGTTAGCTACATTGACTACGGTACCTGTTCAGAATTAGATTTTAAACTGGCCTTCCTTGCCTATAGCAACCTAACAATGAGCACACCTGCCTACCTACCATAAAACACTACTCTGTCATATTACCTTCATGCATGCAGTCTGTGTTCTTCTATGGATATTTTGGTTGAACCTCATTTTTGTTCTGTCATGGGCTCTTGTGAATTTCCTGTTACTGATCATAAGGAGTGTACTAATCACCAATGTTTCTCTGATGCTCTACTCTTCTTTTTAGAAACACCTCAGAAGTCACTTTCAAACAAAGAGCTCCTATTTATGTGTATCATATCGTATATATAAATCTATTGATACGGTATGTGTAACTAGCAGTGCGTCATCGCCTGGTGACCTAGCATGCCTCAGATTTGCATTCCTGTTTTGACCTTGCGCATTTTAGATATTGTATTGTATAATGTATATTGTATTGTACACGACTTTTATAATGTGCTTCTCTCAGCAGAAGCCTTTCAAGCGTTTCCAATGTGATTGACCCCACGGGAAGGGCACGCTTGGGGGGAAAGAAAAAGATGAGGGAAGACTAACAGAGAGGATGATGAAACGAAATGATGGGCGAAAGGGGAAATGTTTGTAATATAATCGTAATAACAATCAGTCCATTACTGTTCATTGTCTTCATCGATCAGATATCGTGGCCAGCATCCTTTGCTTCTGCCTCAATCAATCAGATATCGTAGAGACAATATGCAAAATCTAAATGGCACTGAGAAAATAGCCTGCAGCGATGCCTCTGAGCCAGTTGGACTGTTTTTATCAGAGCTCTTTTTAGTTTTTGTTGTTGTGTTTTCTTGCTCTGTGCTTTGCACTGACTTAGACTCGTATTTTCGTTTCGCTAGTTGAGTGACGCGATCAGCATAATTGGAAGTGAAGACTTTCCCGATAAATGGCCCGGACTAATACAGGAAATGGTCAGCAAGTTTCAAACGGGCGACTTCAACATAATCAACGGAGTGCTGCGTACTGCTCACTCGCTTTTCAAAAAGTAAATGGTTCTTCCTGTACTTGTCAGCCTGACAGTGTTTCTTTTATGCGTGGCATGGTTTGATATTTGACATTCAACGTCATGGTTGATTTTTTCCAAAAGTCTACTACATATAGGTGACTTGAATCTGCTTATTTCGTGTTTTTTTTTACGTTGATGACTAGGTTAATGTCATTGGGGCATCATGTAAACAGAACACCTTTCTTCTTGCTCTGATTCGGCTGAGAATTCCGTTGACTACACTTATCCATTATTATTATTACTATTTTATTATTATTATTATGATTATTTTGCGACTGAAAAGATTTACTATACTTGTTATGGACAATAATTGACATTATCGCCTATGAGGCGGCATTGAGGCCTGTACCTTCTTTTATCTGTCAAACCCCAATATCATCGTAACTGGTTGCTTTAACCTGCTTCTTTTTGAGGATATCCTTGGTTTGGGTTTTCATGTGCCAGAACGTTATATATGTCATTCTTCCTACGTTATCATTACTATCTCACTGCATAAAAGAGTCAAAGACGCATGTTTTGTAATTGCATATTGCAATTATTTTGCGATTGATCACTCCATGACTGTTCTTATATGATGTTCCACATGTGCTTGCAGGCGTTTGAATAAAGTATATTAGTATTTAATCACACGTTATAAGTTTGTTGTTTTGTTGAATTGTTTAAGCATTATGTGAAACTTATTATCGGTGTTTATCTTTGTCAAAGGTATCGTCACGATTTTAAATCCGAGAAGCTCTGGAAAGAGATCAAGTTTGTTTTGGAGAACTTTGCTATGCCACTGATGCAGCTACTCAACGTATGTTTGGCAAATTGATAACATAGTAATTTAAGAGAAATATCTGTCTATCTGTCATGTGGTGAATATTCCTGTTGTGTGAGTCTGTCTTAATAAGACGAGTTCCAGCCCATTTTCTGACACAGTGGAAGCAGTTGGTGGGCCGTACAATGGAGACATAGTGGGATAGGGAAAGGAGGAGAAGGCAGGGGGTGGGAACGAGGTGGAGGTACGTATTCGAGCCCACAATAGATGGATGAGTTCCAGTCGCTTCCATTACAAAAGAAACAGTGACTGTGACCCAAGTGGAACATACCAGTAGACACTGGCAGACAGATAATATGCTTACACAAAACTAGGATATCTGGAGAGGGATTGTAGCATTTATGAAGTGCCACGAAGGTCGTTTCAACCATCTTAGGATGGGCTAACTTATAGTAATTTCTATATAAATATTTTGTGTTTCAAATACTTTAGCTTCTAAGATAAATTTGAAGATTTATGGTGTTTTATGTTCACACTGATGGTACTTTAAGAAAGTAGTGGTGTGGGTGGCATGCCAGAGGATCTCTTGCAGATGTTATTGATGTTGAACGCTTTCTTCCGGACTCATTTTCTGTGTCCTGAATAGACAGAAGTTGATGTCCTTTTGTTTATGTCAATGTTGTCTCGAAGAATAGGAAAATGAAATCTTGAAATTCTGCTTTATGTCGTTAGATGGTTCGTACACAAAATCAGCTGTTGTTGTTTTGATGTGTATGTTGTTGTAGGCCACTATGGACTTAACAGTTCTTCATGCTGAAAATGCTCAGGCACTGAAAGTCATCTATGGCTCGCTTCTACTGATTTGCAAAATCTTCAATTCGCTAAACACTCAAGTAACTATTTATAGACTTCTCTTAACCTGAGTTGTTTGAGTTGAATTTTAATTTCGAATTTCGTCTGTCAGTACTATAATTCACTGTCATGTGGTTGTTAAAGGGTTAGATGCTTATGCCTAAATGAGATTGTATTTATAAGATGGTCGTTGAATTTGAATTGTATTTCATCACCTACCAGTTCGAATTTTTATCCAGCTGATTTTCTTTGAATGTCTGCTGGATTTTTGTAAACTTTTCAGGATCTTCCTGAGTTTTTTGAAGACAACATGGCTACATGGATGAAGCACTTTCACACTCTTCTAACTGCAAATGTTCCACTGCTGAACACAAATGTAAGTACTATTATCATAGATGTTAATTTAAAAGAAAGTTGACAAATAAACTAATTAAGGCTTCTGACTTTTGTTCATTCATGTCAAAACATGAATGAACACTGTATAACGATAGCAGGATGTATTTAAATTTGCTAAAGTATGAAATCTATTATTGCAGGTAGAGATAGCTCAGAGTTTTCTTCCATTTCGCCATATATTTCCCAGACTAGGTGTTTCGATTTTTTACTTGAGAATCGATGGTAGCAACTTATTTAAGATGCTGAACTGATTAACCTGTTCAATATCTAACTGCATCTCTCTTGGTCTATCATCTTTGAATCTCTTTATATCTATATGAAATTTAGAAGTACTTATTTTTGTAAAGTCAAATAGTTAAGGTGTAATTCTTAATTTCAGAATCGCTAAAACTACCGTAAAAACTACACCAAACACTGGTTGCTGAACATTTTTATTTTAAAGTTGCACAAAATTTAATCAAAAAAATATTTTTAGCCTCTGTTCGCCCCTTGCACTCTACCGACCGTTTTGACCTCTTTGTCCCTCGTTTTCGGTGTGCCTTGGCTCAGGGCTGAGCATTTGCTGTGATAGGTACCTCCACATTGAATGGCCTCTCCAGTGCATTTCTCACTCTCTTAAGGTGTTCCTTTATCCCAGGGTTTCTGTGCTGAAAGTTCCTCTGAGTAGGGTCTATGCTGTGAGAGGTGCTCTAAATTTTTAGATACGATATAATATGATACAATGTTTATACATGATACGATATATGATGCTATGTCTATACATGATACGATGTAATACGATACAATGTTTAATTGTTTATACATGATACGATATAATATGATACAATGTTTATACATGATATGATATAGTATGATACAATGTTTATACATGGACACATGCTATGTTTTATGTATGCCAGGAGAAGGAAGAACCTGGACTGATGGAGCAGGTTAAGTCTGAGATCTGCGACAATGTGACGTTGTATGCGCAGAAGTATGAGGAGGAGTTTGCACCAAGTCTGCCTACGTTCGTTAACGATGTTTGGCAGCTGCTCATTAATACAGGGGTTGAAGTCAAGTACGATATGGTGAGGATTGTGAGGAATGAGGATTTCAATTATTTTTTTTAATGGTTTTTTAATCTGTATTGAAAATTTATTACGTTTTGGACAATATGGAAATTATACGTAATTTGTGATGTAAGAAATGTCATACAAACCACCTTGGCTACTGCCAAGATTTTGGTACTTAGGCTATTATTTTTATCCATCAGTTTGTATGTAAATGCATCCATTGCTTCAATGCAGTCACTTCTTACAGATCGTTTCCACTGATCTATAAATACTATCCACTTCACGACAATATTTAGACTGCTAAAGAAAAAATTTCTGAGGGATCATGTGTGTCTTGGGTTAAAAAATATTTGTTGTGACATAGTTAACGATAACTTATTTTAACTGGTGTCCCGATCACAAGAGATTAGTTGCAGATGATCAGCACATCCCAACAAAGAAAGTATGTGACTGACAAGTCTAATAATCAGCCTCAAAATCATGGCATGTTTGCTCGCTTTTTTATGCAAGACAGATTCATCCTTCCATGACAGGATGATGGAACTTTAATCTTTATCATCTTTGTTCATTTTCATTGTATGTTAAAGTGATTTTGAGAATCATAGTTTAGCAATTGTTATAAAGATCGCTCAGCAGCATTCAGTTGACCTGTGGGTTTTTCGGTTGTGTTTCTGATTTCTCACAGTGGATTGCTTGCGGATCATGGTAATTTATATTGTTGTCATGATAATTGAGTTTTCGCAGTTGATTGAGTTGATTTGTTGATTCTGCTTATCTGCAGTTGGTTAGCAGCGCCATCCAGTTTTTGGCCTGCGTAGCTGAACGTACGGCATACAAACCACTTTTTGAGACACCTGGAACGCTGTCTAGTATTTGTGAGAAAGTCATTGTTCCAAACATGGAGTTCAGAGGTGAGTCATTTGAAAATAGCAATATAGTCAAGATACATATTATTGGACTACAGTTAAATAGTGTTTTTGTTGGATAAATCAATGTAGATCGTGGATAAAATGTGTATGGGTGAAATGTTTTTTGTTTCATCTCTCTCTCTGTCTCCCTCCCTCTCTCTATCTCTCTCTTTGTCTGTCTGTCTCCCTCCCTCTCTATCTCTCTCTCTCATGAACTTTGTTGCTTTCGCTTTTAGAGGCGGATGAGGAAGCTTTCGAGGACAACCCTGAGGAATACATTCGAAGGGACATTGAAGGATCCGGTGTGTATGCTACTGAAATAATGTTAATAATTTGTGGCATGCTGTCATTTACAATTCGGTGAGATGCTGTTAATTGCTACTTTCTAGTTATCACAACATTTTAGCCACAAACGTTGATCAAAGACTGATTCTGCTCGTGGTTGAAATTCAGTAAATGACTGGTGTTATATTCTGTCTTTTAGAGTCTAGTACGGTTTTGTGTTGTCTCTCACTATTGTTATGCTGAACAATTGCTATTGATTCTTTTGTTCCAGATGTCGACACAAGACGTCGTGCTGCCTGCGACCTTGTGCGGGCACTTTCGAAAACATTCGAAGATACCGTCATTCAGAATTTCTCTGTTTATGTGCAGCACATGTTGCAGGTAGGCGTCACGTTGATTCGCGTGTTTAGCACATGCAGCTGTTGAACTGCAAGTTCTTTAATATCATGAGGAGCTGTTATGAATTAAGTTTTTATTTTAAGAGATATCTTGAGGTAACTTAAAGCCAATTGGATGATTTTTATTTATTGAGAGTTTGAGTCGCTGTCTTTGTTGTTTTGAAACTTTATGAAATTTCTTAAAACATGCAAAATCTGCAAATTTGCCAAGTCCTGTATAATGTTATGATTTGTGGCCAGCATGCTTTGCTTCTGTCTTCTTGTCACAGCTGTTGTTGATGGTGGCTGTTTACTGTGATTTTTTGCTTGAGTTAATTCAAGTTTTGATTTGGTGTTGACTTTAATAGGAATGGTTGCGTTTTATGTTGTTACGCTGGATCATGTAGTTATGACGTGTATTTTAAAGGCGGTGAACTGCTGTTCGTTTTAGGAGTATGCAAAAAATCCTTCGAAAAACTGGAAAAACAAGGATGCTGCAATCTACCTTGTGACGTCGTTGGCTGCCAAAGGCAAGACACAGAAGGTGAGTGATGATGAAGAACTATGTTATAACGTGTTCAGTCATGTGCTACGTTGCATTACATTTATCGTGGGTTATGTTACGTGCTCGTTGTAAAAATATTAAAATTATGTAATCCATTAATCATTTACCTCTAATTAGTTATTTATTTGAGGATGTGATTGTATCTAGGTAATAAAAACTTTTCCAGAACTTTGACTCTTTTAACTATTTGTTGTTTAGCTGAATGAGAAGATATCTGTTGTGATGTGAAAAGTCTATTTCTACTCTGTATGTAATTTTGTTGTTGTTACAGCTTGGAATCACGCAGACAAGTGGCTTAGTAAATGTTGTTGAGTTCTTCAATAACCATATCGTACCTGATCTTCAGGCAACAAATGGTCAGTATATAATAAAATACTTTATATGTCTCAACGGTCATATTAATCTGGGTTTCATTGTGGTAAAGATCTGTAATGGTTGCTTCAGTAGTGCCATGATGTTGACTCAGTTTGAGTCTAGACTCTTTGCTTAATTCTGTATTTTTTCAAATCAACTTTGGTCGTAACAAAGCTGCTCGTTCACTTTTCGATGTATTTTAGTTCTAAGTTTGTGATTTGAAAAGTGTATGCACAAATTTGCCCTCTAGATCATTGATGAGATGACGACAACCCAATTAAGAGTGAAAATGAATTCTATTTGCCTGCTCGTATGGATTTTGATTGTTTATGTTTCTAAATAAATTGCTTGGCTAATGTGATAAAACACAATTATGCTTACGTTTCAGTAAACGATAATCCTGTTCTGAAAGCAGATGCTATAAAATATGTCATGGTCTTCAGAACTCAGGTAAGATCATCATGGATGAACCATCTCTTTTATGTTTTATATCTATCACAATTTGTTCTACCCTATCTATCTATCACCAGAGCTGTAAAATATTTTGCTACACTTTACCTTGACGCCTCCCGGTTTATAAAGCGTCCTTAAACGGTTACTACTCGAGAGCACTTCCGACCCAGCCTCAGCTAAAGATAACGGTTTTAAACCCTTGGCAGCAGTTGCAGGGTGGCAGTGGCATAGGACCGAGAGAGTGTGAGATGATTCATAACCTAACTCAGCTGGTCGTAGCAATTACGACAGAGATGAATATGACACGCAAAAGTAAGTTCTTTGATCAAGCGTGACACCAAGATCACGAACAGTGGTAGAGAAAGTGAATTGCGGGAACTCAGTAGCAAGGTCACTCAAGTTGATTTTAGTGAGCTGTTGTGTTGTGCTAAGCTGTATAAGTTGGATGGATTAAGACCACACCAGGTCATCCACAGCTATTACTACTCCTCTGTTTAACAGATCAGTCATGTTGCTTTTTAAAGATTAACAGGTTATCCTTGGAGAGCTGTGAATCACATATGAGACCAGTGCTAACCAGTAGTAAAACAATGAATCTGTTTGTTCTGCTTGAAATATATGTTCTCATTAAAAGGACTGGCATTCTAAGACATTGTTTTGTACTCTGTTATTTTGTTCAGTTACCAAAGGAGCTGCTGATCGCTTCCATGACTCCCTTAGTGAACCTTCTTCTAGCCAACAGCCAAGTGGTTCACAGCTATGCGGCATGCTGCATTGAAAAGATCCTCAGCTATCAGGTTCATGGAGTGGGGTTTGCGTAAGTTGGTTTTGAACGCTGTTTAAACAGTCGTTTATTCGTTGTTGCTGCTGCAGAGAAAACAATTAATTATGGGCTCTTGAGTTGCCAACATTAATGCCAGTTCATTTCTTATTAGAGCTTCAGTTTTCTTTATTTTTGGCCTGGATCATTCTCAGCGTAGTAATAATTGTAATAAACAAATGATCATGTATAACAAGATTCTGCAGCTGTTTAGTGTTGAGCTACAGAGACTGCACTTGTAGATTGTGACAATGAGCTTATTACGCTTAAATTGGTGTGGACTTTAAGCATTGTCTTTGGAGAACAGTGCTGCAATGTGGTCTGAACAATGAACCTTTAAACCCAGAGTCATGATTATTGTGTTGCAAGAAATGGCAACCAGAATGGTGATCAGATTGCCAGGTATGAGGTTTGCTAATGGTGAGAAGAGGGTTATTCAGAATCTCTTTAACGTATTCCAACAGACCTGTATGAGGCAGCATTCACTTGTAGTAGTTAGAAGTTTGAAATATATTTAAAATTTAAATATTTGGTAAACCATACGTAGCCATGTTTGATGCCCTAACTCAATGGTTCCCAAACTTATCTGGGTCGCGATCCACTTGTAAATATCGTGGCCATCTCCAGAACCACTCATTAAAATCAAACACCATGTACTAAAATTTTCTGCATAAATCGCATGGAAATATGCTGATTTACGAACTTCTTTTAAAATTTCCACAGCTACAACAGTCAGTCATAGCACAATCATAGTCAATTATTTTTTCTCCACTGTTTATAACTTGATTTTTTTAGAATTTACGAATGAATGTCGAAGAATACAAAAATAAATATTTATTAAAAAATCTTGCGACCCGCTTTTGGTTTGCAACCCACAGTGTATTTAAATGCTGCCCTAACTAGTGAAATGCTTCAACTGTAGAGTTAACAAGAAGGACCTCGCTCATGTTCAAGGACAGCTGCTGACCAATCTCTTCAATGCACTGAAGTTGCCTGGGTCTCAAGAAAATGAATATGTTATGAAGGGTGAGTAAAAGAAGACATGCTGTGCTGTGCATATTTCAGGGCTTCTTACTTTCAGTTTCACTTGATTCTGCTCAATTTGCATTTCAACCTGCTTTCAAAGGTGATCATTTCTAGATAGGGATGCCACTCATAGCTTTTCCACCTAGATCTAGGTATTTTCGGTCTTGTCTAGGTTTCTAGTTTTTTGGGGTCAGGATCTAGTTTGTTTTTTTTTAAAACAGATTTCTTTGGTTAAAAACTGAAAATGCACAAGAGACATGAAAAAAGTCGGAAATTTTGTGAATTGAACCAAAAATTGTAGATTTTGCAGCGAAAGACTAAACAAGGTTATCAGAAATTTTACCGCGAAAAGAAAAAAGGTGCACATTTTGGTCGGATGACTGAAAAAAGAAAAAAGGTTGTCAGAAATTTTTCAAGCCGGAAAAACTCAAAAATCCATGTGGTTTTCAGAGAAATTATCAATCACGCCTTTTCTAGCCGTTTTCTGTCGGATCTGACCTTTTTTAAAATTCAGGGTGGCATCCCTGTTTCTAGATCAGCTTGTTAGTGGTGTTTGAATTTGAGACATACTTAAAACCATTAACGTATTCATAAGCTCGTCATGCTCTCAAAATTTCTGAAGTGCAACTCAAAACTAAGTGCACAGGGTTCCAATTTACTCATGAGCAGTTGAGCACTGCATTTCATCAGATGGGTAATTCAAGGGAAGAGTCTAGTTGGCATGGAGGTGGAATGCCTGCTAAGACAGGTTCCATTGAGGACAAGGAAGTGTTGTAGGACAGAGGTACATGATAGGAACTGGTGCTGTGCTGTCTGTCTTGTTGCGTATATACATGCATATATAAGCTCAGAAATACCATTGACGTGACTTAAATTTGTGTCCATGGATGCATGCACTATCTTCATTGATTTTTTAAAGTAATTGATTATTGCTGAAATTAAAAATAATGCCTACACAGCTACTACTGAAAAATTGTGTGCGAAATTTATGGATTAAATTCTGTAGCAACTTAATGTTGAGACAATAAATACATGAAGGAATGTGTTATTAGTAAAAGTTAGAGTCCACTGGCAGTGGTGCTTTAATTTTCAATGTGGGGTCTCACTTTTCTTGTCGTGCTCATCTGATAACAATGAATATTTCATGAGAACGTTTTAGAGACTTTATGAACAACTTTCATTTTACTATTGCTTTTGTCCAGTTAATTTTAAATTTTCTGTTTTTTAGCTATCATGAGAGTTTTGCATGTACTGCAAGAAGATTTTGTGTGTCATGCTGACGGTATTATTGCTTCCTTAAATGAGAAGCTGCTTATGGTTAGCAAGGTATGTTGGGTTTTATTTTTATCTATCAACACGAAATTGATGCAGTCATAACAGCTTAACCAAAATTAGCTTATACCTTTCTCTTTATTTGACTATTCTCTAATCATTTTATTCTCAGTATATTTGATAGTGGTTTATGAGGATGGTAGTGCTTATGAGTTTTGTTGCTCTGGAGAACTTGCTGTGGACATTTTTGTTGTGTACTGTACAGGTATGATTATATACTCATGTTTGTTTTGGTGGTGACTATCACAAATTAGGAACTGGAAAGCAAGTCATTTTTCTTTCAACTTTTTATTTTGCAATTTTTTAATTTTGCATTGCAATTTTTTTATTTTGCATTGCAATTTTTTTATTTTGCAATTTTTTATTTTTTTATTTTTGCAGAACCCAAATAAGCCTAACTTCAACCATTTCCTGTTTGAGGCGATATGTGTTACTATCACCGTGACATGTCGAGTTAATAGCGGAGCCGTTGCAAAGTTTCAAGAGGCGCTGATGCCCATCTTCCAGAATATTCTGAGTCAGGAAGTCCAAGGTATTGTTCTTATTTATGGTTGAATTTCAAAAATTACAATAGTTAAAGTTGCTGCTTCAGTTTAATTTTTTCTGTTTACCTGCAAACTTAAATATTTCTGTTAAAATTTCCTTCAGCTCTTAATCCTTTTGACTTTATACTTTATTAGTGAAAGCTGCATTAATTAGTTTTCTAGTTGTGCTTTAGTACAATCTCATGGTTACTTAATGGAGTATTAAATATGGTCTGTAGCTTCATGGTTCATGTGTTTATGAGTTTAATTGAACTGAGAGTATCTGAAGTGAAGTGCTATAAAAATGATGCTGTAATCATGCATCATTGTAAAACTATTGCAATTTATTGTATCACTTTCTTCTTAAAATTCAGTACAGTTTGTAGGCTTAGGAAAAGTGCATGTGATTAGGAATAAATGGCTGTTGTATAGAGGTGAGCACATTACATTGTGTATGACTTGATCTTTGTCATTTTGATTATGATTTAATTGTTTTAGAATTCATCCCCTACGTTTTTCAAGTTTTATCACTTCTCCTGGAAATAAATCCGGCCGGCGTGTCTCAACCGTACATGGTGCTATTTCCGATCTTGCTTCAACCTGTTCTGTGGGAGAATTCTGGAAACGTGCCTGCCCTCGTCAGACTTCTCCAGGCGTACATCACGAAGGGTGCAGCACATGTCGAGGGCGACAAAGTGGTAAATACACTCCATTTTCATTGGTTTATACCATAAACTTTGTCACTAACTTATACTTGTTTGACTGAGAGATGGTTATCATATGCTGGCTCCCTGTCCACCAGCACATTGTGTGCAGGTTCACCTCCCTGGTTTAGTGATGCCAGCTGGACCTTGCCACAACCTATTTGTGAATGCTGTGTCGTCCTGTATGGAGCACCCATGGTTGTTGCTCCCTTCAATCCACTGGAGGGAGGTGCTCATAGTCCTGTTTACCTATGCAGCTACCATGCTGAACCATTCTTTCTCAATGGTAGGCCTGACAATCTGGATTGCCCTTGGGATTGCATCTACTTCCCAAAACCCTCTCTGAAATGTTCTGTACTATTTGGCCATGCTGGAGTTGGGAGCACTTCTGAGTAGTCCCCATGAAGAGGTGCTATGTAAATGCCCGTAATGAAAGAATAAAATCCTCTGAATGACTGGTTGTTTATGATATGATCATAGGTACTCCCACCAGGGTTAAGATTCAAAATCGTATATGCTGTAGTTATATACATGATGCACATCTATTATAGGTTATTTTTAAGTTGCACGATATTGGGAGTGCTGCAGTTGAGTGCAAATGGCTAATGCTCAAATTTGCTTATATTGCCTTTGTTTGTTTCTTGTATTAAGTTTATAAAAGGAATTGTATCAAGGAATTCTGCTGTTTTTTGCAGACTGGACTGCTGGGAATCTTTCAAAAGTTACTCTCATCCAAGACCAATGACCATTACGGATTTCATTTACTGGGTACTCTAATAATGTCATTGCCAAGGTGAGTCATTCTCTATTCTTCTTGTCTGCTATTCATGTTTCAGCTGTATCTTCATAGCCTACGGTCGTCTTTCTGTTGCTTACAGTGAGAAGCATAATTTACAAAATGACAAAAAGTTCTTTGACTTTAAAACCCAAAGGGAGAAGTGCAAAGAAATATTTTTGCAGAATAACTGCAATAGTTTTTGCGGGTTACTCCTGAAAAAAAGCTGGGATGGAAGCCTGTTGCAAGGGGGCACAGGGAAACAGAAACAATAAAACGAGTAAAACAAAAATAAAAGTGATGATTATGTCATTTTTTACCAGAACAGAAAGCTTGCAACTTTTTTGCTTGTTAACCTCTGGTTTCTTTCAAGTGAGCCTGATATTCCTAACATCTTTGGTTCAGTGAATTTAACTAATAATAATAATAATGACGACAATTTCTATGGCGCCGTAACACAACACATGCCGTTACAAACGCATCAACGCATCACTGTTGTGATTTTAAGTTGCATCTTATGTAGCAATTGCTAATATATAGCAACTGTGAGCAACCCCTGTGATGCAATTTGGCTGTTTACTGGATTTAAAGATGTGCAGCTCCTATGATATTACTTATGATACTACTTTTTTGTTACCAGTGAGATGTTGTCAAAGTACATGAACCAAGTTTTCGTGCTGATCTTTCAACGACTACAGAGCTCGAAGACAACAAAATATGTGAAAAGTAAGTTCAATGAACGTCGACAGAATTGGCAACGTTATATGATTACAACGCTGACGTGTTATCTCGATTTTATAGAATCGTTTGCTAGCTATTTTTCAGCTGTAGCCACGTGGAGTGGCTGGCCGCATCCATATTTCTTACCTGCAATATCCTTACAAGGAAGATTTTACCATTTTTCTGTGTGACCTGATACGCTTTGTGTGTTCATTGTTGCAATTATTTATCGATAATATGATGCTGTTAATTACAAAATAATATGATGATAATGATGTGAAATTGTGCATCTGCATTACTGGACTTGTGTCACTTGAATATTTGTTTCTCATGTTATACTATGTTTCAGCAAACTGACAATCAGTGCAACTGGTGAGAAGGTTGTATGTCTGCTGCATTGTGGGTGAATAGGTGACCAGTGGTTTAGCTTCTTAGTACCAGGTTCCAGTTCTTGTGATTGTATCTTTACCAGGTGTAGTTTCTCCGATAGATTCTTAGCCAGCACTTTTCACATATGGACAGTGTCTATTAGACACACATACGTGTCATACACTGTAATTGTGATATTGAAGCCACTGCAGTATGGTACTGTTGTGATAGTTGTAGGTGTTACGTTCGGTTTTTGTTGCGTTTTCAGGTGTTATCACGTTCTTCTGCCTTTTTGCGATCAAGTACTCGGCTTCTGTTCTCATACAGACGATTGATCGAATTCAAACTAAGTATGTCATCTTTACAATTTTCTTCATTCCAGCTTTTTTTCTTGTTCATTTTTATTTGTGCTGCATCTTGAGGTTTGAAGTGTTAAATTATTTTAAATGTGATTCTAAAGGAGTTGAGAGAAATTTAACTGAAATAGGCAAAGAACTGTTTGGGAAGACTTATGATCGGTGTGTTTGGACTTTGTTCTGGTTGCTGTATGGAAGAAATGGATGGAAGATGGAGAGTTATATGATCTGGAGTAGACGATCAGAAGAGAAAGAAAATGCATCGTTTGAATTTGTGAACTTCCCTCAGAGCAAAGAATTTATAAAGCAGAAATCTTTAATTTACCTGGTTTTCTCTGTCCTTGTGTTGTTTCTTCCAGTTTATATAATATAGTCTCATTAGTCTGTTGTTTTAAACTGTAGTTTGCCTGGGGTTTGGTTTAATCTTCATAGCACTCTTTCATAGGTATTTTCTTGCATGATTGCAGCATGTTTGGAATGGTGTTAGAGAAGGTCATCCTTGCCGACCTTGGAAAGGTCACCGATACAGCCAATCGGAAGATTTGTGCTATCGGTGTCATGAAGATACTTACGGAGGCACCTGAAATGCTGCAGCCAAACTACATCACATTCTGGTGAGTTAAGATAAGATGGTTTATATAGTATTACATTTAAATATGATAAAGCATCCTCGTCAAAAGTTACTCCATCACATTTACAAGTACCACAAATCTTTTGGTAGCAAGAGAATGGTAAAACTGGTGGAAACTCTGTTGACTGTGTAGTTAGTGTTTGTGCGCTTCACATGTACAGTCCAGTGACCTAGGTTTGTGCCTCCGAACTGTTTGCAGAATTTTTTGCACTGATTAGTATGCCGATTCGTGTTTCCGGTAAACAGAGATATAATGTGGGATGGTACTGTATTGTACTATATTGCATGATGTTAAGAAGATTTACTGGTTGTAAACTTGCTGCGTCAACTCTCACAAAGACTCACATATTATTATTTGCTTGCGTTTTAGATGAACAGCTGTAGTGATCTGTTCACAAGAAAATTTAATAAATTTAAAGTAGTTTTTTTACTGACTTGATGTTGAAGTATAATTTTTGCGTGTTTTCCAGGCCACAGCTGCTTGTTGCTGTTCTCAGTCTGCTTGAGTCGCCAGTAAACAAAGATGCAGGCGATGCAAATTTTGAAACCTCAATGCTGCTAGAACTTGAAGAATCAGGTACGACGTCTGTCCAACTTTCATCCAATAAAATATGTTCTCCACCTCAGCATTGTTACAATTTTCATGTCTATCATGACTGTGATTTGTTTGATGTTAAGTTCACGAAGCCAAAAATTTTAGTTATTCTGTGAGCTACGTCATACTAAACTGTACTTTTAGCTTTGCTTGAAAACTGTGATTTGTTTATTAGGAACAGGTCTTCTTTTAGACAGCACTGTGATTTCTCTGTTAATGGCCAATGATATGGAATGGGCTCCAACTGTCTTTATTCAAAAACTGTTCTGTTCAAGCGAGGTTGGCCGTGAGCGCTCCAGAGTAATATCGTTTGAGGGGTACTATATAAATCTCCATATTGAATTAATTATTAGTTGATTTAGTTTTTAGACTTAGTAGGATTTTGTTGGCTTATTAGTGAAACATAATTCTAGTGATTTTTGAATGGAGCATAACTATCATGGCGTTTGAATGAATCATTATTATTAAAGTGGCTTTGAATGGAGTTTGAATACAACATAGTTTATCGACAGATCATAATCTGGCTTATGAATTCAGCATAATTTTAATGGCTTTTGAATGAAGCATGGCTGATGCAGTATAACTGATTTAAGCTTAAGTACTGCACTGGGAGCACCTCTGATTAGGTTGTGCAGTGAGAGGCGCTTTATAAATAGAAAAATTGTATAGTTTGGTTTAAGTTACGGAAGAATGGAAAATTCGAGTATAAATGACTGTCTTATGTTGACTCCAGTCTTATGGTTTAGTGTAGTTTTTTTATGTTAAACTTTGAACATGATTTGCACGTACTTCAAGGCTGTATAAAACTTTCATGTTTCTTATGCTTGTTTCTGTTGTCATTTTCTGTTATGTATTGTTTCTGCTAGGTTTCAAAACAGCCTATTCTCAACTGTATTTTGCCGCAAAGAAGGAATTTGATCCGTGCAGCGAGATAACTGACGTGAATCTCGTCGTTGCTAAAAGTCTCAGTGCTCTCGTCTCCACTAATCCAAATGTATGTGACACAAATTTCTGAAACTCTTTATTTATGTCCCTGTGTATTTGAGCAATGAATGCATTATAGTCTTAATCTCATGCCGGTGTCTAGTAGATAGCGTTTTGGACTGGTAACCATGCAAGGTTGAGGTTAAAATCCCACGATTTCAACTCTTTTTGTGACCCATACAACTCGGCTACTTGAATTCACTTTGTTGGGTACACTATGCTGGGCAGATCAGAGGACAAGGGGAATATTGAAGAAAATGACGTTGCTTAACGTAGGCTAGCGTTATTGTACTAAAAAGTTAATATACGTATTGATCACATTCACCATAAGAATACATGCAAGCGAGCAATTTAGACATTCATGTCCACTGTCCAGTGGTATCGATGGGCAGACCAAAAGGAAAATAGGGTTACGCTAACAGGGTCACTCTCCATTGGTGTAGACAAGGGGGGTTTTGGGAGTTAAACCCCCCCCATTGGCCCAGGAAAAAGTTTTTTTAGAGGTTATTTATCCACTTAAATAAGAAAAAACTAAACAATTGCTTGTAGTAACAATTGTTTTTCTTACTTTATTCCCTTTGTTACTTTATTCCATTTTTATTTACTGTAATACTGTTGGGTTGGTGTCAGAAAGGGCATCGGGCCTGACAAAAAAATCCAAACCTCCCTCATCATAAATTCCTGGCTACGCCACTGTCATTCCGGATTCATGTGTGTCTATGTACCTGACTGGTTCTTTGTCTTTTCGAAGTGTCTGAGGTCTGTTAACCCTTAAATGCCGTCGAGGTAGTGAATGGTAGTTGATTTTAACTAGGGCCTCATACCGAGACTGTAGCAAATGGTAGTACGGCGCTCCATACATAATGACGCATTTTGGCCAATGAAATATATTATATTTTTATGACTTTACGTTATGTGGGTCTCGATACTATATTTAGGCATCGAAATAAGTGGAAGATCCTCTTATAATTTGCATTTTATGACGTAAATTGACGAATCAAATCGGGCTTTTGAATCGAATATTTACATTGGTAAAAATGGTGACGAAGCGACCGCGTGGATTTTCCGACGATGAAATAAGGCGATTGATAGATGAATCAGATTCGAATCCTGACAGTTTTGACGAATCTGAGAAGGAATACTTGTTAGATGGTTCAAGTGACGACAGTGTAGTGGATTTGGCTGAAGGAAACTACGACATTGACACGGATTTTACCGATGGAATTCGGTACACGCTCGGCAAGGGTGAAACTGGGTCGGTTTCATCAGATGATGTTGACATTGGGGCAATAGACTGGACTGAAGAAGTATCAGAATTTTCTGTTTCTCCCCAAACTGTACCATTTTCCGGCGTCTGGGGTGGTCCACCTATGATGCACCATTTTTAGAATTTTCTCTTTTTTTAGATGATCGTTTTTTGATGTGCTTGCTCAACGGACCAACCTTTTTGTTGAGCAGACTTTTACGACTTGGGTCTATATACTAAATTTTTGTATTACTCCCTCATTTATGAAGATATATTCAAAATTGTTTTTGTGTTTTGACTGGCATTAATTTCTGAACATCTTTCTTGCTCAAACTAAATATGTTGCAACTCAAAATATTTCCATATAGGTGCTTGAACATGAAAGTGAAAAAATTGGGGAGGGGCCTACTTTCGGACAACTTAGGGTACCCCCAAGAAGCATTTGTGCTAACACTGAATGGATAGATGGGAAGAGTAGATAAAATGCTAAAGAACAGTGGTTTCTTCATGTCTCTAGGCCAAGAAATTACTGAGATATCACAAATTCACAATTTTTCAATTTCTTTATTATTTCCATCACTTTTACGACTTGGGTGTAAACACTGAATTTTTTTTATAACTCCCTCATTTATAAAGATATATTCAAAATTGTTTTTGTGTTTTGACTGTCATTTATTTCTGCACATCTTTCATGCTCAAACTAAATATGTTGTCACTGAAAATATTTTCATATAGGTGCTTGAACACGGAAAAGTGAAAAAATTGGGGAGGGGTCTACTTCGGGGCAATGTAGGGTACCCCCAAAAATGTTGTGCTAAAACTGGACGATTCGATGGGAAGAGGAGATAAAATGCTAAAGAACAGTGGCTACATTATGTCTCTAGGCCAAGAAATAACTGAGATATCACAAGTTCACAATTTTTTTGTTATAGGCTGTTTTATGGTAAAAATGGCTAGGCATCAGGGCCTAGGTGACAAGACTATACTACTCGGCTGTTAAGGGTTAAATCAGATTTTACCCTTCCCGTCCATTGTCTCGACTTGTTTCTGGACCAGTTCAAACTCTGAACCATCTAGTTGCTTTTGTTAATCTCTTTAACCTAACTTTAAATCTGTTAGCATGCTATCAATTTATCTAACTTCTGCATCATCTTATGTCTATGTTGTAGTCCTGTTAACAGGTTTAGCTTATGCATATGATCATTTGCATGGAATACGACTGCAGTGCTTGATCCTTGTAGAGCAGTAATTCTATCAATAAACTATGGAATTTTATATCAGCTTCTAATTTTACAACACTGAAAGTGGCAGTACAATGTTGCAAAGCCACTTAACCTCGCAGAGAACTGAAACGTTACGATTTCTACTCCAAGTGTACCTTGAATGCTCTACATTTTTATCTGTGTTGTGTTCGCATTCTGTCATGGCATCTTCTGTGTTATTTCAGGTAAAGTCCATGTTCTCTGGTTTGCAGCCTGAGGCTCTAGCTACTTTAACCAGATACTTCCAACATGCTGGAATAGCAATCTAGAGTCGGAGGACTAATTTTCTTACAGCAACTCCCAGACAATGACATCTAACAGAGCGGTAGTACCTCTAATAGGCCCACGAGAAGAAAGTGAACTTGATATTAAACTTATTTGCCTGTGAAATAGTATGGTGCTCTTGAGAGGCACCTGCAAAACCTCCTTTAATTGTTTCAGTTGTTCAGGAATGTGGCTCTTGCTTCGTATTGGTGTTCATGTACAATTTTGACTTGTTTGAAGTATACTGCAGTGTTGGTATGATTCTTGGCCTCAATAAATTGTGGCAGTACTGGTTCTACTGACAAACAGTCCGATCATATTTCACAGCTTCAGATGATTTAGAAACTTAAAGCTTCAAAAATTTATGAATCCATATATGAAGCGACTTGAAGTTGTATGAGTCGGCTTTCGAATGTCAATTTGTACAAATTTAAGATTTGTTAAACAATCCAACAGTTGGCTTCAAAAATATGTTTTTATGCTGAACGACCGCTTCTGTTTTTAATGAAGTTCATGCATGTTATTTGCAAAAGCTGCTTACTATTAAAACACCGTTCAACAAATTATATAATGTCTTCATTTCTAGTAAAAGAACAGTTTGTTGGAGATTTGGAGCAAAATGATTGTTGTGATTGGGTGAAATTTTAAGCCAATGCCATTTTGGAAAGATTAAGTTATCTTTGCTAAAAATGCAGTGTCATAGAAGCTAATACATCCGATATGATGTCATCATCCGATATGATGTCATCGACAAAGACCACCATTTAACTCTACCATTTACTACACTTTGGTTGGTAAAGGCTTAACATGCTGACTCGAGTATGACGTCAAACAGCATCTCGTAGGTTGGACCATCTAGCAGGGCGTGTTGTCGGAAGTGTTCGTCGTATGAAGCCTTTGAAAACCCGAGCAACCTGTACAGATATGTAGACATATATGAATAAGACTGCAATATTATCAAGTTGATTTATATTTTAAATATGCAGTGCTTCTTCTGGTTAGGTTTATGCCACGGAGTTTGTTTATGCAGGTTGAAATTGTTGCTTGTGCTCACTGAAAATTGGCATTTTAATTCGCTATGGAAGTATTTGGCCAATTACGTTACATTATTATAAATTGTTGTTATTGCAAATTTGCAATTACAAAAACATGTACGGTGTTAAGCCTAATTTAAATCAAGTAAATGAAGGTTTATAGTTGTATACTGTATTAAAAGGCTACCAGGTAGTATGGAGACAAAAACGTGAAAGTAACGTGAAATGTACTGAATGAGCCAATGATGGGTTCCCTGAGTAGGGCATAAAGCACAAACATGAATTAAATGAATTTGTATAGCACATGTTCAACGGAACTACTCGGAGGCACTCCCAAACCCCAGCACGGCCAAATAAAACTGTCTTAGGTGAAAGAGGCATGCCTGAGAATTAACTTTAGAAAGGGAGCGGAGCATCAAAGGGACACCATTCCAGGTTGAGAGTCCTACATAAGATGAATTAATTAAAATAATGCTCCTCTCTTGTGTGCAATGCTGCATGGATCCGAAAACAACAAACCTTCATGGGAAGAACTTTTGACCGTGGATTGCTTCTGGTGAACCGGTTGAGTGAATTTCTGTTATCCTAGGCTTCGAGTTGAGCTCCACAGAAAAGACGGATGAATTACTTGCGTAGGCTTTATCAGACATTATATCTATAACACAAGCGGAAAATCTTACCACTTTATTTCGCAAAAACTAGTTAACAAACTATCCTGATATTTAAGAGACCATCTACAAATTAAGGAAATCACGAACCTAGGGGTCATATATTTGTGACAATGTGTGATGATCCCTTACTAAATATCATGACTTTCAAATTTGCGTGACATCATCTAAGCACTAATGTTAGGCCTACTAACAGTAGACAAAGTTAAACTGAGAAACTAACATTTAGAAGCCTATATGAAAAATAAAGATTTTGAAAATATTCTGCCTATCATTTTTTGAGTTTTTGATTAAAAAATTTAACTGCGACTATGACCTATTATGTTTTTGCCCATCCTGTATATGTATCTGTGGCCATGCATGACTGCAATTATTACAAGGGTTACCATGGCAATAAGCCTCTATGAAATCACAATGGAACAATTCTTCATAGGCAACTATGGCAATTTATAGACTATTTGTCTTTATCAAATCTCAATTCAGCTGTTTATAATAGGTTACTATGGCAATTTATGTCCTTTATGAATAAGGGACCTTCCATAAATGACGTCACGCACCTATGGCAGGAAAACACATCTGCGACAACTTATGTGGAGCGGAGGAGTCGTTTAAAAATGTGACGTCACATCATCACATGTTTCAAGCATCAAAATGCATAACTTTATTTTAAAATGTAACTGAAATGTGCAAAATAATGTGCTATATAATTTTCTAGACACTCAAATTCGAATCGGCACGTTGGCCGAGTGGTTAGAGTGGTCGGCCGATGTATATTTTATTAAGACTTGTGCAAGATTTGTTTTGTTAAAGCGCGGTATAAATGATTAATTGTATTATTGTATTGAACGTAAGACCAAGGTCATCTCATGTTGGTCTATTTGGAGTAACTGTCTCAAGTGGCACAGTGAATGTCGTGGGGCCTGGTGGTGTAGTGGTGGCGTCGTTGCCTTGAAACCGGAAGGTTCGAGGTTCGAATCCACCTCAAGTCGCCACGTAGGGACCTTGGGCAAGTCCTTCACTCGCAATTGCTCAGCGCTTTGGTGTGAAACTCCGATGCAGTGTCCGCTCTGCAATCGGGAGCGCCTCTGAGTAGAGTGCTTGAAGGGGCACTATAACAAGTGCACATACAAACAAACAAGGAGGCCTATAGAGTATAGACCCCTTGATCCCTAGACCCCTAGAGTTCTCTTTAACGCACTCCAGGTTTAGGGCCAATCCTATAGCGGCTATAACCACTGGGTTTAAATAATCTCGTCTTTTATATTCCTCGGGGTATTCCCAATCTAGGCCAAAGGTTTATATAATTTGCGTTAATTAATTAGTTCTCACTTCTATTATTGCCTGATTAATTTGTGATATACTTGTTATGCTTTATGTAACTATTTTCCTGCCTTATATCTTTGTGTGCTTGATACTTACGGACCAATAAAAAATTGATTGATTGATCATCATCATCATCAAAATCCCTGGGCAATGCCCGTAAGTGTCCGACGCCACTCTCTGTCTGAGTCTGTCTCGCGTCATGCTGCCCAGGTTCAACGAGTCCGGTCAGCAGGTCTGCTCCATATCATTCACATCTTGGAGCAGCCAGACCACCTTGTCTGAATGAAGAGAATATTGGGAGAGAGGCACGAAGGACAACCTGGGTCAATGCCCGTATGTGTCCCACGCTCTCTCCCCCGACTCTCTCCACTGGTCTGTCCTGACCGGGCTGTGCATGTCAGCTCCACATCATGACACCTTGAAGCATCTGGGTCCCTATGTCGCTTATGCCGTGGGTTTTGGGGATTTCTGTGGTCTTGGTCTTTTACTGCCAGTGTATCTCCACCCATCTGGCAAACCTTCCTCATTTTATCCGGGCTTAGGACCGGCACAGGGAATTTGTTGGTTCCCTGTGGCAGAGGATGGATGCAGTTTAACGTCTTGCCCAGGACACATTGATTGATCATACTTACTGAAAAAGTTATTGGATATAACGCCGTCAGTCGCCCTTTGAACAGCAAGTGACGTCATAGCCGCATCATCATCGTCATCGTCATATGCAGTAATCTGGGTGGGACAGCGAGCACCATTTTGAGGCCGTTCGTTAACCTGCGCCGAGTTGTTGTCGCAATATTTACGCCGACCGTTCATAGAGTTTTTAGCGATGACGCCATGTTTTAGTCGCGGAGACTTAGAGGCATCGCCGTTTGAAGTCCATTCGTTCAGCACGGGCGAGGCAGAGAGGGGTAAAATGGTCACGTGGTTTTCTATAGGGGGAGTTCCCTTCAGCCCGAGCTCCGTCTGCGCAGTACCGACGCCATGGCCAGAGCTTCGTCTTCGCCTTCGCAGATGGAAGACATTTCCGGTCTTCTTTGAGGAAGATGACGAGGAAGAAGAGGAAGAGGAAGAGCGTCTCAAGCGGAGGAAGTGTGTCAGGCTCTTTCTCCACGAAGGTATTTTCGCGAAGTTGAATGACCGCGCATCTCTTTGTACTTTTGCAACTTCCTACAGTAAAGAATAAAAGAATTCTGAAGACGAAATAGTATTTGGGTAGAGCCCCGGTAGACCAAAGGATTATCAATAGGCCTAAATGTTCTGTCATGTTTTTCTTTTATATTTTACATGAATTATGGGTGGCCCAAGCTATTAGCGGGATTTTCCATCCCTTCTGGGTCTCCTCTTCTTCACCAAATTCATATTAATGTATTATTCAATGCCATAATTGTATCATGTTTGTTTGTTGTTTTGGTTGAGGAAAAAATAAAAAAATTAAAAATTAAATTAAAAAAAACTTGCTTCTCAAGTTATCAGTTTGCGGATTTCATGCATAGCCTATGCAACGCAAGATAAAATAGTTCGGGAACACTTAGCTTGCCGAAAGACGTAGATCGCCTATTATGTCAGCTCGCCAAACTTGACGCAGTCTGTTTTATTTCGCCCAATCTGTATCATGCAGGCTATACTAAGTTTATATCATCTAAACGTGAAGAGTTATTCAAAATTCCTTTGATCATTTTTCCTAAATGTAGGCTATATTCGTCTATTCCCTACAAACGGATTTAGTTTCTTAAACTCACTCTTGCTCACATCCGAGTTAAGTTGGGTGCTAAAGACGCTGCAGCACTGTGGCAGCCGGGTCTGCCGTTTTGATGGGCCTGCACAGGGTCGGATTAACAAATGTTGTGATCCTGTTCCTTTGAACAAAATTGTGGGCCCAACCCCACGGAAACACAAAAAGAGACATTTAGTTTATAATATTTTTTTTGGCTTTGTGCTATGAACATTTTATTGTGACGACATCTTTTTGTTCTAAAAGCACTATATTATTACGTCACCAGTTTTATTAGACCCAATGATGATACGTTATCAATGGACTTCATATTGTGACGGCTTCACCTTGTTGCGTCACTTCGTCGTGGACATAATTATGGCTGCAACGACGACAGCTGTACCTGTACCACCATGACGATATCTTAATTCTTGGACTGCAACGCTTTTGTTACGTCATTAGCTATGTATAGTATTACGTTGCTAGGATACTGGCTAATTGCGTAATATGACGACTCCTCTTTGTTTTGAAAACGCTATTGTTACGTCATTATAGTAGCCTAATGTATAGTATTACGTTTCAAGGCTAATGAGTAATTCCGTAATATGACGATCCCTCGATCTCTGTTCTGCCAATTTTAGATGCTACTGTTATGTACGTCATTAGCTTTGTTGCTGCTTGCTGTCATAGACGATAGCTTAATAATGTACGTTACATGAACTTTGCATGGTTAACCGTTAGGGCATAATATATTTGCCTATATAAAAATATATAAAACTAAAGTGAGTGGTTTTGACTAATTTGTACTGAATTTTTAAAAACTTTTTTACAATAATTATTATACTCCGCAAATTACAATAATAGCCTAAACTGCTGAAATTGGTTTCTTTTGCATGAGCGGGACCTAAAGTGGGGGCATGTTCGGCCGAACATGTTGAACATGCCTCTGGGCTTGCTGTAATATTTATTTATGTCCTCGTATCTGATCGACTTTCCATTATAAGGAATTCGAAATGCCTATTCTTGGTACAATGGGGCGACTATATAGGCCAAATTCCAATGATGACGTGTCAGAAATGCGCGGCGTACGTGTGTCCCTAAAAATATCGACAAATTTCGGGACATAAATTATTAGTCCTGTAGCCAAAGCGTTGGTAAGCCTATTATATGTATACCTTTTCGCCCTACAGCGTGTCATCAATCAACCGAAATTGAAATAGCGTCCATTAAGCTTCATAAACCTACAGCAGTGTTTAGTCTAGAGTCTCTAGACGTCTTAAGGTTAGTAGCTCCCTACAGGAACGGCAGCCTCAAGAAATATTGAACAGCTAAAAATAAAAAAGAGTTATCCACTGGTAGAATTAATAAATAGATGATAAAATTAGATGGTATACTAAAAATACGAAAAAGGATGACAAGAGTAAAAAAACCTTCCACTGGTCAGCGACTCAGCGGCTTGCCATGCGTCACCAGTCCCCCCCACTAGAAACCTGGATACCCTCTCAAACCAGGTGGCAAGATTAACACTGCATTAGATGACATCAATGGCCGTAATGAAAAGGAAAGACTTCACCTGAAATTGTGCTTTTGGTCCAAGCATTGACCTCTGTCTGTCTAGCTTCACACCAGATGGCAGCATCACTTGAGATGAGTCAACCGCAGCAGCCGCAACATCCGTGCTGTTCACCATTTGCACGCTCTTCATTCTTTCCTCTCTGATGACCTGAACTGCTTGAACAACTAGGATCTTGGTCGCTTCTAAATTGGTCTCTTCGGTTGATCGCCCAGGACTCTTCGGATGCGATGCTTGGCTATGACAAAGAAAAACAGTAAGCAACACCTCGGATCAGGGTTGTAGGTTAAGGGGAGAACTTTGAAGTGGATTCGCTCTGGGATTTTAACCAGTAAGGTGACTTGAGGCTGAGAGTGATGTGAGAATATTTTTGTGTTCTGGTGACGGCTCTGGTTAATGAGTTTTGGATGAGCTGCAGTTGTGTGGATACAGTGGATTCAAGGTTATAGGAACGGATGGGCATTGCAATACACACATCGCGGTGGTGTAGTGGTGGCGTCGTTGCCTTGAAGCCGGAAGGTTCGAGGTTCGAATCCACCTCGCCGCGTAAGGACCTTGGGCAAGTCCTTCACTCACAATTGCTCAGCGCTTCTGCGTGAAACTCCGATGCAGTGTCCGCTCTGCATTCGGGAGCGCCTCTGAGTAGAGAGAGCTTGAAGGGGCGCTATAACAAGTGCACATACATACATACACATGCACTGCCTATAATTGATCAGTGGATGATGAGCCAGTTGAAAGTGCTTACCCTCCGCCGTGTCGTGATTGGTCGAGGTGATCACGTGATAATCTCGAATCGTCTTCGGATGATCGACTCTGAAATTGAAAATGCGTGACGTCGTCGTCCATCGGTTTAAGAAGACTTAACCCATCCTTCTTTTGCGCATCCTTTAACCTGCAGTCCATGGCAGAAGAACCGGGATGAGGGTCGCTATCAGTCGTGACCCCTTTGACTACTGCTACTGCTCCAGCCATGGCTGATCCCGTCGAGTGATTAACCTGCGTGAAAACCTTGTCTAACGACGGACACCAGGCGGCGCCACCACCACCAACTCTGACGTCATTTGATTGGTGCGGCGTCGGCGCATGGACGGGTTTCGGGAGATTATTGCGCGGACGGTAAAGATGGTCGTCGGGGGTTGAGAGAGGAGGATGAGGGGGAGGGGCTTTCGTCTTCGTTGGGTGCCAATCGTCGTTCGCTAGGGATGTGTCTACCAGCTGCGGAACCTCGTAAAGTCTGGATGCAGCAGGGTGTCGTGAATTCAGACTTACTGAGTCGCCGAGAACCTTGAAGTCAGAGGACGGTCCTTGAAGGGCAGCGGCAGCCCTGCAGTCCACGGCGCCACTTCCCTTGCGGTCCCCTTCCGCCTGAGGTGAATAGTGTTTGAAGGACTTCAGCGGGGCAGTATCCTCGTTTCCCCTACTGCGCCGAAAGTGGACTCGTCCGCCAGCCGTACTTCCGGTCGCCTGACTTCCGGTTTCCGGTGATCCGTCCGACGACTTGCGTCGAGCGTCGAGGTCGTCGTGGAGCTGAAGGACCGTGGCCCTGCTCCCCTCTTCCTCCTCCTCGTCGTCGTCGTCCTCGTCAGAAGACCCGCTGCTTCCGTAGCTGCCGATCAAGCTGTCTTCCGGTGTGGCCCTCGGCGCCAGCACAGGTGGTGCCGTTCGGGGACTTTCGCGCGGCGTCGATGGGCTTTCCATCAGAGGTGAATTCGTTCCAGGTCGAATGCAGTAGTGAAGGGACGAGGGTCTTCGCGAGCGTGGAACGACCTGACCTGAATGGTGTTTACCCTTGGAAGGAGTTGCTTTCGACTGATCGACTGGAGCACGGCCTAGACCGACCACCTTCGCTTCCGTCGGTGACATACGAGGCGGCTAAGTGCAAGACAACAGACAACAGCCCATCATTAATTATTTAATTTAAAAATTCTTAATTCTGGCGCCTTCATTTATAACACAACGCGACTCCGTCTAAGTATAGGCCTACAGTATATCCTACTTAATGACCTATAATGATCTCTCAAACAATGGCAATTAGAGCGCCTATAAAAGACATCTGCAGTCTATAGTAGATATATGCCGATAATAAACTCCGCCACTGGTTGCACTCTGCCAGTGCCAGTTCCAAGCCTGGATAAAGAAGGAGGGCGTCGCTAATGGTCTTTGTTGCCACACAGTGACGTTAAACTGCAACTACTGCTACTAGATATACAATACATGCATAGCGATACGTAGGTGACGGTAGATCAACGAACTGGAAAATGGCGGGATGACAGAAGACAGAATTTCAACATTCGTTCCAATTACCGCTGAGAAGACTATAGTGAGAACGACTGTCTTCATAATATGATGTATGGAGCGCGTCATCATTAAAAAACCACAGAATTTCTCTGAAGCGTCGGGTATACGATGGAAGATAACGATGCTGCAGCCTATTCAAAACACAATGGACGTCACCATGCAGTGCATAAGACGCTGTTGATGAATTATTAACGAAAATATAGCCATAATACCCGGATGGACGTTGATATTGACGAAGAAGAGCTTTTATCAACAATGACCGACAGAGATTTGGCATTAAAAAAGGCGGTTTTTGTTACCTTTTGTTGCGTTATGTTTTTTAATCGTCAATATGCAGAAAAAGCTCTTAAGTACTGTAATATGCCGAGCAAATTTCTGTCCAGGGTAACGGCCTCTGTTGTCGTAGACCCTGGTCAAATCGGATGCATCCATAATCGTCAAAGAACATTTGGGTTGGTGCATGGACCCACTAAAAGTGATATAACTTTTGTTCTGTTTGAAATAGTTCGGTGCAATTTGGCCATTGTATACGTATAATAAATGAATTATTGCCTTATAACCTGTAAAATTTGATTTAAAAATTCTAACTTCTGACCACGATACTCGGTTGGCCGCTGGGTCATTCTATAGGCTACACTTTGAAGCTATAATGGGTCTGTGGTGTTCCGAGACTCCGAGTTCTTTTTACATAAGTTTTCCGTCCAGGTATTCGCCCACCAGTTAGCTGAATATTTTTTATTCGGTCAAAATAGGCTTATACTTAGAAAACTGACATTCGTTTGCCGCATCTTTAATTTACGCCTGTTAACTTACAATAACAATAATAATAATAATTGAATTGGTCAGAATCATGAGGCGCAGATCATCTTCTGTTTTACAGCTTCTATAGTAGCAGCGCTGACAATTTGAAACACGTTTCACATTGATAAACACTCCACCGAATGACATTTTCGTCGAGATTATTGGTTTGGCGAAATGCATTATCGCTTCTCGACCAGCACAATTATTGGCCGAGTCGTTCCCGCCCGTCTCCCGCCCACCCCTCGGGCCACCACCCATCCCCCCACCCCCACCCACCCCGGAGCATTATCGATTGGCGGTCTCTTTGAAGAGAAACTGCAATCAAAATTCGAAATCCAATAGACATGTTCGTCTGAAATCCGATTACGCATTCGTCCCGAGAGAGGCGGCCGCGCGGACGCCGCCGCCGCCGCCGCGTCCGCGTGAGTGAGTGAGTAAGCTAGTCGTCGTCGTCGTCGTGAGGCTGATAATAATTACGCAAGGTGGAAATTAAAGACGAATCTCCGAGTCGAGGCATGCGCATGCGCACAGCTTCAAAGAACCGCGACACAGCCGGGCGAAGGAAGATAACATTGGAATGTCATAACTTTGATGAACCGCTGGGAAGGCCCGACGTACGTGCGCCTGTCCAACTCCGATGGATTAAGGAAGGGACGAATGGATTTACAAAAGCACACGTCACACGATCTCGCTCCGGTGTCCAAGGATCTCGCAAAGTATAATATACTGGGTCGACTTGGAAATCAGTCGTTTAATTTAGGGTAAACCAAGAGAAAAATAATGTGTTTTCCGACACAAAGTGACCAGTTGACGTTGCCGAGTACGGTACCCAGTTGACATGTTGAGTGTGACGTTTACACCGTGTAAGCCCAGTAGCATGGGCGGAGTTTGGTTTCCGCTTTTTGGGGGGGTGGGGCTAAAAACTTGGTCCAGAGGGCGCACCGCTGGAAAAAATTTCGTTTCGGCCGGAAAAAGTTGATGACCTTTTTTTAGTCGTCAAGTTCAAATCTCATGAAAATTACTATGATGACCGACCATTTACATTTTACACGGTAGAAAACATGACTATGGGCTTCTTGGGGGGGGGCTTAGCCCCCCCTAGCCCCTGATAAACTCCGCCCATGCCCAGTAGTTTGAAATTACCTAAGTCAACTGCACATAATTTCGTCCAATCACCTGAAATTTTACTTGCCATGGCAGGTATCGTTTTACAGTGTGAGAACATGTGCAGGTAAAAGTTCCGGGGTAGTGACAACAACGACTGGTGTAGACAGTGGGAGATGGCAAAGCTCAAGATCACGCTGCTGTGATGGGTCAGAGGGAAGGGTAGAGGAGGGTGGGGCAAAATGAACGCGGTCTGGATACTGAAGCATGTCATAAACTCCGCAATAATTCTTCAGACTTACAGGTTAATCGTGGTGCACATAGGAGCCGCACCTATTATTCACGGACACTTGAAACAAACATGCGTGCACGGTGTTGGTTTTGAGCAATCATCAATTAAACCCTGGATGCAAATGTTTTCATGCACTGAAACCGATAAACATGTAGCAATTATAAGTCATTGATGACCGAGAATATTATGTGCATGCACTTCCTGACGCAGATCTAGATGTCTACATGTAAAAAGGCAGAAAGCACATAATTAGTATGTACACGTCGTCATGGCACACATGTTTTCTTTGTCCCGTTCGTGCAGACATTGCATAATAATATTATTATCCTCATGTGAATAGAACGTTTTTCAGTGATAGGCCTTATTATACCCCTATAGCAAAGCAAAATGGTAGATACCTCCGCAGGTCTGATGAATGGTCAGAAACAGAAACGATGAGAGATGCATAATGATGATGACGACGACGGCGGAGGTGGTGGTGGTGGTGGTAGTTGTGGTAGTGGTGACAACAACGACGACAATGATGACGATGTGCATCTTATGTCACTTTAGGTCAAAACCCTATAATGATCTACAATGACGATGATGGTGATGGTGATGATGATTATGATGACGACGATGATGATGACGATGATGATGATGATGATGCCCGGTAGCTGCGTTAAGCGCCTTCGTGAGGTTATTGTAAGGCGCTATATAAATGTTCATATACATACATACATACATACATACATACATGATGATGATGACGACGAAGATGACGAGAGAGACTGACCACTCCACTGCTGGCGGCTATTCCAAGCGACGTGTCGATTACTCCCTCCCTCCTCCTTCCCGTCTCCATCTTCCCATCGATCAGTCGACACCTGGCCGTTGAGCTGCTGAGGTTGACAACCGACAGGTCAAGGGTGAGGTTAAGTCTGGCCGGAAGTAGCCTTCGTCTCTGAGCCACGCCCACTTCGGGCAGTGTGTGTGTTGGTGGTGGTGGTGGCGGTGGTTCTTCAACTGGTACAGGGCTGAGCACGGGTGATGGAGCTAGTGCAGAAGGTCTTGCTGGTGGTGGTAGTGGTGGTGGGGAGACGATGTTCTTGGAGAGCAGGTCTGCCTCTGCCTCAGGAGCATCTAGACCTTCGGCATCCAACGTCTTACGAGACGGCTGGGCAGATAGATTTCCGGTCGTTGCTACGAAGCAGACACAGCGTATACGATCAATGAGATATTATTCTGCTCGTCACAGTAACCGAATCGCCTTCAACATATAAAGTCTTTTCATGTTCAGAAACCTTAGCGACCACCGTTCTATAATGCGAATTGTATGTACAATGTACATGTATTATACATCACACACGCGATTGATCCGCACTGCATGATGCCTACAGGGCCTGTCAATCATGCATCATCATCATCATATAAAATCCATTTGACCAACGCTGAGGCCTGTCAGCTGCCTGTCACATCTAATATTTCAACGGATTGGTGTTTCGTCGCATATTATATCCGACCTGACCTTCAGTCGTACTCATAGATCGTGACAGGTCTTGTCGCAACGGCTGATGTACAGATTCCATCATCCATTCATCCTCTTCCATCAACACCCAGTGCTGCTGCTGCTGCTGCTGACTCCATTTCCCACCACAGTCGTCAGTCTAATCACCCGATTATTTTTGCACGTTCATTTGACAAATTCTTCTCGATGCTACTATATGTATACATATATATACATATATACATGTATATATACATATATACATAATATACATATATATATCCCTCGTCTGCGAATCGTTCGCCACGGAACTCGATACAAATTGTGCGTATAGTATAGCAACAGTGGATTACAAGTTTAACAGGAAATCGAATCTAACTGTATGGCAGTCGGCAAGGGGCTATTCAATTATAAAATAATATAATACAATATACAATACAACTATAATTTGATAATGCCCTCCTTATAAAGCTCAGAAGTGCACATTGAAGCTTGAAACCATTAAAATTAGACCTATATAGATAGACTGGAAAAGGTAAGTTTCGGTTTAGAGGGAAAGACAGCTTCGCTACAAGAGTGAAGAGTCACGAACATGAGGAGGGAGGGAGGGACCAGCAAATATGAAAGAGCGCCGGTGTCAAAGATAAGATGTGTACCAGGAACTACATACTTCCAGCATATGCTGATCGAAAAGAATAGCAACATTTAACAGCTACAAGGTGTGATCATAGAAGATACGTAGTTGATCGGTGCATACTTTATACATGAGTGATCGAAGAGAAAACGCTCACATACAGGAAGCCAGTGTAATAATGAGCGAGCAATTTGTCCTTCGGCTACAAGGAATAGAACGTATAACGCTACACCACAGCGTCCCCCCCTCTGTGCCTTTTAGTGAACGCTAACGACTCAGAACAAAAGCATTTTGACAAAAAACAATCAGGATATACATTGAAACTTAAAATAATGCTAATTGTTAAAAAGCGAAAAAAACTTGGAATGCGTTGTCGAACCTTTGCCTTCGGCTGGCCTCTTCGTATTCTGGACTTTTCTGGTCAACGTCGGCGCTTTCTCTCGGCTGGCCGACGAGGTCAAGGTCTTATCACGTTCGCATGACCTTGACCTAGACTCCCTCAAAGGTCGGCGGGTGTGGTCGATGTCGTAGAAACCTAGAATTTATGTTTTAATCTGCGTAAATAATGTCGCAACATTATTTCAGCGTGAACACACGCGTAGTATCATTCTCATTATGAGCCTATAAGTAGTGGGGTAAGGGAGAGTTCTAGCGCGCCTAATTAAAAGCTCTCTCTTACCCCACAACTTCTAAATAATACATGTAGCCTATCTTGCGTGTGAATGAGCTTAACCAACCCCAGTTAATGAAAACGATCGTTTGACAATGTAGGACCATGTGGATGAAAAAATTCTAAAATTTTCAACTATATAATTATAACTAAGATGTCCATAGATGACGGCACGCACCTAGAGGAGGGGTCACACATGTACGACGATGTGTGACGGTCCCTTACTAGATATCATATTATGACTTTTGTGTTGACGCGCGACGAGGGGAGGGATGTCAAAAATCGTCCAAAATTGCGTTGCGTTATTTATGGACGGCCCCTATTCCCTTCATAGCATAAGAAGCCCAATCATGCGTGTCAACATTTCCCTAACTATCGCCTTTCAAAATACCTTCCATGGCAGACGCCACATAACCATCAATTTTAACCTTGGCTAAACCTGCAATAATAATTCCAGTCATAGGTTATCTACTTTGAAACTGTCAACCGCAATGAAAAATATGTGCAAACTGGCTTAGGACTAAACCCACGGACGAAGTAAGCCTCGGTATATCCAGAGTTATGGAGTCCGAACTAAAGCAAGCCTGGGTACAGTGGGTGGGCAGAGTTATGGAGGAAAGAAATAGGAGAGACTCTGAGACAGAGACAGACAGACACACAGACTGACAGACGGAGACAGAGACAAAGACCCGGAGACAGAGACACAGAGACAGAGAGAGATATATATATGTAGACAACGATGCTAGTCTGGACAGACAGTCATTAGTAAGATAATGCAGCGTGGATCCTGCTGCATAGGCCAATAAATTTTTCAGATGACGCATTAGATACCATAGCCTGAAATTCGATCGGATGGATAGAAGAATCATTGCTACTCATGTTCTATTATACTAGCATATACCCTGCTATGAAAAATCTATTATTGACCTTTTTCGAATGTAGCATTAAGCATCTTTTTTTATTCAACTCACAGCTGTAGGCCTACTCTTCACTGTACTGCAGCACCCCTGAGTAGGCTATAGCAGGGGTTCTCAACCGGTGTGTCGCGACACACTGGTGTGTCGCGACTTGACCGGCGGTGTGTCGCGTAAAAGTGGTGTGTCGCTGGTGTGTCGCGAAGAATTGGTGTGTCGCGAATTAATAATAATGATAATAGATTATCTTCGTTTCTTTTCCAAACTGACACAACGCAGTAGGTCTCTGATTACATGAAATAATCCTAAATAACATCAGTCTACTAAATTCTCACAGCACACGTCCGTTGCTCTTGCATTATACAATGACTTACTTTACCGACATGTAATTTAGAAGCTTAGCGGATGACTGCAATGAGAATTTGTTGCGTTCTATTTATCTATTTATTTTACCGCGGTCTGGGGTAGTTATGACGTTTATGTTCAACGGGTATGACATAGGGCCTATGTAAACACGTTTGCGATCGCACCTGTTAGAAAACTTTTACCCGTTAACTAGGCTAAGTCAGCAATCGAAATGGAAAAATTTATTGTAAGACAGCGTATAATTTAGCCAACCTCATCAGATGCTGATACTAAGAAGACAAGATGGATGTTGAACCCATTCCTCAGAGAAAACATCAATGGAGCAGAATTGAACAAGAATGAACAGGAAACACTCGATGAGCACTTGAGCTGCAATGTGATTCGAGAATGAAGAACATGCAATTATCAAGAACTCAGTTCTGGGCAAAGACGTACAGGGAAGAACATTACGAATCACTTGCAAGCAAAGCTATCAAGGAGCTGGTTTCTTTTCATAGCTCCTACTTATCTGAACAGGGCTTTTCTCAGATGATCAACATAAAGAACAAGAATCGGAACAAACTGTCGGAGGTGTCCTCGCGGCCTGCCTACGAGTTGCACTTACAAAAACTATGGAACCGCGTTTTAATACGATCCAAAGAAAAATTCAAGAACAAAGATCCCATTAACTGTTAGGACTAGGCTACAAGGTCTTAGTAATTAGGTGACTATATTGACGTCGACTAAGTCTTGTAGAAACGACTAACTTATAGATTGTGATCAGAAGAATAATTTAGAGTTTTAGAATAATAAAAATTGGAAAGAAATTCAATAGGCCTATATTTATTTTCATTTATTAAAATGTCAGCAGTTTAGCATTTTAGAAGGATAAATAAGTTTGAGAGCAAATCTGAAACAAATAGACATGCTTAACTTTGACACTTTTTTATATTTTTACGACATTTAGCCTACATATGACGATTGAATGGTGTGTCGCCAAATTTTATAGCAAGTTTAAGTGTGTCGCGGGACGAAAAAGGTTGAGAACCCCTGGGCTATAGTCCCCCAAGCAGAGGCGCTATACAGGCCCGCCGACAGAAATTCCGGGCCCCTGGGCTGAGCAGTCACGGGCCCCAAACTATCCTTAGACTTATTGAGCAAATTTTCACAAAAACAAATAAAAATAACAATAGTGTGGTACGCTAATGCTTACATTTATGATTTTAATCAGTTCCTAATGTTAAGAATTTAAATTTCAAATAATATGGTAATCAACAAGCAACCTTTCTTGATTTAACTGCAATAATATCTCTTATAGAAGGTCCATAATATCCTGGTGGTTCTCTATCTTGTCTGCGAACCTAAAAATGCACTTCGGAAGTTCGGAAATGCTCTTACTTCATCGCCTGAAAAATTGTTAGAATGTCTTGGAGTTTAATAGCAGCCTATAATTATCGTCTCAATCGTTTAAGTAGGCCTATTATAGGCCCCAAACGCGGGCCCCTGGCGCAGAGTGCCAACATCATAGCAATGCCTCTTTACAGTTTCCATAATTTCAGCATTTTCATGATTCTTATTTATGAAGTTTTCATTTGGAATTAAGATATTAACACCACAAACTTCATTTTCATCCATTCAGTTATAGGCCTATTACGATCATCATGCAGGCACTGGAATCAACCCATGTAGAAGTAGGCTTAATTACTGGCTCTGATTACCTTCTTTTGATATTCTGAATTGAAATAGTGTGCTACAATATAAGCTTAGGCCTACCAAATTTTGCCTTTTCAAACTTATTGGCTTTTTGTTTTTGTTTTTGTGCTCCAGATTTGTGTTTATAAAATATTCCATCGTTGCGAGAGAAATTTATCATTTAGATTTTTTTCACTTGCGATGAAATCTGACAACGCATAAATTAGCAAACGAACGTTCTGAGACGGAAGTGAGCGTGTTCTTTGGCAAAACACTGTTAACTATAGGTATGGACAGTTGTTTGAAACTTAAACAGTTGTAGTAGTGTAACAGTAATAACTATTAGACTCTATATTTAAAACAACATAAATCACAAGCAATAGGCTAAGTAATATAAGTGATTAGACTATAGGTTGGGCCCGCCGCCAGTAATCAACATGTGAAACATATTATAATCACTGTAGCCCGGGCCCCCTCCGGGCCCCTAAAGTCGCCGGGCCCCTGGGCATTTGCCCCCCCTGTCCCCCCCTCTCGGCGGGCTGGCGCTATATAAATCTACGAATGAATGAATGAATGATAGATGACTACCTAGTTCTTTCTTCTTCTGATCCATCATCATCTTGAACATGGCCGACAGTTCGTCTGCTCTGTTCTCCTGTACGACTTCGTTAACTATGCCCTTCTTCATGTCCATCAGTTCGGCCAATTCCCCGACAATCTGTGTTTAAATCATCAATTTACATGTAACATAGTCGCCGAAGCTGACAAGACAGAAAGTCACTCCGACACTGAGAGAGAGAGAGAGAGAGAGAGGAGAGAGAGAGAGAGAGAGAGAGAGATGAGGAGAGAGAGAGAGAGAGACAACAGAGAGAGAGACAGAGACAGAGAGAGAGACAGAGAGAGAGAGAGAGAGAGAGAGAGAGAGAGAGAGAGAGAGAGAGAGAGAGAGAGAGAGAGAGAGAGAGCCAACAGAGACAGAGACAGAGACAGAGAGAGAGAGAGACAGAGAGAGACAGAGAGAGAGAGAGAGAGGAGAAAGAGAGAGCGGGAGAGAGAGAGAGAGAGAGAGAGAGAGAGAGAGAGAGAGAGAAATGAGAGAGAAGAGAGAGAGAGAGAGAGAGAGAGAGACATACACCTGACAAAGTGACGAATTGCAACGGCGTTTATAAAACACCGGAAGCCTTATACGCGACAGACGACACGTAAACCAACCGATATGTCTGTAAACAACGATGATATATCGTTCAGAGCGCAACTGACGTGACGCGCAGAATATATGCGTTTCAAAAGAGCAAAAAACTGTTGGCTTGCGATTACAAATCAGCTGCGTTAGATGAGCAAACACATTCTGCGTGACAAACGATAGAAGACAAGCACATCCGTACAATAGCAACCGTGATTAATTGCGTGTCTCGTAATGCATTGATCGGGTTTAGGCGTATACTACAGAATAAGCCACACAAGCATCGGTAAAACAAACGCTCGCGGTCACCCAATACATCGCTAAAAGTACTGTCAATAAAAATGCATATCTGATTAAAAAAACGAGGCTTACGTAACAGATAACATGTCTTAGTGAGGAGTAGGCCTGATAGGGATGAGCATGATCATAAAGAGACCGGTTGCACTTAGATGAATTTCGCGTCGTCGATGGTCGAGATATTATTACGTAGCCTACTAAAAATCGTATTTTCGATCCCTCCTCTGTTGCAACTCGTATACATTTTTTTGGACTCTCTCTGTCTCTCTGTATCTCTGTCTCTGTCTCTGTACGCCTCTGTCTCTGTCTGTCTGTCTGTCTGTCTGTCTGTCTGTCTGTCTGTCTCTCTCTCTCTCTCTCTCTCTCTCTCTCTCTCTCTCTCTCTCTCTCTCTCTCTCTCTCTCTCTCTCTCTCTATGCATTAAAAAATGTCGTAAACGTCAGGATTTCATCAACGAACAAACAGTGCCAGACAGCAGTGTTCAAAATAATGAAACGGAAAGCGAAATAGATCCAGTATAGTGTGTCAAATGATCTTGCCAGACGAAGAAGCCATGGATGTATCAAAAGAGTCGAGACCTAGTACTTCCAAATTTTTTTGAAACTAAGCAAATGAGAAAGAAATTGCAAAAGTTGTCACGACTATGTGACCGACATGGAATATCGGATAGCGCAGGAGCGGTTATTCCAAATGCTGTGCTACTAGATGACTGGTATTCTTTCATCGACCGAATCAAATCATGCGATCGATCGCTATAATAGGCTTCGCCGCGAGAGGGATGTTACTAAAAAAGAATACAATGCAGGACGCTGAAACAAGGCATTCAACTGAAACTTTGTACTTTGATAGTCGCAAAGGCAGAACACTGAAATTTAAAAAAGGTAGGTCTACTCGGTGGTACCGCACAAGAGTTAAAGAGGAACACATTAGGCTACTGAATTTCTAACTTTCATGTTTTTCACTCCACACTAATGCATAGCATAGACGCCCGTGGATATCTTTGCAGGAGGGCGAGATACAAAGGTCGCGTTCAATTTCTTAGAAGGAGGTGGTGGAGGAGGAATAGGAGAGAAGGAGGAGGAGGAGGAGGAGGAGGTGGTGGAGGAGGAGGAATAGGAGGAGGAGTAGAAGGAGGAGGAAGAGGAGGAGTATGAGGAAGAGTAGGAAGAGAAGGAGGAGGAGGAGGAGGAGGAGGAGAAAGAGGAGAAAGAGGAGAAAGAGGAGGAGGAGAAAGAGGAGACAGACGACGAAGAAGAAGACGAAGAAGAAGAACAAGAACAAGAAGAAAAAGAAGAGGAAGAAGAAGAAGAAGAAGACGAAGAAGAAGACGAAGAAGAAGAACAAGAACAAGAAGAAAAAGAAGAGGAAGAAGACGAAGAAGAAGACGAAGAAGAAGAAGAAGAAGAAGAAGAAGAAGAAGAAGAAGAAGAAGAAGAAGAAGAAGAAGAAGAAGAAAAGAAGACGAAGGAGAAGAAGACGACGAAGAAGTAAAAATGTGGCAACGTGGATATCGTCTTACTAAACAGATTTCATTTCTAAATGAAGTCAGAACTCTTCAATCTAATTCTGTGGGTTTTTTGCCGCAAGGCAGCATAACAGTATAACATCATCTCCTTGTAAACAACAACAACGCGCATAAAGAACCGAACGCAGCGAGGCTTATGTGTATATAGGCCTACGCTATTACGCTGAGGAGTCGAGATGAGAGGGAATGACGAATCACTGACCTGGTTTCGAAGGGTTTTGTTTCGCGAGGGTAGGACGGTGGGGTTGAAGGGGCATCGACCACTCTTAGTCACCCACGGGTGTCGCTGGATCTCAACCAACGGAATTCGCAGCTCTGGATTCGGCTCTATCAGTTGGTGCAGGAGATTTCGACAGTCTGCAAGCATCATCATCATCATCATCATCATCATCATCATCATCATCATCATCATCATCATCATCATCATCATCATCATCATCATCATCATCATCTTCGTCTTTCTTTACCATTGGCCTCCAGCGTTAAGTCGAAAGCGCTACTGACGAGTTGGTGGTAGTGGTGGTGGTGGTAGTGGCGGCGGCGGCGGCGGCGGCGGCGGTGGTTATGATGATGATGATGATTATGATGATTATGACGACGACGACGATGATGATGACGATAATCGTAATCATACCAATAATGATGATGAAAATAATAATTGTCATCGTAATTAATCATGCACCAGCGTACATAAATATGAAATCCAACAACGTAAATCTCATTCTCATTGGGATTAAATATCGGAGTCTTAAAAGTAGTCGTCGTCGTCATCGTCTTCATCAAGCTCCTTTATTTCTGTTGCCTCTAAACTAAACGCCATCATATCCACAACTGTCTCTCTTGTCGTCGTCGTCGTCATCATCATCATCATCACAACCTTAAGTCCTTAACTCTGACCATGATCGTCTAGTTTTCAAAATGGCCGCCGACGACGACGACGGCGGCATCGGCGGCGGCCATTTTGTTGGCTCGACTGACCGGAAGTGAGCGTTTGCATTTCATGTTCGTGTGAGGCGGAAAGACCCTTCTGTATTTGATGAAGCATCCGCTGCCTCTGGAATTCGTCCCTGAACGGAGTGCAGAAGGGCAGACGACCAAGCACCATTGCATACATTATGATGCCTCTACAGCAGACGACGACAGACGACACGTCACGCATGCGCATCACACACGCCATCTTAACGACAACGATATAGACAGACGGACAGACAGACAGACATACATATAGACAGACAGACAGACAGACCTATAGACAGACAGACAGACAGACATATGGACAAACAGACAGACAGACATATAGACAGACATATAGACGGACAGACATATAGACAGACAGAAGGTCAGACTGACAGACAGACAGACAGACCTATAGACAGACAGATAGACATACATATAGACAGACTGACAGACAGACACAAGCACATAGAGGAAGAGAGACTGATGCACGGATATTATACAGAAACACTGGAGACGCATTCAAACCACAGAGATAGGCATACAGACAATCACTCATGCGTATATAGAAACAGACATGCAGACATGCAACAAGACAGACAGACAGACCGGCAGACACTCAGACATACATATAGATAGGCCTACGCACGTAGACACACAGACGTGCACACACAACCAAGAAGAGGACGGACACACACACACACACACACATTATATATATATATATATATATATATATATACATATTGGCCTATTCAAAAAGTCATCTGTACACGCTTACAGTCAAGCACACAGGTCGCACACAGACAATGTGCAGGCATGTGGGCAGGTATGCCTAATTTTTCCCTCAATATTGTACAGTGTACATAGGCAAACGCGCAGATATATGCTATGCGGTAAATGCAGGCAGACATGTAGGCATACAAGCAGAGACATGTACGCAGTCATGCAGCTGGACACATAATGCTGACACAATGGTAAACAGAGAATACAGAACACAGCCGAGGATATGCGGGGACCTTAATATATGGCAGTTGGCACTTGGCACCCATCCAAAGACGGAGCGGTTGCGAAGAATCTCACAGGGTCGAAGTTCCATGGGATCTACATGTATACGGTAGTTGCGAAAAAAACGTGTAATCCACAGGCTATTATAGGGGAAGGTTGCCAAAGATGGACCATCTTGTGACCTACTATAGATACGACATCACGTGGCGGTCCAGTTTCAATCCTTTTAGCCAATCACAGAGTGGTCCATCTTAGGCGCTGGTCTATTTTTAGCACCCTACCTTTAATTAGTCTTGACAGAGAGAGAGAGACAGACAGAAAGACAGACAGACAGAGACAGAGACAGACAGAAAGAGAGATGGGCTAGCGTTGAGAAAGACAGACAGATGATGTCCTTCAATTAACGAGACAGTTGATAGCCTACATAGTTCAGCACACATGCACAGGTACATACACATGTAATCTAATCAGAGCTATTATAGCTCTGATTACATTACATTACATATAAACATAGAATTCAACACTGCTTAATGCATCCCAACGCTCGCTTAGTAGAGTGAAGTGCATGTCAGAACTTCCAGAACTCTTATTCTCTCATCTTGGATGGCATCTAATCGCTTGTTACTAAATCCCTCTAAAACTCAGTTCATCTGGTTTGGTAGGCAGGGGAAGGCAGGCAATTGGCATCCATTGACCTGCACTTAATAGCAGCAACTTTCCTGATATCTCGTTCTCTCTCACAGTGCAAGACCATGGAATTACTTTGGACCAAGAGCTCAATTTCTCAAAGCATATCATTATGGTTACTCGTAGTTGCTACTACCATACAGTTTCGGCAACTCCGGCGACTCCGAGTTGTCTCAAGATCCCTCTCTCATAGTGCTACTCTGACACTTGTATATGCCTTTGTCACAAGTAGAATTGATCACTGCAGTTCGGTGGGCAGTTTCGGCAACTCCGGCGACTCCCTCGAGGGATCGAGCTCTTCGTTCGTCTGCTCGACTCATTGGCCGCATTCCTAAATATGCCCCCGTCTCTGCTTACATGCGTGACGTTTCGTAAGTATGGACATTCCATTTTAAGTGCTGATCAATATATACCCCAAGAAACTTGGAAGATTCAACCTCAATTGATAGTTTTTTATCAGTAGTTGCATTGAGTCTTTTTATTAGATCTAAAGGTGATACAGTTACTACCAGCTTCGGCAACTCCGAGTTGTCTCAAGATCATACATTTTCCGGAAAATCCAAATTTCACGGGTGGCGTACCGGTGGAGGTCGGAGTGTGGTGGAGGGGGGGGGTGGAGGGTGGGGTGAAGGTGAAGGGGTGGATGGGTGGGAGGGGAAATGGAGGTGAGGGGTGGGGTGGGAGGGGAAACTTCACGTGTGTTGAGGGGTGGGGTGGTGGTGTGTTGTGTTGTGGGGCTGTGGCCGGGAGCGGGTCGAATCCTAAATTTCCCGATCCTTTCTTTTCCCTCCTCCTCCATGGTAAACTACTCTCGGTCGAAGGACGATGATTTTTTTAAATAATATTTTTGGATGCACAAAAGTGCTTCTGCAACTGCGACAAATCCATTTAGAACTAATTCACATTTTGTGTAGAGCTGTGCACTAAAATAAGCCCCGCAGAAAGGTCTGATTTCGATGTGAGATCAAAACAGCGCATATCATAGTCTGCATAGAAGGCAAAATTACGGAGAGAGAGAGAGACAGACAGACAGACAGACAAACAGACAGACAGATAACAGAAGACAGACGGACAGATAAGACAGAGTGTTTATGTGTGTGCGTGTATGCATGTGTGACTGTGTGTGTGTGTGTGTGTGTGTGTGTGTGTGTGTGTGTGTGTGTGTGTGTGTGTGTGTGTGTGTGTGTGTGTGTGTGTGTGTGTGTGTGTGTGTGTGTGTGTGTGTGTGTGTGTGTGTGTGTGTGTGTGTGTGTGTGTGTGTGTGTGTGTGTGTGTGTGTAATACGTCCTTCCTCTATCGATAGGCCTAATTATAATTATTATAGCGGCGCGCCGTTGTGGTATACGAGATCCGAATTTATCCATGTAGACTGTAGAGGAACTAAATCGCATTCCTCTGACAGCCGGATGTACCCGGCAATTTTACGCTGTCTATGTTATAACCTCGGTAACACAGACCGAAAAACGTTCTTTATGGTCACCAAGATTATGCTTGCTCGAGTCTGTGATGGTAAATAATCACATACCTTAGTTTTGATTACTCAGGGTGTTACAGGTGTCAACATAAAATTAGAACAAAATGATGTTGATGAGAAAAAGATGAGTTAGATGACGAAGATGCTCATGCTGACGATACATTTCTGTGGTGAGGATGATATTGCACACGTTCTTTTAAGACTTCTTTTGGGCTGCTATGATTCACTAAACGCAATCGTGCTTGCCGACAAAGGAAATAAATCGTATATATAAGCTTACGTCTGTATAAACACGTATATATGTACAATGATTGCATTTGTGTGTGTGTGTGTGTGTGTGTTGTATATGTAGGCCTATATGTATATTGTACAGGCCTATGTATATGTAATGTGTATGTGTATGCATAGGTCTATGTATACGTATATTGTGTATGTATATTCATATACATGCATGCATGCTCGTCAGAATTCTGACTAGTTTGTTACAGTAGTTCTCTGTAATCTGTATTGCATAGTATAAATAAACCAGTCTGAATCTCGACTGGCACGTACGGTCGGTAAATCTGCACACAGAACTTGAAAAACGTACGGTCGGTAACTCTGCACAATGGTGGTAGACTATAGTATTATAACTGTGGTTAACACTCTCACGAAAGCATACGAAGGGTAGGGTAAAACGCCTTAAATAAAAACGGTTTGGATCCACTATTCCGAGGGTCCACTATTCCGAAGGTCCACTATTCCGAACCCTAACTCTAAACCTAACCTTAAACCTAACTATAACCCTAACCCTAACTCACCCCAACCCTAACCATAACCCTAGACATAACCCTAACCCACCCCAACCCTAACCATAACCCTAAACCTAACCCTAGCCCACCCCAACCCTAACCCACCCGAACCCAAACTCTAACAATAACCCACTGTAACCCTAACCATAACCAACCCTAACCATAACCATAACCCTAAACTTGATCCTAACCCACCCAACCCTAACCCACCCGAACCCAAACTCTAACAATAACCCACTGTAACCCTAACCATAACCAACCCTAACCATAACCATAACCCTAAACTTGATCCTAACCCACCCAACCCTAACCCACCCGAACCCAAACTCTAACAATAACCCACTGTAACCCTAACCATAACCAACCCTAACCATAACCATAACCCTAAACTTGATCCTAACCTACCCAACCCTAACCCACCCGAACCCAAACTCTAACAATAACCCACTGTAACCCTAACCACCAGGATAACGAAAAATATAGCGGATATTCGGAATAGTGGACCTTCGGAATAGTGGACCCTCGGAATAGCGGGCCGTTACCATAAAAACACGTAGCCTACCGGTACATTTATAGGGCCTACACATTTTTGAGCGGCCACCCAAAATCTCAGGGTTGAAAGTGAACCTCGTGACCTGCCTCGGCCGGGTCGTGGCCGGGTCAAATGTTTAACATTTAGGCCTATGATTATTGCCTATGCATGATTCATCATAAACTCGATACCAATAAAAAAAAAGTTTCCGCCATCTACATAATTATAACGAATAGTAAAAAGTCATCATCATAAAAAGTAAAAGACCGTCGAGGAAAAATTTTTGACAAATGATCTGACGCTGTTCGCCCAGACTCTGCTGCTTTGTGAAACCACTTTCAGCCGTGCAGGTATCTCCACATATCGTCCATGAATCGATGAAGACGGCAAGACCATTAATTTTGTATAGGCTCAATGGGATTAGCGCTATAATATTCATATCTACACTTCTGACTGTTGAGTCAGTCGCCTGATTTTAGAAACCAGGAAAGGAGTTATTATCAAGTAATTGCTAATTATAATGCGGTGCTGACAGTCGTATAGATTACATCATAGACCGACACGCCTCAGTAGACATACGTTTCACTCGCTTCAATCACATTCGTCACTGTCTCACTGCACGTAGTATACACCGTGAGGCATAAAAAGGAAGCCCCTGGAAAATCGTTAAATCTCATGCAATAATTGATCAAAACAAATGCGATTTACGCCAAAATATCTATCGTCAAAATCATTAATTTTAGTTTTTAGTTAAATCGTTGACGTAATAATAATGACGATCTTGACCAGCGAATTATTGACTCGGCGGTGCGTGAATGGCGCAAGAGACTTCGCGCATGCGTAGAAGCTAAAGGCGGACAGTTTAAGTACTGTAAACGTTTTACATTGCATGCTATTTAGCATATAAATTTCCTGAATTTCATTGACATTGTTTGAATATTGTTAAAATAATAACGATTTTCCAGGGACTTCCTTTTTTATGCCTCACGGTGTATATGCATGTATATATACATGTACGCCCAGCAGATCCTGTGTCGGTTAATGGCGGTGATCTATACTCTACGGTGATGATGCCAGGCATCGATCATTGCTATTTATAAATCGACTTCAATTATGATCTATGATCCATGGACTCCAATTCATTCGGTGATTTTGAAAGGCTTAAGTGCTTCAGCGCTGCAGCTATAGGTGTGTCCCTGCCGCATCCTGTCGCCTGCCGTCCAGACAACAGCAAGCGCTCTTCATGCATGTGTAGCCAATAAACATATTATGGTTGTCATAGCGATAGTCCCTGGCCATGGTATACGCAACACGTCATAATTATCATAGGTGTAAACTTTATGCGAGACATTGATTTCTAAACCACAGAGAAAACAAGTAAGAAACAAAACGTGCCCTGGAGTTGTTCATTGGTTATATTATGCTATAATTTAAAGCTGAAAAACTACAGCCTAAATTCTTTAAGTTTAAAGCAATGCTATTAAACAGTTAGACTAAAAAAAGGCAGATGATTGATTCGAGTTCTGAATTCATCTTTTGAAATTTCTTTACAACGTCTGAACTGAGGCCGCTTGAAACTATACTTACTTACAAATACGGTTAAAAAGAAAACTATACTTACTTACAAATACTGTTGAAAAGAAAACTATGCTTACTTACAAATACGGTTAAAAAGAAAACTATACTTACTTACAAATACTGTTGAAAAGAAAACTATGCTTACTTACAAATACTGTTGAAAAGAAAACTATGCTTACTTACAAATACTGTTGAAAAGAAAACTATGCTTACTTACAAATACTGCTGAAAAGAAAACTATGCTTACTTACAAATACTGTTGAAAAGAAAACTATGCTTACTTACAAATACTGTTGAAAAGAAAACTATGCTTACTTACAAATACGGCTAAAAAGCTGCGAAGGAAGTTACTGAAATTTTGCAAATAATATCAAAGACAATCCTCTTGTTAAAAACAACTTTTTCGACGCTTCGTAGGCCTACAGTAACTGTACCAGTACGTCTTACAACGCGAACACTGCAGATAAACGTTTTTGACGTTGCTGTCTACAAGCATGCACCCCGAAGCAAGATGTTCCACGTATTTAAACTCAGTGATGGTGACGTGTATACAGTATATTAGGTTAGTACTCACAGACTCCATATGTCAATCTCTGGACCGTACGTCTTGCCGACCATGAAGAGCTCAGGAGCGGCGTACTCCGGCGATCCACAATGCGTCCGCAAGGGACTGTCCGTCTTGTAGACATTGCTCAGACCGAAGTCTACAAGAAGCACGGCGAAGCAAGTATACAGACAGACAGACGAACAGACAGACAGACAGACAGACAGATAGACAGACAGGCAGGCGAACAGAAGCAAGCTCAAAGGCACACATAAAGGGAGACAAGACAGGCAGACAGACAGACAGACAGACAGACAGACAGACAGACAGGCGAAGAGAAGCAAACTCAAAGGCACACATAAGGACAGACAAGACAGGAAGACAGACAGACAGACAGACAGACAGGCGAACAGAAGCAAAGTCAAAGGCACACAGAAGTGCAGAAAACTGCATGGATAAACTGCAGTAGGCCTATTCTGGCAGAGTTTTTGCATGGTGCGATACATCACTTTCACAGATAATTAATCAACGGCCTTGCTCGCACAGCACAAAGTACAGCTTTTGCAATTAGGGTACACCTCAATATGCGGTGCATCAACTTCATAGAATAGATAACACTGGTCAACAGTGATTTTGTTTCCTGAACACTTTCAGGTGTCTCTTATGTAGTTTCTGCTGCTGATCACGAAAATGACCTTGAAATTGTCCCAGCACGTACCGTTTTTGAGAAATCTTCAATTTTTCTATTTATTTCCATTTTTCAGATATAACGTTATAATAAGCTTCGTGTAACTGAGGTATGTCCAGGCATGCACTTAGGACAGTTTACATATATGTTTGTCTTGCATAATAAAATATAAACTTGGGCCTGCATATGCATTAATGCTGGTTAGAATCTTCCTCCGAAAGTTCTAAGCACTATTAGAGCCGCTTCTCTGCATAGGCCTACATGTATATCTCACTGAGGAAGTTGACATCAGTTTGTTTGTAGTTTGATGTCGTATTTCCAAAATTTAGTTTGGTCTACATGTATGCAAGATGTATAACAAGTTAGCCAGTTTATATACAGATAAGCTTTAAATTATAATATATTTTAAGACGGTTGTTGGCAGCAGAAATATCTCGCTAGTGTTGCATGAAATGTGATACATGCACATTTTGATACAGTTGTGGAGAGTAGGCTATGCTATATGAGTAATCCTCAGAGACACGCAGTGACTGAACTTGTCAATAAAGCTTTGAGCTGTACTTTGGTTGCAAGACTGGAGAGAAAGCCAAGGAATGCGTGCCTCTCATTTGCTGTGGAAGATGTGCTGCAGCAGATCTTAGAGTTTGACTCCGGGGGTCCTGCGAAAGCAATGCTGTATGCCGTCCCGATGGTCTGGCGAGAGCAGAAAGATTATGACTGTGACGGGCTGATCAGTTTGTCTCCCTAATATTTCTGGTTTCTCGGGCAAGAATAGGAAAGGAAACTAAGTGATACAGTCATCATCAGCACATAATATTATGAGGAAGAATTGTCATAAAGATTTGTTTTCCAATGAAATTAAATTATAGTATATTGAAAATAATAGGCAATAAACAAGCATTTCAGTTAAAATCTTTCATGCCCGTTTTCTCAAAAACCTTACGTGATACAAAAATTCTGAGAACACCACCGTTTTCAGCACGTCAACTTCTATAGAAACCAGTCAAAGTTTTTTCGGAAACAAAAAAAGTTAAAATTTGTTGACCAGTGGATAATATGCAATAAACAAGGCTAACAAGCATTTCAGTTAAAATCTTGCATGCCTGTTTTCTCAAAAACCTTACGTGATACAACAATTCTGAGAACACCACCGTGTTCAGCACGTCAACTTCTATAGAAAACAGTCAAAGTTTTTTCAGAAACAAAAAAGTTTAAATTTGTTGACCAGTGGATAATATGCAAAAAACAAGCATTTCAGTTAAAATCTTAGATGCCCGTTTTCTCAAAAACCTTACGTGATACAAAAATTCTGAGAACACCACCGTGTTCAGCACGTCAACTTCTATATAAAACAGTCAAAGGTTTTTCAGAAACAAAAAAAGTTTAAATTTGTTCACCAGTGTAATATGCAATAAACAAGCATTTCAGTTAAAATCTTGCATGCCCGTTTTCTCAAAAACCTTACGTGATACAAAAATTCTGAGAACACCACAGTGTTCAGCACGTCAACTTCTATAGAAAACAGTCAAAGATTTTTCGGAAACAAAAAAAAAGTTAAAATTTGTTGACCAGTGTAATAAACTGACTTACACTGATATCTAAAGTCTGACAGATAAGCCGACACACATGGGTCTGTATACACTGCCTGCATGGAATATAATCCATCACATGCAGTAGTTCAACTGTAGTTGCCTCATCAGTAACACGAGACTGATGAGCAAACCGAACCACTGAGATATAATTACAGTTGCGAGTTAATTAATTATGTAAAATAAAATTAATTATGTAAAATAAAATTAGTTATGTAAAATAAAATTAATTATGTAAAAATAAAATTAATTATGTAAAATAAAGCCGGAGTAGCTTACCAATTAGTTTAATGTTTTTCTTCTTCTCGTCCAGCATTATGTTCTCCATTTTCAGGTCTCTGCAACAAATGGCAGACAATCTGCAGGACCATAATTATGGTATTATTAGGATTATTACTCGAACGAGTAGAGTAGACCTGTCACCTGCGTCCCTCACAAGGAACTCAGTATACGTACATGTGTATGGAGGAGAGTGAATGGCCACAATCTATAGAAAGACCGGAGCAGATGGCTTGAGAATGGGTTGCTGTATGAAACCCTCTAATGAAAAACATCATTGGATTAAGCAAACCAACGTAGAAAAAAAGAAGCAGAATGAGGAAAGCAACATCGCGAAAAATAATGTTGAGCAGGTGGTGGAATGACGAGTAGGCTGGCGGGAATGGTGAGTAGGCTGGTGGGAATGATGAGTAGGCTGGTTGTAATGGTGAGTAGGCTGGTGAGAATGATGAGTAGGCTGGTGGGAATGGTGAGTAGGGTGGTGGGAATGATGAGTAGGCTGGTAAGAATGGTGAGTAGGCTGGTGGGAATGACGAGTAGGCTGGTGGGAATGGTGAGTAGGGTGGTGGGAATGATGAGTAGGCTGATGGAAATGATGAGTAGGCTGGTGGGAATGATGAGTAGGCTGGTTGTAATGGTGAGTAGGCTGGTGAGAATGATGAGTAGGCTGGTGGGAATGACGAGTAGGCTGGTGGGAATGGTGAGTAGGGTGGTGGGAATGACGAGTAGGCTGGTGGGAATGGTGAGTAGGCTGGTTGTAATGGTGAGTAGGCTGGTGAGAATGATGAGTAGGCTGGTGGGAATGGTGAGTAGGCTGGTGGGAATGATGAGTAGGGTGGTGGGAATGAGTAGGCTGGCGGGAATGGTGAGTAGGCTGGTGGGAATGATGAGTAGGCTGGTTGTAATGGTGAGTAGGCTGGTGAGAATGATGAGTAGGCTGGTGGGAATGGTGAGTAGGGTGGTGGGAATGATGAGTAGGCTGGTGGGAATGACGAGTAGGCTGGTGGGAATGGTGAGTAGGCTGGTGGGAATGATGAGTAGGCTGGTTGGAATGACGAGTAGGCTGGTGGGAATGGTGAGTAGGCTGGTGGGAATGAGTAGGCTGGTTGGAATGGTGAGTAGGCTGGTGGGAATGGTGAGTAGGCTGGTGGGAATGAGTAGGCTGGTGGGAATGGTGAGTAGGCTGGTGGGAATGGTGAGTAGGGTGGTGGGAATGATGAGTAGGCTGATGGAAATGATGAGTAGGCTGGTGGGAATGGTGAGTAGGCTGGTGGGAATGACGAGTAGGCTGGTGGGAATGGTGAGTAGGCTGGTGGGAATGATGAGTAGGGTGGTGGGAATGATGAGTAGGCTGGTTGTAATGGTGAGTAGGCTGGTGAGAATGATGAGTAGGCTGGTGGGAATGATGAGTAGGGTGGTGGGAATGAGTAGGCTGGCGGGAATGGTGAGTAGGCTGGTGGGAATGATGAGTAGGCTGGTTGTAATGGTGAGTAGGCTGGTGAGAATGATGAGTAGGCTGGTGGGAATGGTGAGTAGGGTGGTGGGAATGATGAGTAGGCTGGTAAGAATGGTGAGTAGGCTGGTGGGAATGACGAGTAGGCTGGTGGGAATGGTGAGTAGGCTGGTGGGAATGATGAGTAGGGTGGTGGGAATGGTGAGTAGGCTGGTGGGAATGAGTAGGCTGGTTGGAATGGTGAGTAGGCTGGTGGGAATGGTGAGTAGGCTGGTGGGAATGGTAAGTAGGCTGGTGGGAATGAGTAGGCTGGTGGGAATGATGAGTAGGCTGGTGGGAATGGTGAGTAGGGTGGTGGGAATGATGAGTAGGCTGATGGAAATGATGAGTAGGCTGGTGGGAATGACGAGTAGGCTGGTGGGAATGGTGAGTAGGCTGGTGGGAATGATGAGTAGGGTGGTGGGAATGGTGAGTAGGCTGGTGGGAATGAGTAGGCTGGTTGGAATGGTGAGTAGGCTGGTGGGAATGGTGAGTAGGCTGGTGGGAATGAGTAGGCTGGTGGGAATGGTGAGTAGGCTGGTGGGAATGGTGAGTAGGGTGGTGGGAATGATGAGTAGGCTGGTGGAAATGATGAGTAGGCTGGTGGGAATGGTGAGTAGGCTGGTGGGAATGGTAAGTAGGCTGGTGGGAATGAGTAGGCTGGTGGGAATGACGAGTAGGCTGGTGGGAATGGTGAGTAGGCTGGTGGGAATGATGAGTAGGGTGGTGGGAATGAGTAGGCTGGTGGGAATGGTGAGTAGGCTGGTGGGAATGGTGAGTAGGCTGGTGGGAATGATGATGATGAGTAGGCTGGTGGGAATGATGAGTAGGCTGGTGGGAATGATGAGTAGGCTGGTGGGAATGGTGAGTAGGGTGTTGGGAATGATGAGTAGGCTGGTGGGAATGATGAGTAGGCTGGTGGGAATGGTGAGTAGGGTGTTGGGAATGATGAGTAGGCTGGTGGGAATGATGATGATGAGTAGGCTGGTGGGAATGGTGAGTAGGCTGGTGGGAATGGTGAGTAGGGTGGTGGGAATGGTGAGTAGGCTTGTGGGAATGGTGAGTAGGCTGGTGGGAATGAGTAGGCTGGTGGGAATGATGATGATGAGTAGGCTGGTGGGAATGATGAGTAGGCTGGTGGGAATGATGAGTAGGCTGGTGGGAATGATGAGTAGGCTGGTGGGAATGGTGAGTAGGGTGGTGGGAATGGTGAGTAGGCTTGTGGGAATGGTGAGTAGGCTGGTGGGAATGAGTAGGCTGGTGGGAATGATGATGATGAGTAGGCTGGTGGGAATGATGAGTAGGCTGGTGGGAATGATGAGTAGGCTGGTGGGAATGGTGAGTATGGTGGTGGGAATGGTGAGTAGGCTGGTGGGAATGGTGAGTAGGGTGTTGGGAATGATGAGTAGGCTGGTGGGAATGATGAGTAGGCTGGTGGGAATGAGTAGGCTGGTGGGAATGGTGAGTAGGCTGGTGGGAATGGTGAGTAGGGTGGTGGGAATGATGAGTAGGCTGATGGAAATGATGAGTAGGCTGGTGGGAATGACGAGTAGGCTGGTGGGAATGGTGAGTAGGCTGGTGGGAATGGTGAGTATGGTGGTGGGAATGGTGAGTAGGCTGGTGGGAATGGTGAGTAGGGTGGTGGGAATGGTGAGTAGGCTGGTGGGAATGGTGAGTAGGCTGGTGGGAATGGTGAGTATGGTGGTGGGAATGGTGAGTAGGGGATGGTAATAGTGAGTAGGGTGATGGGAATGATGAGTGGGTTGGTCGGAATGGTGAGTAGGGTGATGGTAAATAGTGAGTAGGGAGATGGGAATAGTGAGTAGGGTGATGGGAATGGTGAGTACTGAGTAAGGTGAAGGGAGTGGTGAATAAAGTTATGTGAATGGTGAGTAGGTGATGGGAACCTTTTTTCATTTGTCGAATTCCCAACAAACAGATACCATTTAATCTGCCAAAACAGTTGATGACTTTTTTCGTACAGTGTTCTTAAGCCCCTACACGGATCTCGTGTACGGACCTCGTGGGACGTGGGGAGGCCTATGAAAATGCTCAAGGGGGTGGGCCACATCAACTTTCCGAGCCAGAATGGCTGGTAACAAAGAAAGAAATTGATAAAAATGGGGGCATGGCCGGATTGGCCTCCCTGGATCCGCCCTTGTACTACTACTATTACTTCTACCACGACTGAGACTGCTACAATACTACCGCTACCACAGTGTACCACTACCATTACCATTACTACTAGTATTATTCTTATAACCACACGTTCATTAAGCACAACTATATGAGCACCAATAAAATATTAATAGAATTCGCCGAGCAATAATAATTGCGAGTGACGGATTTGCTCAAGGTATCCCAACCACATGAAGCGCATAACTCTTCGCGTCACACGGCGAGCGATCTTATAAGTCTGGCCAATCGCCTGCAGCAAGCTTGTCCCAAAATGGCCACATAATGATTATTATTATCTTCAGGATTAGGAGGAGCTATACAGGACAGAGTATATAGGTTGTTGTTTATAAAGGATCGTATTATTGCAAGAATCAACTTCGGAGCAGAGGAAAGAGATGGGACTAGAGGGAAATATGAATAGCGGCAGAAGAGCAGGACGGGAAGAAGACGAGGAGGAGGAAGAGGAGGAGGAGGAGAAGGAGGAGGAGGAAGAAGAGGAGAGGAGGAAGAGAAGGAGGAGGAGGAGAAGGAGGAGGAAGAAGAGAAGAGGAGGAAGAGGGGAGGAGGAAGAGGAGGAGGATGGAAAGAGGAGGAGGAGGAAGAGGAAGAAGAGGATAAGGAGGAAGATAAGGAAGAGGAGGAAGAGGAGAAGGAGGAGGAAGAGGAGGAGAAGGAAGAGAAGGAGACAGAGGAGGAGAAGAAGGAGGAGGAGAAGGAAGAGGAGGAGGAGGAGGAGGAAGAGGAGGAGAAAATGAGGAGGAGGAGAAGGAGGAGGAAGAAGAGGAGAGGAGGAAGATGGGAGGAGGAAGAGGAGGAGGATGGAAAGAGGAGGAGGAGAAAGAGGAAGAAGAGGATAAGGAGGAAGAGAAGGAGGAGGAGGAAGAGGAGAAGGAGGAGGAGGAAGAGGAGGAGAAAGAGGAGGAGGAGAAGGAGGAGGAGAAGGAAGAGGAGGAGAAAGAGGAGAAGGAAGAGGAGGAGAAAATGAGGAGGAGAAGGAGGAGAAGGAAGAGGAGGAGTAGGCCTAATGAAAAATGCGTGAGAGGAAAATGGACGAAGAAATGCCACCATGCATTTAGGCGGCTGGTATGTAGACAGAATTAAGGATACATGTATAGGCCTACGAGACAAAGTGATTTGGGTGTAAAGTGAAGAGCCAACTCGTTCGATTATAACACAGAATATAAATTATATATAGCGTAACTCATGAAACGGGTTACAGTTAATACAGTTAGTATTCGGCGTTGCCCGGGAAATATAGGATTCACCCCGCTCCCGGCCAATTCCTTACTTCCCCACCCTCACTGCCGGGATCCCAACCGCCCGTTCCCCAACCGCCCGCTCCCTACCCCACCCCACCCGACCGCACCCACACGACCGCAACCAACCCCATCCCACCAACCCCACCCACCCAACACAACCCCACCCAACCCTACCCACCCTACCCCACCAAACCACACCCCACCACAACCCACCCCACCATTGCAAAAGTTTGGGTTTTCGCCCACCACCCTGGCCCCCTGGTGGTAGAGATTCGCCAACCTCTCTACGGGGTGAGATAGACTGACTGACTGACTGACTGACTGACTGACTGACTGACTGACTGACTGACTGACTGACTGACAGACAGACAGAGAATCTTCTCTTTATTTATATAGATGATAGATCTTATGTGGGTTCGCACGTAGTGACGTAGTGTGTGACTTTCGCATCTTTTGAACTATAGTTTGTGGCATTTTTTACTCATGCAGCAGTCCTGGCACGAATAATTGTGTATAGCGGGACAGCACTGCATATAGTAAGCTTCATTGCTATTATAGGCCTATACAATAGTATACATACACTATACCGTAAGTTTTTAGCGATGCTCGTTTTAGTGCTGGCTGTGACGATGATGATAATGATGATGACGATGATGATGATGATGATGATGATGTTGGCAACGATAAAAACGACGGTTGTGATGGAGCGATGACGGTAACTCAGCGGACGAATGAGGTAATCCCGCTTCGCGTATAGGATATACCCGCTGCAGGCTGCAGCCTGAATTAAGCCAGAAATAAAACCGAATTGCATCGGGATTCTAATCGATATATAGGCCTATATATACATACAGAGGCAGAGGCAGAGGCATATGCAAAGATAGAGACAGAGGCAGAGGCAGAAGAAGAGGCAGAGGCAGAGGCAGAGGCTCTTCCATGCAATGGGGAATGAAGGTCAGTTTCGATAGACAGCGTGTGGTCAATCCCACACGAGACAAGACGACGCCTCGACACAAAAAGATCATTCCGGGTAAAATGTCAGAGAAGGAGAATGACATTTCCTGCAGACTCATGAGAAAATCAGTGAGAGTCATGACTGCAGCAGGAGAAGGTAAAACGAAGATACATAGGAAGAACCATATATATGTATATATAATTATATATATGCATATATATTGCATATATATATATATATAGCAGAAGTATAGACACACAGACAAAGAGATGCATATATATATATATATATATATATATATATATATATATATACGACAACTAGGACAGACTAGCAAAGAGGGAGGGACAAAGATAAAGACAGAAGCAACCATGGAGGGTGCCCTGCAGTATATATATATATATAATTTATATATATATATATATATATATATATATGGCGTTGAACATGCCGTGATACACATCAGTGGTGCTTGTGACCAGTGAAATGTATACATAGTAGGCCTACATACTGTACATGATTATATACATGTATGCAAACATGATAATATATACACAGTATTTTGTGATTATAATTATATTTATTGAAAAAATCCTGACATGCAAGCAAAGGTTATACATGTATCTCGCTAGAACCGGAAATGTTGACAGAAAATGATTATAGATTTACACATTAATTTTGTATCGCATACGTACGTGTAACAGGCATGGGAAAAAAGTCACCGATAACCAAAAATGGCTACCCCAACAATATTTTAACTGCTACATCTTCAGAACGAGGCCTACTATAGTCATACACGAGAGGAAGTCATTGCAAATTCTATGTTTACAAGTTCAATGGTACCGGTAATAGTATAAATAATAGAAATCATTGACGTATTTGTGGTTGCAGGGGAGTAACGGAATAACCCCCCAAAAATTCGGATAAAATAATTTCAGAATTTAAAAAAAGTTAATTCTGTGTAGACTATTGAGTGGCCATGTTTGTTGAAAATTGCCGGAAGTTGTTCACTCACCGATGGACGATCAATCGTTCGTGGAGGTAGCAGACTGCGGAGATCAGCTGACGTATGAACGACCGAGAACCGGTTTCCCCGAGACGACAGCCATTCTGGTTCTTGATGTGCGTCAGAAGCTCTCCACCGGCCGCAAACTCCGTCACCAGGCAGTAGAGCGTGGCAGCCTACGGTAGAGCATACATGTACAATTGTACAATTGTATACGCGGTACAATAATCATACGTGTGTACAGTTGTACACATATAAACAAGGTTTCAGTTTAACGGCACTGTGTGATAACAAAGACTATTAGCGTCGCCCTCCTTCTTTGCCTAGGCTTGGGACTGGCACATTTTCGTGGGGCGCGGTGGTGTAGTGGTGGCGTCGTTGCCTTGGAGCCGGAAGGTTCGAGGTTCGAATCCACCTCGCTGCGTAAGGACCTTAGGCAAGTCCTTCACTCACAATTGCTCAGCGCCTCGGCGTGAAACTCCGATGCAGTGTCCGCTCTGCATTCGGGAGCGCCTCTGAGTAGAGAGAGCTTCAAGGGGCGCTATAACAAGTGCACATACATACATACATACACATTGAGAACAATGGCGGAGTTCATATAGGCAAGCATGCATATGTGAAATGTATGAGATAAATCATACACAGCCCACCCCCGCCATGTCCTGCCATGTTTGCTTGTCATGTATGCCCCCACGCATAGGCGTAGGGAACATTTGGGCAGTGATGGGGGGTGGGGAGATTTGACTTTTGCTCGAAAAGTATAAACTTTACATTTTTTAGCGGATCACGAGTCGCCGCCGACATTTTTCATCGACTAAATTTTCTGATGACTTTTTTAGTCATTTCGATTTCCCAGCCGAAATAACTGATGACCTTTTCCAGTCGAAATAACAGATTACCTTTTCCAGACGGCCTTTTTTACCGTGCAAATCTTCATACAAAATAGCTGTTTTATCCCTACATGTGCACGTGAAAAAATCCTCCCACGCCTGTTTGCCCGAAAAAAAGATTTGTCCGCCCATGCCTGTTTTGCCCGGAAAACACATTTGTCCAAAATTTGGGGGGGCATTTGCCCCCCACCTCTGGATCCCCGCCTCCTACGCCTATGCCTCCACGATTGTGTGAATGCACATGCATGTAGAGCAGGGGTTCTCAACCTTTTTCGTCCCGCGACACACTTAAACTTGCTATAAAATTTGGCGACACACCATTCAATCGTCATATGTAGGCTAAATGTCGTAAAAATATAAAAAAGTGTCAAAGTTAAGCATGTCTATTTGTTTCAGATTTGCTCTCAAACTTATTTATCCTTCTAAAATGCTAAACTGCTGACATTTTAATAAATGAAAATAAATATAGGCCTATTGAATTTCTTTCCAATTTTTATTATTCTAAAACTCTAAATTATTCTTCTGATCACAATCTATAAGTTAGTCGTTTCTACAAGACTTAGTCGACGTCAATATAGTCACCTAATTACTAAGACCTTGTAGCCTAGTCCTAACAGTTAATGGGATCTTTGTTCTTGAATTTTTCTTTGGATCGTATTAAAACGCGGTTCCATAGTTTTTGTAAGTGCAACTCGTAGGCAGGCCGCGAGGACACCTCCGACAGTTTGTTCCGATTCTTGTTCTTTATGTTGATCATCTGAGAAAAGCCCTGTTCAGATAAGTAGGAGCTATGAAAAGAAACCAGCTCCTTGATAGCTTTGCTTGCAAGTGATTCGTAATGTTCTTCCCTGTACGTCTTTGCCCAGAACTGAGTTCTTGATAATTGCATGTTCTTCATTCTCGAATCACATTGCAGCTCAAGTGCTCATCGAGTGTTTCCTGTTCATTCTTGTTCAATTCTGCTCCATTGATGTTTTCTCTGAGGAATGGGTTCAACATCCATCTTGTCTTCTTAGTATCAGCATCTGATGAGGTTGGCTAAATTATACGCTGTCTTACAATAAATTTTTCCATTTCGATTGCTGACTTAGCCTAGTTAACGGGTAAAAGTTTTCTAACAGGTGCGATCGCAAACGTGTTTACATAGGCCCTATGTCATACCCGTTGAACATAAACGTCATAACTACCCCAGACCGCGGTAAAATAAATAGATAAATAGAACGCAACAAATTCTCATTGCAGTCATCCGCTAAGCTTCTAAATTACATGTCGGTAAAGTAAGTCATTGTATAATGCAAGAGCAACGGACGTGTGCTGTGAGAATTTAGTAGACTGATGTTATTTAGGATTATTTCATGTAATCAGAGACCTACTGCGTTGTGTCAGTTTGGAAAAGAAACGAAGATAATCTATTATCATTATTATTAATTCGCGACACACCAATTCTTCGCGACACACCAGCGACACACCACTTTTACGCGACACACCGCCGGTCAAGTCGCGACACACCAGTGTGTCGCGACACACCGGTTGAGAACCCCTGATGTAGAGTACTGCAGACATAGGTCTATATCGACTCTTTCGTGGTTTCTCGCCATTTTTGCAGTGAGATCATATTTATATCACACCGTAGGTTATCTAATAGAATCTAATATGATCTAATATGATCTAATCGGAACTTCTCTAGCGCTGTTATGTTAAAGCACAAGACATCCGCATAATAATATTATGGTCAATTCCAATAAAAGTCACCTGCAGCTAAGATAATAATGCAACAGCAACACGAGATGTGAATGACACGACTGCAGAATGCAGATGATGATCGGAATAAGGGAAGCATTGGGAGATGACATCTTCACAGAGAGAGGCAGACGCAGCGAGGAAATCTTATCTCGGAGTATAGACCTACTGCATGAGGCTGACGTAAATGACCATGGGCCGATGATGGGCGGAGACTTGGTTTATAACTTGCGGTGGACGAACGAGTGGCCGAAGGAAGGACGCGAGATTTTGGGCGGACGAATGGCTGAGTCGCCGACAAAATTTAAAGAGCATTTCATCATTGGCCTTGACGAGAAGGGCACAAGCAAACAGGTGCGTAATCGGCGAATGCCTGGATATTCACACCCCAGGTGTCTGCTGCTGGAGTAGGAGGAGGAGGGAGGAGGAAGGAGGGAGGAGGAGGAGTGAATTCAGTGGAGAATCGGATATGCAGAGAAGCTCAAAGCCGAGAAGCGTTCTTCTCAGTGCTGCAAGCAGTTCGCAGATGATCGGTAACCGTTCATCAAGCGCAGCATCTTCCGACATCGAAACCGTGCATATGTAATTATATATATATACGTTCGCCATGGACGTGACAAGTGTACAAACACATACGACTGGTTTTGCGTCTGACGAGAGAGCGTGCACATGTCTGCCAATTGCCTACACACACAAACACACACACACACCCAAGCATACACGCACGCATGCACAAACACAAGCACACACACTCACGTACGCACACACGCACACACGTAGTCTACGCACAGACACAAACCCACACGCACGCACAGGCACATCCACCCACGCGCACAAACACGCACGCACGCACTTACGTACGCACACACGCACACTCACACGGGCGCACACCCACACCGGCGCACACCCACACGGGTGCACGTACGAGCGTACACACGCTCACATACACACGCAGGCGCACACATGCACATACACACACATACACACGCACGGACGCACGCCATGACTTCTGAGCGTCATTAATTGACGTAACGCACGAGTGAAAAGCGGTGACGATTACTTGCACTGGTGAACAGAAGGAGTCAGCGTGTATACTTCCTAACCCACTTTATATATATATATATATACACACACACATGATATAATTATGTATATATATATATATACATAATATATATAGCCATTGTAGCTGCGGCGCAGTGCTCTTCAAGACTCTGTAGAAGTCCGACCAAGAGGGAGTTGCAGCAATCTAATCTCCAACTCTGATATATACAAACTTCGCGATGACCGTTTAAAGGCAGAGACTGAACCGACACAGCTTCTACTTTGTTGTGCTATACGTCGCTCTTTAACAATATTAGTGTTCGCCAGATCATCGGGTGCCCTTCTCGCAACCAAAAATAGCGTTAAAAAAATTTCCTGGCTTTCGATCACCATGCACAACTAAGATGAAATGATTGGTCAATGATGCTTTGACGGATACTGCATGCTTCCTAGCTTCACTTTCACGCCGAAGCGCACGAGCAGTTGCGAGTGAAGGATTTGCTCAAGGTCTCCACGTGGCGGCTTGAGGTGGATTCGAACCTGGATCTCTCCGGGTCCAAGGCACCGAACGCTCCACTATATACAACACCGCGCCACATTTATGCCTCGGAAAGCTACGACGCTAAAGAACGTTCAACTAAATTCGAACATGACAGAGACGGAGATAGAGATAGAAACAGAGACAGAGACAGAGATAGAGATAGAGACAGAGACAGACATAAACAGAAACAGAGACACAGAGACAGAGACAGACAGAAACAGAAACAGAGACAGAGAGACAGAGACAGAGACTGAAAGAGACAGAGACAGCGAAAATGAAAGCGATGGAAAATTTCTCATGACGCAAACGAGGCTTTGATGTTTCGATCGAGGCTTTGAGGCTGGGGTGGGGTGGGTGGGTGTGGGGAGGGGGTGGGGTGGGGTGAGGGGAGTCGGTCGTAATCAAGCGATGCATAATAATTATACATTCATGGATTCGTGTAACTTGATGGAAACAATTAAAAACAATCCGCCGATGGATGAATCTGCCTGGCTTCCAGGAATTAAGGAGTTAATTAATTAATGATTATTAATCAATCAGATAATAAATTAATAATTAATAGCCAACCAGTTGTACAACGATATCCATACTTTATCGCTTGTCGTTTGAGTTACCAAGGGAACAATAATTATTGTCTGACGTATCTCTAGTAGCATCAGCTATAAATTATATGAGCTGCAGCGACAGACGACTTGAGGCACTATATAAAAGATGCGGTCGAATGCGGAGATGCAAGTATTTATACGGTTGTTGACAACGTTCGTCATTTCATTGCGTCTCTGTCGGACTGCGGTAACAGCTCGGACCGGTGCAACCCAATCAAGCGTGTAAGTTATAAAAGAGCGATAAGCGATTGGGAATTGCAAGCCCCGTGGGCATGGAGGGAGAAGGGAGAAGTAGAAAAGTTGAACGTAGGAAAGAAGAAATTGGAAGGAGTGAAGAGGAAGGGAAGTGGAAGGAGGCACTGGAAGAGAGGGAGAGATTGGAAGAGAAGGAAGGAGAAGAGGAAGGGAGGAAACGAAGAGAAAGGAGGAAGCGGAAAAGAAGGGAGTTGACGAGAAGGAAGAGAGAGGGAAGGAGGAAGAGACGTAAGTGGAAAAAGAGAAAGAGCGAGGAAAGAAACTGGGAGAGAAGATATTGGAAAAAAAGTGATATATGATGAAAACTGAAAAGCATGATTAGTCAATAGTCATCAGAAGAAGGTGAAACTTAGAAGAGAAGGCAAAGGGTGAGAAGGAAGATAGGAGAATGAAAGGAAGAGTGGGAAGGGGAATGGCAAATGAAGGACTTCGAAGAAATGACGAGGCAGAGAAGTTCAAAGAAGAAGACATAGAAGCAGGGCTTAAAGTGTGGCTGGACGGTCATGGACGGCGTCCATGCACTTATTTTAAAATCTGACCGCCGTCCTGCCACTTATTGGCCAGCACAGCCTGGAAAGGTAAGGGGCGTCCAGGCACTTCTTTTGGAAAGATAAGGGGCGTCCATGCACTTCTTTTGGAAAGGTAAGGGGCGTCTATGCACTTCTTTTGGAAAGGTAAGGGGCGTCCATGCACTTCTTTTGGAAAGGTAAGGGGCGTCCATGCACTTCTTTTGGAAAGGTAAGGGGCGTCCAAGCACTTCTTTTGGAAAGGTAAGGGGCGTCCATGCACTTCTTTTGGAAAGGTAAGGGGCGTCTATGCACTTCTTTTGGAAAGATAAGGGGCGTCCATGCACTTCTTTTGGAAAGGTAAGGGGCGTCCATGCACTTCTTTTGGAAAGATAAGGGGCGTCCATGCACTTCTTTTGGAAAGGTAAGGGACGTCTATGCACTTCTTTTGGAAAGGTAAGGGGCGTCCAGGCACTTCTTTTGGAAAGATAAGTGGCGTCCAGGCACTTCTTTTGGAAAGGTAAGGGGCGTCCATGCACTTCTTTTGGAAAGGTAAGGGGCGTCCATGCACTTCTTTTGGAAAGGTAAGGGGCGTCTATGCACTTCTTTTGGAAAGATAAGGGGCGTCCATGCACTTCTTTTGGAAAGATAAGTGGCGTCCAGGCACTTCTTTTGGAAAGGTAAGGGGCGTCCATGCACTTCTTTTGGAAAGATAAGGGGCGTCCATGCACTTCTTTTGGAAAGGTAAGGGGCGTCTATGCACTTCTTTTGGAAAGGTAAGGGGCGTCCAGGCACTTCTTTTGGAAAGATAAGGGGCGTCCAGGCACTTCTTTTGGAAAGATAAGGGGCGTCCATGCACTTCTTTTGGAAAGGCAAGGGGCGTCCATGCACTTCTTTTGGAAAGGTAAGGGGCGTCTATGCACTTCTTTTGGAAAGGTAAGGGGCGTCCATGCACTTCTTTTGGAAAGGTAAGGGGCGTCCATGCACTTCTTTTGGAAAGGTAAGGGGCGTCCAAGCACTTCTTTTGGAAAGGTAAGGGGCGTCCATGCACTTCTTTTGGAAAGGTAAGGGGCGTCTATGCACTTCTTTTGGAAAGATAAGGGGCGTCCATGCACTTCTTTTGGAAAGGTAAGGGGCGTCCATGCACTTCTTTTGGAAAGATAAGGGGCGTCCATGCACTTCTTTTGGAAAGGTAAGGGACGTCTATGCACTTCTTTTGGAAAGGTAAGGGGCGTCCAGGCACTTCTTTTGGAAAGATAAGTGGCGTCCAGGCACTTCTTTTGGAAAGGTAAGGGGCGTCCATGCACTTCTTTTGGAAAGGTAAGGGGCGTCCATGCACTTCTTTTGGAAAGGTAAGGGGCGTCTATGCACTTCTTTTGGAAAGGTACGGGGCGTCCATGCACTTCATTTGGAAAGGTAAGGGGCGTCCATGCACTTCTTTTGAAAAGGTAAGGGGCGTCCATGCACTTCTTTTGGAAAGGTAAGGGGCGTCCATGCACTTCTTTTGGAAAGGTAAGGGGCGTCTAAGCACTTCTTTTGGAAAGATAAGGGGCGTCCATGCACTTCTTTTGGAAAGGTAAGGGGCGTCTATGCACTTCTTTTGGAAAGGTAAGGGGCGTCCATGCACTTCTTTTGGAAAGATAAGGGGCGTCCATGCACTTCTTTTGGAAAGGTAAGGGGCGTCTATGCACTTCTTTTGGAAAGGTAAGGGGCGTCTAGGCACTTCTTTTGGAAAGGTAAGGGGCGTCCATGCACTTCTTTTGGAACGGTAAGGGGCGTCCAGGCACTTATTTTTCCCACACTTTAAACACTGCTTAGAAGATGATTTTTTTTTAAAGACAGGAAAGAATGGGAAAAGACGAGAAGGAGAAGGAAGTAGCGACTGAGGAGGACGAGGAAGATAAAAGGCAGACGAAGGTTGGTGAGCAACCTGAGTGACTGACGACTTACTCACCTTGAGGGTTTCATATAGGCGGATGATGTTCGGATGACGCAGCGTTGCTAGGATACGGGCCTCGCGGTGCAGATTCAATCGCACGTACTCGTCGCGGATCTTGCGCGTATCGATGATTTTGATTGCCACCTGTCAATCAAAGCATAATAGTAGAGAAGGTAGTACCCGTCTAAAACAAGATGGCGGCTAATTGCTTTTTAATTGGATAATTGCTTCCTGTTTCAGAAAATGACCCCTAACTAATTGCTTTTTAATTGGATAATTGCTTCTTGTTCCAGAAAATGACGGGTGTTTCCTTTGATGTGATGATTAATGACTTTTTAATTGGGCAATTACGTGCTTGTTCCAGAAAGGAGACGTTTGATGTGATGATTAATGGCATTTATAATAATAGGCTGTTTCAGAACCCAACTCGCACTGGAGTGGCGAATGTAATTATTGATGACTAATGGCTTTTTAATGATGGGAGGCGGCTGTCATCCTTTGACCTATAATAATAGCAATTACCGCCCGCACACATCCGCTGACCGGTCCAACGGGTAATTATCATCATCCATCACAATTGACAGTAATTGCCGCACACATCCGGCGACCGGTCCAACGTGTAATTATCATCATCCATCACAATTGACAGTAATTGCCGCACACATCCGGCGACCGGTCCAACGAGCAATTATTATCATCCATCACAATTGACAGTAATTGCTCCACACATCCGGCCACCGGTCCAACGAGTAATTACCAACATCCATCACATTTGACAGTAATTACACCTGCACATCCGCTAACCGGTCCAACGCATAATTACTTCCATAGAATTATAATATCTGACGACAGACTTTGATGGTTAATGACACCATTTGATCTACTGAATAATGGTTCATTGCTCTTCATCCCACCCCTCCAGAGTTCTATAAAATCTGGTCTCAGACAGCAGCTAAACACAGACGAATTTCCGATTTCAACAGACGACTTCTTCATCTTCGACAGCCGAGATCAGCTATTCGTTCTACACGTTTAGACAGAATCAACCGACTACTACAGCTGCAGTATGAGCTCTCGTGAGTATAATACAGAAATAATTTAAATGTAACTAATGAATTTCTCTATTTGAATTATATTCGCACAATTGTAAATGCTATCGAAAATAAAATTTCTTTGCACACACGTTATTTTATTTGACACTTTACACTTCTTTTATTTCTTCTCTAGAATCTAAACTTCGTGCAGAAATCGAGCAACTCAAAAAGGACGAGGCGAGAATTATCGCAAGACTGCAAGAATTGAGTATGCATTATTATATTAATTTGATTTACATTTTCAATAAATAGATAATATTTATGAATTTTCGATCTCTAGTCAATTAATATTTCAACAAAATGGACTCTGAATAATTTTGTATATAGCACATTTAACAGTAGCATTCTTCCAAAATATATCTATCTGCATTATATTATATTTGAAAGAACTCATCGAAATTATTTTATAGCATTTTAAAATTCTATTGCAGAGAGAATGCGCGCACGGAATGGCTTGGATTCTTTTCAACTCGCAACGCGTTCAAGTTAGTCTTTCTATATAATTTTGCTCTTTATATGCGTAGCAAATATTTTTATCATTACACACATTGTGGACTGACACTTGTACAACAGGCGGCCTCTAATATATTGACACTTTGAATAGCTCATATTTGCTACTCAGTATCCTTGAATAGAACTTTCATAAAATTTTACATTTTATCATTTACAAGTAGTAGTGTCATAATACCTCTATCACTACCAAATTCTTGAATAGTCTTCAAATACAAACTTTTATTTAGCAATTTTCTCTTTTCATAAAATTTTACATTTTATCATTTACAAGTAGTAGTGTCATAATGCCTCTACCACCATCAAATTCTTGCATATTCTTCAAATACAAACTTTTATTTAGCAATTTTCTCTTTTACAGATCTCGGTATTGGCGAGCACAGCTCAGGCGCGGTGGCAGGCGCACCTTCGGCTGCGGCGGCCGCGCTAGGATTCCGAGCAGGGCCGCCTTTGGCGGCGCCAGAACCTCGTGCAGGGCCATCTTCGGCTGCGCTAGGATTCCGTGCAGGGCCGCCTTCGGCGGCGCCAGAACCTCGTGCAGCGCCACCTTCGGCTGCGCTAGTATTCCGTGCAGGGCCGCCTTCGGCGGCGCCAGAACCTCGTGCAGCGCCATCTTCGGCCGCGCTAGGATTCCGTGCAGGGCCGCCTTCGGCGGCGCCAGAACCTCGTGCAGGGCCATCTTCGGCTGCGGCGACCTCGGCGGCGGCGGCTGTGACGATAGAGCCGCGGCCAGGTCCCTCTTGGGAGGCGGCACCAGGTCGTCGAACAGACTTGGCTTCTACAGCATTTCTCGATTCAACAAGTAAGTACATAACAAACTCGAAGCTATCTTATATTTTAAACTCGCATTTCTTATACTACATCCATAATATTTTTAATTTTTTTTTGAATTTATTATAAACCTTACTCATGCATATATTCTTTTAACCTTTCTTTATCATATGTACAGATTTGGTAATGGATCTGGATGATTCAGTGCTGGTGACATCTGCAGAGGAGACTGAGCTTGCCGAAATGTGGGGGCCTATGAGCGACGAAGAACTTTTGGGCTATGTGCTTCAAATAGAGGCGGAAGAGGAAAAGAAGAAAGAAGCCAGAAAATTGGAGCGTGGAAAAATGCCAGGTAGCTCCTCAATGCAATTATATTTATTATACACAGCATTAACAAATATACTGTATATTATAATTCTAACAATATGAAATACTGAATAAAGTTCAAACACACATCAAACATTAATTTTTTATTTTTTATTTTTAGCGAAAAGACGGATAGTCTCGACAGACGAAAGCACAGAGCCCAAAGAGAAGAAGCAGAGTAAGTTAATTTTAAATTAAACCATACGAATATAGAATTCCAAAATGACTGTCTGTATTACATTCGATTTGTAACAATTTTCACATACAAAACTTATTATTTGTGTTTCTTACAGATTGTGATGGAACAGGTATTATAACATTCAAAGAATCGACTGGCGAAGATACAGCATCCAGCACTCTGAATGAACCAACGCGTAAGTTTTTCGTTCATGCGCTAAAAATTGTACTTTACATTTATAAAATCTAACTTTATCTTTCTTATTTGTCTTACACACACACATACATTGTACTCTAGGATTGTAGACTTTTACAATCTTTAAGCGATCCTATTCGTTTAGGCAATATGTGCTTTGTGCGCTTTTGTCATATGAAATATGACGAACTTTAATCTTTGTCAACCTGTAGGTCGATGCGATTCTTGCCACAACTACAAGCTGAATCTGGTGAATGGAATCTGTGAAACGTGTATTGGGCGTAAAGAGTGCGTTCAATGTAAGACTCGCCGGTCTTCTCGATTCTTCAGAGCTGGACAGGACATGTGCGTCACGTGCACCAAGAAGCAGATCAACCCATCCATTCGAACTTCCACTCAGAATACGTTCATCGACATATCCTTTCCAACGGGCCAAACAACTGACGTTCACGACATGCTGCAGGGAGAAGCGCGCCGTCTGATCAGCACGCTGGAAGACACATTCAGAGATGAAGGGTGAGCTCCCATCACACAATTACCTTTTGTACTTGGAAAATTTCATTCTAAGACTAGAACATGGAAACTTTTCTTCTATAATACCGCTTGTATTTGCAAAAATTCCTCTTAGGCGCTTCATAGGCATTTACTAACTTTTGAACTTAGCGAAATTCTTTTTTTTTACCTTTTCACTCTCTTGTGTTTGATCTTGAAATTATTTTCCTTCTTAACATATTGCAAATTTTGCCATTTATTCAGTACCTCTTATGCATATGCAAATATATTGACTCTTTAGACCGGTGAAATGGTATGTGGCAATAGATGTACAATTCCAAAGAGAAACCTCAGAAGGCGAAAATAGCACAATCGCCTACTTCAAATCTACACCATCAATTCTTCTGCAGCCGCATCAAATACCTGATCAACTACAGGAAGCCGCTGATCGAATCGACCAACTGGTAGACAATTTTACAACACAAAATTCGGGTTGGATAGTGAACAGTGTAGTTGATTTTAAATTGTGCAATGCCGTATACGATCCTGTAGGCGGCTCCAGCTACATACCCACTCCGCAATATCTGGCTAGGAAACATGCAACGCTAAACATTCAAAACGATGACAATCTTTGCTTTTTGTACTCGCTGATTTCAATTTCGCATTTCCAATCTGCTAATCCTCATAGAGTTAAGCACTACAAACCTTATGTGGATGACTTCTATACCGCTGGGATAAAATTTCCCATCACAATTGAACAGATCCCGCTCTTTGAGTCGCTGAATCCCGAGTATTCCATAAATGTCATGTACTTTAACACAGATGATAAGTCCTTTACCCCTCTATACGCAAGTGCTCACAGGGGTAGGAAATATATTGCTAATCTTCTTTTGCTTGATGATGGGGAGAAGCGCCACTACATCGTAGTACGCAATCTTTCCGCGCTTCTAAAGGGAAGAAATTCTGTTACTAGCAGAATCTTCCCCTGCCCCTACTGCCTCTATTGCTTTACAACCGCCGCTGGCAAAAATGCTCACATTGACAACTGTGGCAAGCACGGCCTTCAGTCGGTGCGATATCCGACACGTGAAAATTGCAATCTAAAATTCTCAAATACACAGCATGAGATGCCTGTGCCGTACGTTCTGTACGCAGATTTTGAAAGTTATCTGACTCCAAATGAATCTGCTGCAGGAAATTCAACTAAAATTCTGGATACACATACTCCCAGCGGATTCTGCTGTCTGACCATATCATCCTTTCCACATTTGAATGATAACAAACCATGCGTCTACTCGGGACCTGACGTTATGAGCCACTTCTTTGCTCATGTAAAAACTGAGCAGATCCGTATTAATAAAATACTTGCTACGAACATGCCGATGAAGCCTCTGACACATCAGCAGAGGCTAGACTTTGATTCTTGCATCTCCTGCCCATCTTGCTCTACAGCTTTCACATCTCACAATAAAGTTCGACACCACTGTCACATGACTGGTAACTTTATTTCTGCGCTCTGCTCGCCTTGCAACCTAAAAATGAAATTTCGTAAGCCCACAAAATTCAGCAAACAGAAGACACCCAACTATTTTCTTCCTGTCGTCTTCCACAACCTCAAAGGCTATGATTCCCACCTCATACTCAAACACATGACAAAGGAGTTTGCAACGCAAGAAATTAACGTAATAGCCACAAATATGGAAAAATATCTTTCTTTTGAAGTGAACAACATAAGATTTTTGGACTCGTTACAATTTCTAAATTGCAGTTTGGATGTGTTGGTGAAGAATCTGTCAAAAGAAGATGACTCTAAATTCTTGCATTTGCGTCGGCTTTTTCCGAACGAGTTCAAATTGCTCTTGCGTAAGGGGGTATTTCCTTACGAATACATGACATCAGCCTGCAGAATGCCCGAAAGGACTCTGCCTCCCAAAGGCTGCTTCTACAGTAAACTGACTGAAGAAGACATTTCGCAGGACGATTACGAATACGCACAGAAAATTTGGCAGACGTTCGACATGCATACAATGCAGGACTACCACGACTTGTACTTGCAGACTGACGTTATTTTACTGGCCGACGTATTCGAATCTTTTCGAAGCATGTCGTTGGAATTTTATGGACTCGACGCACTGCACTATTACAGCAGCCCAGGACTGAGCTTTGACGCTTGCTTACGTATGACAAAGGTGAATTTGGAGCTCATCACCGATCCGGACATTTATCTTTTTGTAGAGCGTGGCATGAGAGGTGGCGTGTCAATGATTTCCAATCGATACGCAAAGGCAAACAATCCGTATCTCGCTCAAGGATACGACCCTAACATTCCAAACAGTTACATAATGTACTTGGATTGTAATAACTTGTACGGTTATGCCATGTCCGAACCTCTCCCAACAGGCAAATTCAGATTCTTAGGCGACAATGAAATTGACAATTTCGACTTGGACTCTAAATCGACAGACGACGACTTGGGGTATTTGTTGGACGTGGACTTGGAGTATCCATCACATCTCCACGACGACCACAACGACTATCCCCTTGCACCTGAGAGACTGCTTATACGACCGGACATGATATCGCCTTACGCAAAGTCCGTTTCTCAGAAAATTTCATCTAAAATTGGTACCGGAGTCGAAAAATTGGTGCCCAACCTGCTGCCAAAGACCCGGTACGTCGTTCACTACCGCAATCTCCAATTCTACATCAAAATGGGCTTGAAATTGGATAAAATTCACAAAATTCTCGAATTTCGCCAAAGTCGGTGGTTGAAGAAATACATCGACTTCAACACATCCAAACGACAGGCTGCTAAATCTTCGTTTGAAAAGGATCTTTATAAGTTGATGAACAACTCAATTTATGGTAAGACCATGCAAAACAACAGGAAACATCTTGATGTGAAGCTGGTCATGAATGCGAAACGAGCCAAACGTTTCGTGGCCCGCCCGACTTTCGAGTCGTATACCATAATCAACGAAGATTTAACAGTTGTGAAATTGACAACGTCCAACGTCCATCTGAATAAGCCCCTCTATGCTGGAATGTGCATTTTGGACATATCTAAATTAAAAATGTACGAATTCCACTACCAGCATATAATACCACTTTATGGAAATGCTTGCAAACTCCTTTTCACTGACACAGATAGCCTTTGTTACCATATTTTCACATCTGATGTATATACTGACATGCAGCGGAATCTGCATGAATATGACACGTCCGACTACCCCTGTGGGCACTTTTTGCATAGCCGTACAAACTCCAAAGTTATAGGGAAGTTTAAAGATGAATGTAATGGAGATGCGGTGTTGGAATTCTGTGGCCTCCGGTCGAAAATGTATAGCCTGTTACTTCCTAACGATAAGGAAAAGAAGACTGCTAAAGGAATTAAGAAGGGATTCGTGAAGAAGTGTATTCGACACTCCGACTATAGAAATTGCATTTTTGAAGAAAAGGTTACAGAGTCCAAATTCTGCACTATACAGAGCAGGAAGCACGAACTACACACCGTTGAAATTCGCAAAGCAGCACTTTCCCCTTATGATGATAAGAGATTTCTGCTAAATTCCTCCGACTCATTTGCATATGGCCATGTAGATATTGCATTATATAAAGACACTTGATATAAATAATGGCGGAATTAGTATGTTTTGAATATATCATGTATATTAAAAGAGACACTCGTAGGGATTATGCTTGCATGTGTGTATAAAGAAGAAGATTTTGTTGAAGAAAAAAAAATTGATTGAAACGTTTCCATGTGTTTGTTGTTCATTTTTCTAACATACAAGTAAAAGATATGAATCATTTGATATACATTCTTTATTCAGAAATGCTGAGATTTAAAGTCCAAAAGGATTACATTGTGTGCAGGACACAAAACCTAGCTGGTTTGAATGGTCTAAAGAGGCATAACACGGCATAGTATTTTTAAGTTCTGGCAAGTGTTCGTGGAGCTGAGCAATTTTGATAAGAAGATTGTTCCACTCGTCCAAACGTAGAGCGATTCCGCTGCGGGTTGGCCTCTCCTTGGTGCAGTTTGGTGGAAGAAAGTATCGTCGAATATTCACACATCTGAAGTCCTTGGAAATTGTCGCATAATAGCGACCTCCGAGATGTTGGTAAACGTCCACAGGCTGGTTCGCTTTCAAAAGATCGACATTTCGATCCAAATCATCCAGACATGCACGAAATCTCGCCCAAGCAGATTTGTTGAACGATACACCCTTCTTGGTTGGATAGGATCTACCGTTGTCCTCCGCATATTCGCGTATATGCACCATCAGCTCGTTCTTGTACAGATTGGCCGTTAGGTATCGATTGTTGCCTATAGCCTCTTTGAAATCCATAGCCTACAGACAGAAAAGATAAAAGATTTTTGAGCAATCTTGCATGTGAAAACGAAATACATGCTTCTTTATAGGTGTACAGCAATATATAAAATCTAAGCTACAATATTACAAAGTAAATTCATACTCACTGGAATTGGAACGAGCGTATGTGCTGCAGTCATCTTTCGTCGTATTGCCTTGTAAATATCGTCGCATCGAGAATGAACAGGAAATGCTTCAAGTCTATTCAAGTCTCTCTTTTATAATATGTGTATTGCACAATCAATTGTAAAAATAGCTTGGAGGAAATTCCCTGTCATGGGAAATTATTGAAAGTTTGATGATTAGTCGAATTGGAACATGTGATGCTTAGTATGCATATATACATTATATACATGAAAGGATTATAAATCAAAAAGGAAGTAATTACACATTGGCCCAGTCAGTGGATGTGTAAGGTAATTGCTATTATTAGAGGTCAAAGGATGACAGCCACCTCCCATCATTAAAAAGCCATTAGTCATCAATAATTACATTCGCCACTCCAGTGCGAGTTGGGTTCTGAAACAGCCTATTATTATAAATGCCATTAATCATCACATCAAACGTCTCCTTTCTGGAACAAGCACGTAATTACCCAATTAAAAAGTCATTAATCATCACTTCAAAGGAAACACCCATCATTTTCTGGAACAAGAAGCAATTATCCAATTAAAAAGCAATTATATAGGGGTCATTTTCTGGAACAGGAAGCAATTATCCAATTAAAAAGCAATTAGCCGCCATCTTGTTTTAGACGGGTACTACCTTCTCTACTCATAATAGACCATGCAGATGGACTGAGTTTTACATCGCGATCGTTCTATTCATCGTCTCTCATCTCACTTTGCATATATTATTTTTTTTATGCAGTGATGTCTAAAACTATGTGTTGTGGAAATAAAATGGACTTCAACTTGAACTTTTCATATTTTGCATATATTTTTTTTGCATGCAGTGATGTCTAAAATTATTTTTTTATGCAGTGATGTCTAAAACTATGTATTGTGGAAATAAAATGGACTTCAACTTGAACTTTTCTATGTAAACGCCATATTCATCGTCATCGTCTTCATCATCCTCGTCATCATCATCATCGTCTTCAATCTTCATCATCATCATCATCATCATCATCATTATCATCGTCTTCAATCTTCATCATCATCATCATCATCATCATCATCATCATCATCATCATCATCATCATCATCATCATCATCTTCATCATCATCATCATCATCATCATCATCATCATCATCATCATCATCATCATCATCATCATCATCATCATCATCATCATCATCATCATCATCATCATCATCATCGTCGTCGTCGTCATCATCATCATCATCATCATCGTCTTCAATCTTCATCATCATCATCATCATCATCATCATCATCATCATCATCATCATCGTCGTCGTCGTCGTCGTCATCATCATCATCATCATCATCATCATCGTCGTCGTCGTCGTCATCATCATCATCGTCTTCAATCTTCATCATCATCATCATCATCATCATCATCGTCGTCATCATCATCATCATCCCGGTCATCATTGAAACTCGGCATTTAATGACTCTGTATATATACCCGCACTTCCTCCAACGCCATCACGCCTCTCCTCCTCATCGTCCTCCTCCTCATCGTCCTCCTCCTCGTCGTCGTCCTCCTCGTCGTCCTCCTTCTCCCCTCCTCCTTCTCCCCCTCCTCCTGAAACTCCATCGCCTCTACCCTTCTCCTCCTCGTCTTTATATATGTTACTACATGCATCACCTCTACTCCGGCCTATATAGTTCATTGAAAAACTTCGATTTTCACCTGTCTTTGGAAGTGATCATTCTCTCTACCTTTCTCTCTCTCTGTCTCTCTTTCTATTTTCCTGTATGTCTATCCCTCTCGTTGTATCTCCGTCCAGGGACGGATGGGGGGGGGCAATCCGGCCATGGCCCCCCCATTTAAAAAGTGCTTGGGACGTGCCTCCCCCCATTTGGTTTAAACAAGCCATGAAGCTAGAAAAGCAGGATACCAGAGAGGCCATTACTTCGACACTCACTCCGACCAGGACGACTGATGACTAAAAAAGTCATCAACTATTTTTGCGGATCAAATGGTATTTTTTTAGGGAATTCGAGACAAATGACTAAAAAAACTATTTTGGCGGATGAAATGGTATTTTTTCTTGGGAATTCGAGACAAATGACTAAAAAAGGTCATTAACTATTTTGGCGGATGAAATGGATGGTTTTGTCATGGGAATTCGCGAATTTTTTCATGGCCGAAGGAAAAAACCTAAATTTTGCCCCCCCCCCATCGAAAATTTCTGTATTCGCCCTTGTCGCCGTCTCTCTCTGGCACTCTCTGTCTGACTGTCCATGTTTGTCTCTCTTTGTCTCTGTCCATCCTTCCATCCTTCCATCCATCCATCCATCCATCCATCGATCCGTTCATCCATCCATACATCCATCCATCCAGCTATGCAGCAATCCATCCATCCTACCATCTATTCATCTATCCATCCATCGATTCATCTGTCCATCCGTCCATCCATCAATCCATCCATCCTACCATCCATTCATCCATCCGTCCTTCGATCGATCGATCCATCCATCCATCCAACCGTCCGTCCGTCCATATACATTCATACATCTATCCATCCATTGATCCATCCATACATCCATCCATCCGCACATCTGTCCATCCATCCATCCTTCCGTACAACGGTCCGTCTGTCCATCCATCCATCCGTTCGTCCGTCCGTCCATCCATCCATTTATCCTACCACCCATCCATCCATCGATCCTTCAATCCATAGATCCATCCATACATCTATTCATCCATTCATCCATCCATCCATCTATCCATCGATCCTTCAATCCATCGATCCATCCATACATCTACTCATCCATTCATCCATCCATCCAACCGTTCGTCCGTCCAGCCATCCAGCCATCCATCCACCCCTCCATGCATGCTACCATCCATTCATCTCTTCATCCATTCATCCATGCATCGATCCATCGATCCTTTGATCCATCCATCCAACCGTCCGTACGTGCAGCCATCCATCCATCCATCCGTACATCCGTCCATCCTCCATCCATCCATCCATCCATCCATCAGACCATCCATCCATCCATCCTACCATCCCTTCATCCATTCATCCACCCGTCTTTCCGTCTGGTTGGTATCTATCACACAAGCAATGCAATACAGTGACGTGCATATAATTATTATTATATCCCTAGGGACGACATTCACCTGCTGTCGTATGCATGCATTGCAGACATTATGACATGCGTGTCACCTCTGCAGCCTGATCCTCTGGTTGTTAATCCATAATCATCTTTAATATGATTAAGCATTTACTATATACATGTATATGCGTCACAACCTAACAACTAACCATAAATCGATTGTGCTAACCATCGATGTAGGATATATATATACAAACTTACTCTCTCTTTATATATTATAATTATATATATATATATAATTACATATACTCCATATATACAAATATATATATATATAATTACATATACTCCATAAAAGCAACCGAGGTTTGACCCCGGCCGTTCTTAGCGTTCTATACGTGTTGCAAGGCAAGCACACTTCTTCTTTAGGTTCTCTGCCAAGTGGCAAGTCCAAGCGTCCAATGTCCCCAACTTTCACGCTGCTGTGCCATGTCCTTTAAGTTCTCTGCATATCCCTCCTTCACCGTCCCGTCCAGCAGTTTTTGCTTATAGGTCTTCCTCTGCACCTCTTTCCCTCCAATCTTCCATTAATGATTTCTTTCTGCAGCAAGCACACTTATATCAATTGATAAACCTCTTCCCGCAATTCTCATTCGAGGTTTTAATGCAAACGATATAAATATCTCGGCCAAATCCTTGATCTATATATATATATATGTTATATATATATATATTATACAATATATATTATGCATGCAGTTAACGCTGCAAATGTTATAGAAGACTGTCACGAATAATCTTTCTTATATATTGGGGTGCGATGGTGCATTACAGTGCTTAATATATATATATATATATATATATATATATATATATATATATATATACATACATACATACATACATAGGCCGTAAGGAAGGTGTAAGGAAGTTCCCCTCACCAGGAATGGTATTTCCCCAGGAAGAATCTTGAGCTGCTGTTAGCATGCACATAAGTATAATATTCCCCAAAAATACGTGCCATTTACTTCACACACAAAATTGGGCTTGTTTACATGTTTAGTATGTTGGCGAGAGACAAAATAAATCTACCGGACAAAGGATGTCGTCGTCGTTGTCTGACTAAGCGGATGGCATTCGCAGAAAACGGCCGGTTCCCACCCCCACCCCCGACCCCACCAGGAATCTGAATTACCCTCCCCTCAAAGCAGGAGGACTATAGATTAATCACTCGGTGGTGTAGAGTACGTTCGGTGCCTTGGCACCGGAAGGTTGCGGGTTCGAATCCACCTCAAGCCACTGCTGCGTAGGGACCATCAGCAAATCCTTCGCTCGCTATTGCTCATGTGCTTCGGTGTAAGAATCCGATTTCAGTGTCCGCGCTGTAGTCGGGAGAGCTTCTAAGTAGAAACCTTGAAGGGACATTATATAAAAAAAGTGCTCATACATACACTGCAGGTACATACAACAATGCATGTGCTATGCGGCCTATGCCTCCTTGTATACTGCTATCACAAATGCTAACGGATTGTGGGGTCAGCCAGCAGTATGAAAATTGCAGACAATTAACTGGGAGTCAGACTATGCCCGACGTGGAATTGGGGTGCGTTAGGAAGACTTTATTATTGGGCAATAAGAAAGACTAGGAGTTGAACCCCTCAATCCCCCGGCCTTTCTCACCTGCAACGAGGCAAGAAAGTACAATTCTGCGAACAGGATGGACGATCTGTCCAATCTTCTTCTCTTGGCGCCATTGCTGAAGCAGACGACATGTTAAATGCATTTGGCGCCTCCTAGCGATGGAGGGCGTTACAACAACGAGAACAACAGCCTGCATTCTAATCAACAGACTTTTCTTCCTCCGTCTAAGTCGATTGCTTCGACCGTCTGTCTTGGCTTCCGATCAGACCCGGTTAGTATCTATCCACGGGAGCTGCAGGGCATTCTCTGTCTCTGTCTCTGTCTCTGTCTCTCTCTCTCTCTGTGTGTGTGTCTCTCTCTCTCTCTCTCTGTCTCTGTCTCTGTCTCTGTCTCTGTCTCTCTGTCTCTGTCTCTGTCTCTCTCTCTCTCTCTGCCTCTCTCTCTCTCTCTCTCTCTCTCTCTCTCTCTCTCTCTCTCTCTCTCTCTCTCTCGCGACCCCCTCCCCTGTATACTCCGGCGCTGAAGGCAGTTTACGAACACTGGCCGGTAGAGGGCCTGCCATTGACTCTCTATAATTTATTTACATCGGAATCAGTTCCAAGATGCATCCCGGTATCTTACAGTACATCACAGCCAAAGATGGTACAAACATGACCAAAACAAAACACTTTCATGTAATTACATGCCAAATTGCCAATGACTTCACGTCATCCCAGACCTCCCTTATTTCTGCTGCCGTATACCACATAAAACCGGACCGCAGCATGCCGCCCTGCAAGGCTACACGCACCATGTTATACTGTAATAAACCGTACATTGCCATAACAAGTCATGCACACCATCCATAGCATAATATCATTAAATTTATCGCAGCATTACGTTTCATCATCACGGCAGTCTGCACTCTGCAGCGCAGGTATAGCCTATACATGTGTGTGATACATGTATGCGTTGGAACATTGAACAACGTGGGTCCTACATTGTCTCAATGTGCGCATACTTGCTAGAATAAGCTGTCATCCCCATCGATCAATTCCAACTGGTAATCCATCCACGGGGCATCCATCCTCCGCATTTGCTTTTCTCGATCCCATTTCTTCACTCGTGGTCTTGTGCACTGCCGTGGGAGCGCCTCTGAGCGGTTCACCCTATTAGAGACGTTTTGTAAATGTTTCAATAAAATACAATATTATATACTATACTAATACATTATATATATATATATATACGTATATTAATTCCAGAATTTGTATAGATTTATTTTCGTAATCTATGTGCAATATCAGAATTTGACCGGAAGTGAGAAAGACTGGCTGCAGGTGAATGATCGTATTCGGATGGATAGTGAGAAGATAATTATTTGCGAAGATATTTTGACTGCATGCCATGGGAGTTGTAGGTTAGTGATAAGACTCCAGAGTGAATTCCACTGATCCAACAATCATGAGTGGAATATGACTACCTCGCTATTCCCACATTTCTACCTATTATGACTGATGTTCTTCACTGGCTTCCTGTTGACTCTCGTATCCAATTCAGTATAACACTAGCTCTTAGTTTCAAAAACTCAAACCTATACATGGGCGCAGACCTAGGGGGGATAGGGGGGGACGGTCCCCACCAAAGAAAGTGTTGGGGGGGACGGCCCATGCATTTGTCCCCCCCCCCCCCAATGTTTGAGCGCCAAGACTTTTTCCGGTGGCGAAAATAGAAAATTTCGTCAAATTTTTGGCCCGGCTGACCAAAAAAAAAAAAAAGGTCATCAACTTTTTTGGCGGCGAAAAGAATTGTTTTTTCGAGATTTCGCCGGTCGTCAGAAATTTTTCTGAAAATCTCACGTCTTTCCGTCCCCCCCAATTCTCGGCCCAGGTCTCCGCCTATGAACCTATAGATACCTTTGTGACTTGATGCATGCATAAACCCCTCTCTGCAGTCTCTTCCCGCCCTCTCCGGTCTGTTTATCGACTTGATCTCTTGGTTCCAAGGGCAAAGACTGCCATGACCCAACTCCGTGCCTTTGCCATTGTAGGCCCTTCTATGTGGAATGACCTCCCTCCTACTATCCTCCCACTATCCGTAGTAAGATCTTATTGGGGGTGTCATATTCAGCCCTTAGCTTCTTGTGAAGTCTTTTTTTATTTCCTCGGGGCTGTCACGCTGAGTCTGAGAGCGCCTCTGAATAGCTAGTCTGTAAGAGGCGCTTTATAAATGCTTATATAAATACAATACAATACAATATATAATACAATATATAATACATATATACAATAACTGCGGCGCCATGAACTGCACTACTGCGATGATATGACACTAGAACACATCACAAACCATGCATATCAATGCATTAAGTATATATATAATTATATATATTATATATATATATATATATATGAGTCATGCCTACCTTGACCTGCGTCACGGCGTGTGTTGCGAGCTCCACGTGAGCGAAGTTGCCCTTGCCCAAGGTCGTCCCATCCATCACGTAGCGCCCGACGCACTGGATCTTCTTTCCCATGATGCACTTCGTCCGTCCTTCAGGTCAAAGGTCAGAGTCGACGAGCTGCCGAGCGATGTAAGTCCGAAGTCATTGAAGCAGCAGCAACAGCTGCGGGATAAACAGGGGCCCCACAGGAAAGCATCATCATAACTGCAGCGGCGCCATGAACTGCTGTGATGATAGGACACTGGAACGCATCACGAACGATGCATATAACTGAATTTGCATTAAATAAATCTTCTCTGCAGTAAACGAATTTCAACGATCAGCTGACAGGTATCACGTGACCATCAGATCTGCAGGTATATAAGAGAACACATGGAGCGCATAATATGCTAACTCCGCCACTGGTTGCACTCTGCCAGTGCCAGTCCCAAGCCTGGATAAAGGAGGAGGGCGTCGCTAATGGTCTTTGTTACCACACAGTGACGTTAAACTGCAAATGCCACCGCCGCATAATAGACTAATCCACCACATCCTGGAACGCATCCGAACAGACTGCACGACGGATCCTGAACCACTTGAAATAATTTCAGCACCGTAATCGTAATCGTAAACTCGAAACTGCATATATACAGCGCCCGCATAAGCGAAGTCGCGGGAACAAGCTTATTCGCAGAAATGCTCAGTCAAAACAAAGTCGATAGGCATGGTGGATGCGTGTGACTGTGTTCTTTTGGAACGATTTGATCTTCACCGACACCATGCAGCGCTGAGATTCAACAGCGTTGCTTCCTGCATCGTATTGTAGGGAGCGCGTCATTGTCTTTCACACAATTCAGTTTTTCGCATCTCGAGATAATGCGATCATTGTTATGAGTAGCGGTCCGACGAATATCTTATCTTATCTACAGCGGAATAGCGGTCATAATAATAATAATAATAATAATATGCCTTGCCTACAGATCTATACAGTCACTTACTTCTTCTTCCTTTTTCTTTTTATTCTTCTTCTTCTTCTTTAACGAATAGACAAAGCAGCATTCAACACCGGTATACAGAGACGAGCAAACGCACGCTTCTCATATCTTCTAATCGACAACAGCAAAAGCTATAATAATAATAATAATTACACGACGATGAGAGTCTTTATTTGGAGTCACATCCTTCAACCGCTGCTCCCACTTTGGCAGATGCCAGTCTAAAGCGTGGATAGAGGAGGAGGGCAACACTAATAATCCTTCTTATCACGCAGTGGTATATCGTTAGACTGAAACAACGACGTTCTTCCAGAAGAACCAGATTTCGTCTATGCACACGTGACGCGTGACATGTTGGCTATACAGAAGAGAAATCCGTTTGTAGTATAGTTTCGAGCGAGCAGCAGCAGCAGCAGCAGCAGCAGCAGCAGCAGCAGCAGCAGCAGCGCTCAGCTGTTTGCTGTCCGTTCGGTTCGGACTCTTCGGTCGTTTCCGTCGCGACTCGTCGTGCCTCGGTTCTGCGACAACGACGGAACTTGGAGCCTACAGCAGTGACGACGACGACGACGACGACGACGATGACGAGTACGTATCTGCCCTAGTCCCGATCGATCAGGGGCGACGTCGACTCCTCCATAGAGGAGGGGAAGGGGAGGGGAAGGGGAGGGGGAGAAGAGAGGGGAGGAGGAGGGAGAGCTGAATGGTACACTGCGCCACCATCACCGCCGCCGCCGCCGCTGTAAAAATAATCCGTATTAAATTAGTCCAATAAAACATAGGACAACGACGACGACGAATACCATGGGGCTGCAGCTGAGGCAGAGACAGACAGGCAGAGGTAGAGGCAGGGGAGAGGGAGGGAAAGAGGCAGGGGAAGAGGCAGATGCAGAACCGCAGAGGCAGAGGAAGAGGTAGAGGCAGGGGAAGAGGCAGAGGCAGGCCTCTGAGGCAGAGGCAGAGGCAGAGGCAGAGGAAGAGGCAGAGGCAGAGGCAGAGGTGGCGCTGGCGCTGGCAGTAGTGTCCCGTAAGCGCAGTCTCTTGTCAGTGGCGGCTGTCGACGCTGGCTCAGCCCTTAGCTTCGCTTTCTCCTCTTCCTCCTCTTCCTCCTCCCATCGCTGTCCTATATGTCGTCGTCCCGCCAGCTCCTCTGCTTTGGGATTGCCAGGCGCCCGTATGGACCGACGGAAGGACAGACGCATGGATGGCTAGATGGTCGGACGGTCGGACGGACGGACGGACGGACGGACGGACGAACGGACGGACGGGTCTTCGTTAGCACGCGTGCGGTCTCTGTGTATTATGGACGATGTGCAGCAGACTCATTTCGCGAGCAGAAAACGCACTCGCCTACCTCTGATTTTCATGGAATCCGTCAAACAAAAAGGATCACCATCCCCATAGACCGCAGTGTGGTGTGGGGGCTGGGTGCGGAGGAAGGGTGATAGCGGCGGCCGCCGACAAAACATCTACGGTAAGCCGCGTCCATCAGAAATGCCGTGCGCGCATGCGTCGAGGAGGACCGTGATTTTCGATGCATCGGCGTGCCATAGAGGACGACGACGTCACGGGCGAACTGCGCGGCAACGGCGCTTCGGCCAACAACGGCTGGAAATCGCCGGCCACAGTCCCCGCCGCCACCGCCCCCACCGCCGCCGCCGCCGCGTTGTAGTATATCGGGATTTGGAATGCCCTAGTGCACCCGCTCCTCCTCGCCACTCCTGTCACTGCTACCACTCATGCTGCTGCCAACTGCCTGCCCCAATACTCCCACCAATGCCCCACCTACACGCCGCCATCACCATCGCCGCCACAGACGCCACCATCTCAGCAGCAGCAGCAGCAGCAGCAGCAGCAGTTGCATGGGCCTTGCGTCTGATTCGATTCTTTATTAGGCCGGTGGTTGGTTGGTTGGTCGGTCTGTGCGATGCGCCGACGCATTCATAATTTATCTGCCGAGGTCGAAGAAAATTCAAATCAATACTTCGTATAATCAACTTGGTATAATCAACGCCTACTATTATATACATGGAAGTGGGGGGTTGGATCTTTGCGTGCTTCTGTGTATAAACATGCGTGTGTTTATATATGTATATATGTATGTCCTGCTCTCTGTCTCTGTCTGTCTGTTTCTCTCTCTCCCCCCCTCTCTCTCCCCTCTCTTCTCTTTCTTTCTCTCTCTCTCTCTCTCTCTCTCTCTCTCCCTCTCTCTCTCCCTCTCTCTGTCTCTGTTTCTGTCTGTCTCTGTCTGTCTGTCTGTCTGTCTCTGTCTCTGTCTCTGTCTCTGTCTCTCTCTCTCTGTCTCTGTCTCTCTCTCTCTCTCTCTCTCTCTCTCTCTCTCTCTCTCTCTCTCTCTCTCTCTCTCTCTCTCTCTCTCTCTCTCTCTCTCTCTCTCTCTCTCTCTCTCTCGCACACACACAGTATTTATGCCTAAGGATCCGTCTGCTTCAGGGAGATTGGAGTTTGAAGAGGAAGGACATCGGTTGGATTATTCACAGCATAGGATGCAGATGGGACATGATGATGAACGCTGGCTTCGTATACGTGGAAAAGAAATGCGACAAATCTGTGTCTGCCCTTATATATATATATATATATATATATATATATATATATATATATATATATAATATATATATAATATATTATAATATATATATATATAATATATACCACTGTTTCTTTTTCTGATGTGCGTCTTCCACTGATGACAATACGCGTCGAGGTCATTATATCAGTCAACGAATCACATTCATTCATTCATTCATTCATTCATTCATTCATTCATTCATTCATTCATTCATTCATTCATTCATTCATTCATTCATTCATTCATTCATTCATTCATTCATTCATTCATTCATTCATTCATTCATTCATAGCATTTATATAGCGCCCCTTCAAGAAACTATACTCAGAGACGCAACTAGAGACATCAATTAAATAGCACTCGTCAAAGATGTATACGCCTATTGGTGGTGGGTCAATGGTGTGAGTATTGGAACAGTCAGTTGTCAGTATATTGACCCCTTCAAAAGTATGCCAGCCTTGGTCTTGCGACGTAGCCTAAATCTGTCCTCGACCTATACAGTATACAGGCATTTTGATATCTGCCATGACAATGGACACAGGACACGGACAAGGACAAGGACAAAGACCTCAGTTTTGCATGCGGTGGTTTCTGGCGTTCTTTTTTACCCAGGGCTGTTTTTAAGGAATTTTTAGAACTGCACAAGTCCTTCTTTCCTTTCCCATCATCCATGGCAAATTACTTCCAATCGGAGAACAATGACTTTTTTTACTAGTTTCAACTGTACAGAAGTGCTTCTACAACTGCACAAATCCATTTAGAACTGCACATTTTGTGTACAACTGCACGTTAAAATAAGTCCTGTTTTTACCTTGGAACGTTGGGCTTATTATAAGGAGTCGCAGAATTCCGGAAAGAACAAGGCAAGTGAAACATTGAATAATTGAAAGAAGCATGCATATAAATTGCAGAGAGAAAATGTTGGATGAAGAATGTCCTTCCCCACCTCTTCCAATGGTATAGTAGAACTGTGGCATGGTTAGGCCTATATAAGATAAAAGTAGGCTATACTCTCTCATTGCACACTATTACGGTTTTAAAGAGGAAACTTGGATAATTGGACTGCTAAGCATTCCAGATTAACTTGCAATGGTTCTATATGGCACACTACAGAAACATTCTCTGGACGACTTAAAACCTTTGTTATGCTATAGCCTACTGTCACTTAGTAGTAGTATATTAGTAGTAGTAGTACTAGTAGCAGTAGCAGTAGCGGTAGCAGCAGCAGCAGCAGTAGTGATGATAATGATAATAATAATAGTAATAACAATGATAATAGTGATGATAATGATAATAATAATAATAGTAATAACAATGATAATAGTTATAATAATGATGCTAATGATAATAATAATAATAATAATAATAATAGTAATAATAATAATAACAACAACAACAACAACAACTACAACAACAACAGCAACAACAACAACAACAACAACAACAACAATAATAATAATAATAATAATAATAATAATAATAATAATAATAATAATAATAATAATAATAATTGTAAGCTAATTTTGTATAGCATTATAATGGTCAGCTAATTGTTATGCAAGAGCGTACAGCTGAGGAAGGCCAGGTGCCTGAGTGGCGGGAAAGTTGCAGCGGCGTGACGTCACCGGAGAGCGAGAGAGACAGAGACAGAGAGAAAGACAGAGAGGGACAGAGAGACGGACAGAGTGACTGAAGGAAGAGTGTACGCTAAGAGTGAGATAGGCACGTGTAGGTGTGCTAGTCATGTGTAGAAGGTCAAGGGCGGATACAGGAATTTTCGAAGGGGGGCCAAAATTTTTGGTATTGTGAGACAGTAGAAACAAATTTTAGTCATCGACCAAATTTTCCGGGAAAAAGATACCCCAACTTATCCGCCAAAAAAGTTGATGACCTTTTTTTTTTTTTTTTTTTTTTTTTTTTTTTTTTTTTTTTAGTCATCAACCAATTTTTCAGGAAAAGGAGATGCCATTTCCGAACGGGGGGTCCACGTCCCGTACGATTTTCTAATAGGGGGCCAGATGTCCTGTTTTTCTCTCTCACTACATGTTTTTGAAACCAAATGGGGGGGCCACGTTCCATGCAATTTTTAAATGGGGGGGCCATGGCCGGATTGGCCCCCCTGGATCCGCCCCTGTAGAAGGTGTAGCTTTGAAGGAAGAGTTAATAAGATGGCGTTTCTGTCGTAACATTGTATTGTTTGCCGTTGTTGGTGAATTTTGTGTTGATTGCAACTTTTGGAGATTTGAAGAAACAGAATACAAGAAACCATAGATGTAAAAAACGTCTTTTTCCGTTTTTTATTCTCTCCCTAAAACCGTGGTTTTTTTCGTTTTTTATTTTTCCCATCGTTTTTTATTGTTTTTTATTTGTTCCTTATCTTTATTTATTCACTTTCTTTCGGTTATTATTTTCCTGAATTTAAATTTTTCTCCGATATTCCTTATGTTTCCGCCAACGCTCAAGAATTCAGCTAACTAAAGTCATTATTTCATCGTTTAACATCATAATTTAAGAGATAGCCTGCGTGTAGTAGGTTCCTAATGAATGTTTTCAAGGTTAAAATGCGGTTTTAGATGTAGCAAAGTCAAATTATTTACCGTTTCCGTTTTTATCGTTTTTTTGTCGTTTTTTATTTTTTCGAAAAAAACGACGTTTTTTACCGTTTTTTATTCCGTTTCCATCGTTTTTTTACATCTATGGGTGAAGCCCCAACCCCAATGGCTGCATCAGCAGCTGCCAGTAGGCCCAAAGGTATTAGAGTTTTCATAATATCTTTGGTAGGCCTATATGGACACACGGATTTTATGACCATGCAGGTTGGAAACTGTGAACACGTTCACCGCCCAGTACGAGTTAACTCGTACCAATTTTTGCGTCCTGTGGCGCCCAGTACGAGATATCTCGTACCGTAGAATACGGCGAAAAAGCATGGAGTTTGACTGAGCTGAGAGGGCGAAAACCGAAATCTACCCCAGATAATGAGGTCTGGGTTTATCGGGAATGGGTGAAGGAGGATGGGGTCTGGTAGGGGATGGGGTAGAGCAAGTGGGGCTTGGTGGGGTGGGGTGCAGGGTGGAGTTATGGTTGGACGACAGAGTAGGGCGAAGACCAATATTTACCACAGAGGGCGGGAGTTGGCAGGGACGGGTTGGGGATGAACTGGGGTTCAGTTGGGCAAGGTGTGGGGTGTTAGGGGCGTGGTGGGGAGATGATGTGGGGTGGGTGGGTTGGGGAAGAGGTGGGGCGGGTCGGAGCCAGGGTTGGACGGTGGAGCAGGGTGAAAAACCGATATTTACTCCATTGTGGTGGAGTTCTCGTGGGACGTGGCGGAGAAGGGTGGGGAAGTGGTTGGGTTTGGTGGGGTATGGGGTGGAACAGGGGTGGGGCAAGTGCGAGGCGACATTTGGCTGTGGGTGGGACGAAAATCCAAAATTTACCCCAGAGGGTGGAATTGGGTGATGTGGAAGAAAAAAAACAATATTTACTCCAGGGGTGGGGTTGGGTGGATGAGGTGGAGCGGGAGGGGTGGAATGGGGCGGGGTGTTGGTGAGGTTTGTTGGGGTGGAGTATGGGGTGGGACCTGTGCAGGGCAAGTGTGGGGAGACGTTGGGCTGTGGGTGGAACTAAAACCCTAAATTTACCCCAGAGGATGGAGTTGAGTGATGTGGGGAGAGGTGGGGCGGTGGAGTGGAATGGAGCAGGGTGGGGATGGGATGGGGTTTGGCGGATATGGTGTAGGTGGGATGGATTGGGTTGGGTTGAGAGGAGTTGTAGGCGAGGTGCGGCCGGGCCGTGAGGGCGGAATAGAGCGAAAAACCGAAATTTACGCCAGTGGGATGGTGTTCGATGGTGGGGCGTGGTGGAGATGGGGTGGAATTTGGTGGGGTTGGGCAATGGGCATTGGGTGGAACCGTGGTGAGGTTAGGGGTCGTTGCAGGGTCGGTGAGACCAAAAGTAAAAATTTTCACCGGAGTGTGGGGTTGTTTGAGGAGGTAGAAGCTAGGATGGGGTGGGGGTTGGAGTGGGGCTGGGGTAGATGAGACGGCTGGAGGCGGGGTGGGGTGGGTTTGCGACGGGTTGGTTGGTGTGTCAGGGTGGTTGTTCGGTGGGGCCGGGGTGAAAACAAAGTGAAACAATATTTTTTTCATCAATTTCGTATGTTGAAAATTTAGCGTCTTTGGCTTGGCGTAGCAGGTAAGATTGCTGTGGCGGTCAACGTGTTAATTAAGGCCATATAGAACTTCGAGTTCATAAAAATTCAATATTTCTGTTTCATGAAAAGTTGTCATAAGAGGACGCTGAAAAGAAACGACCAATGCATAAAAATGAACTACACTGGGAACATTTAAAAAAAAAGAACTGGGTTCGACTGTTTTGGTCGGGCTACCGAGCGTTGCCTATTCACAGGCGCGATCCCACTACTGCCCGACACGGGGACTTTTGCCTGCTGCGTTTCCGCCCTCGGCCGGTTCATCCCTCGTTAGACAACCTGGTGACAACCCGGGCTCCCCCAGGGCCACCATATTGATGCCAAGCGTAGTGCGGACACCCTATCGACATAGAACCTCGACCGGCAGAACCCCCGACCTCAAGCCGTCCACCAACTCCGGCCTCCAAGTAGCTGGATTACAGGAGTACGCCACGACTCCCGGCCGGTAACGATTCGTTGAAACTCGTTTAAACCATAGATGTAAAAAAAGTCTTTTTCGTTTTTTATTCTCTCCCTAAAACCGTCGTTTTTTTCGTTTTTTATTTTTCCCATCGTTTTTTATCGTTTTTTATTTGTTCCTTATCTTTATTTATTCACTTTCTTTCGGTTATTATTTTCCTGAATTTTTATTTTTCTCCGATATTCCTTATGTTTTCCGCCAACGCTCAAGAATTCAGCTAACTAAAGTCATTATTTCATCGTTTAACATCATAATTTAAGAGATAGCCTGCGTGTAGTAGGTTCCTAATGAATGTTTTCAAGGTTAAAATGCGGTTTTAGATGTAGCAAAGTCAAATTATTTACCGTTTCCGTTTTTTATCGTTTTTTTGTCGTTTTTTATTTTTTCGAAAAAAACGACGTTTTTTACCGTTTTTTATTCCGTTTCCATCGTTTTTTTTACATCTATGCAAGAAACCGATCGTTGTTTTAAGTAAACAAGTTAAAGAACTTTAGACACTTATAAACTAGCCATTAGCTACCTCAGTTCAGTCATTAGGTTAGGCCTATAGGCTGTGCTGCTGAACATTTGAAGAGACTGGAAAGGCGTGAGGGATAAGCTCACAATAATAATAATAATAATAATAATAATAATAATAATAATAATAATAATAGCGACAATTTATATGGCGACCATACCGTTGCAAAGGTGCCTATAAGGGTGTCACTGTCTTGTGTCATATCGAGCCCATCATCGTTTCCCCGAGTAAACAGCAAAGTTTCGACTATTAAAATAGATCACAGTTTTACGAAAACTACTGGAAATTTGAATTATAGAATTAGTCAGCAGAACACAAAAAATTACTGAAGGGTACAAAACGTATAAAAATTAACGGAACCGGCTTGGTGGATTTACGATTTATAATTTATTTGTTTTTCTTTTTGCTTCTCTTCATAGCTGCAGTATAGGCATAAATCAAGTTCTATCTCTGACGCAGAAGAACACGTACTGAAACTAGATTTTCTACGCAAACAACAAAAATCGATTGTAGTAGCCTATATATAGGTGGTCTACTGTTCTAATGCGCACGTAGAAAGCATAAAAGTTGCCGTGAAAAAACCTCTTTTAACGGTTACTAAATCTAAAGCATTGCAGGCTGTTACATCGACTTATATTGGGCTGATGTGACTGGCGGAAGAATGCAACTGCGATGAGCTTATTTCACGCAGTCGAAGAACACTGGCGCCAACTTTCGCTCGCTGCACTTAATGCGGTCGATCGAAATTTCGAGGCGCCGCCGCCGATGGTAATCTTGTGTCGGCGCAGGGATCTAGACTCTCAGCGCACAAATGACGCAAAGAGAAAGGGAGAGACAGACAGACAAACAGACACATACAGACAGGCACAGACAGACACAGACAGAGAGATGGAGAGAGAAAGAGTGACAGACAGAAATAGACAAACAGAGACAGAGACAGAGAAACAAAGAGAGAGCTAGACAGACATACGGTCAGAGAGAGAGGCAGAGAGAAAGACAGACAGACAGACAGACAGACAGGCAGACATAGACAGGCAGAGACAGGCAGAGACACAAAGAGAGATAGACAGACAGACGGACAGAGAGAGACAGATCGACAGACAGACAGAGAGACAGACAGACAGAGAGACAGTCAAACAGAGAGACAAGGGTAGAGACGGCGGTCTAGACATACATGTAGATCATTTTGGCATTCGAAGTCGACTGTTATAGCCTAATGCCTCGCGAACGTTGGCCATACATATATACATATATGTATGTATATACTATATACATATATATATATACTACACTGTCACGTGCCTCTGCGACGACGTAGCAAATTCCATGCAGTGACGTCATAATATTGTCATACGCGACGACATCTCCTGAATAAAATAAATCACAGCAATCATATGTAGCCCTATAATACATGTAGCACAACTGTAACAGACTGGCTGTGGGTGTGTCCGTGTGTATCTGTGCTTCCGCGCGCGTGTGTGTGATATCAGTTTTGGCAATTTTAGCAACGCGGATAAAACGTCATAATATCAGTAAATCGCCGACAGCTGTAAAAGAATAGATTGCCTATACTTATGTTATGTAGGCCTGCTTCCCTTTTCCAGAGAATCATATTGCCCCTATATGCATATAGGTCTACTGTTTGCTTTGCTTCACTCACACCCTTTCATTCCAATGAATATTTACATCTTCTCTGTTGTTCGATCCTCTCTGAATTGCCCACCATTCTCTTCCCTCTTCACCAAGAGCTTCTATAGGCTACGCGTCATTTGCAGGCCTACAAAATTATTATTATGCGCGCGTGTGTGTGTATGTGTGTGTGTGTGTACAGTGTGTACTGTGTGTGTGCGCGCGTGTGTGTGTGTGTGTGTGTGTGTGTGTGTGTGTGTGTGTGTGTGTGTGTGTGTGTGTGTGTGTGTGTGTGTGTGTGTGTGTGTGTGTGTGTGTGTGTGCGTATGTTATCTGAAGACTGAAGGAATACTGGATTGCTATTACGACTATTTCTAACTATAGATATAATTATAGGCTAAGCATGGTTCGCTGGTTCAGATGAGTTCATCTAAACCGGTTCAAAAATTGGCTGAACGATGATGATATGAACCTATCGCAGTAAACAACGATTGTAGGCCTAGGCTAGGCCTATAGGTTCAATAGAGTTTGCTGATCTTGTTCCTTATGATTCGATCTGTAGTCAAAGCTGGATTGTGAGACTAGAATGCGAGAATTATTAGAAGTGTTACTATCGACTGACTCGATCCTCTTTCGTTATTATAGCGGCGCTATAAAATTCCAATAACAGATTAGATTAGACGACCTGCTCAGATAAAGGGATCATTCGTGCAGAAAAAAGGATCATTCATGCAGAACAGAGGGATCATTCATGCAGAACAAAGGGATCATTCATGCAGAACAAAGAGATCATTCATGTAGAACAAAGGGATCCTTCATGTAGAACACAGGGATCATTCATGCAGAACAAAGAGATCATTCATGCAGAACAAAAGGATCATTCATGCAGAACAAAGAGATCATTCGTGCAGAACAAAGAGAATCATTCACGCAGAACAAAGGGATCATTCATGCAGAACAGTGCGCTGTCACATTGTGAACACGACTACGCTCAGACAAGTCTTCGTAGGCCTACATTGTATAGGCCTACCAGAAAAACAGAGGGAGAGGTGGAAGTCAGTTTCAGATGTCAGTTGAAGACGTCAGTAATCTATGAAGACTGTTATTCTCAAAGAAATAGATTTTTTAAAAGAAACCTTTAAGCAAGCGTTTGAAAACCATTCTCTCAACTGATTAATGTGGTTTGGTGTCGTCCGATCGGGGATGCAGAGTTTCCGCATGAAGTGGCGCTATATAAATTAATGATTGCGATAACGATAGATCGAGTCGTATGAAATTGATGGCGGCAAGCCATAGATGGTAATATGTGCGAAGCTACTACTAGGCCTATATTCGTTTTATTGAGAAAAATACATTCTGACAATAACGCAGAAAATGTTAACATGAGTGATAAAGAATAATTGAAGTTCAAAGTACGTTTAGTTAGTCTTAAATAAGCTAGTATATATTTTTATATAACGATCGTGGAATAAATTGGGAGTTGTCCTTAAGTGGGAGAGTGAAGTTGTGTGTTCTAGGTCTTAATTGGTGAGAGGAGGGGGGTCGGAGAGGAGGTAGGAGTTGGTGAAGTACGTGTTTGGGGTTGTGTATAATGGAGAAGAGAAGTTTTGCATCGGCTATGTTGGCAAGTTCGGAGACTGTTGGAAAGGTTTGCTCTAAGTAACCTAGGCGTTTAGCTCTTTTTAGGAATTTTTCGAGGCGTTCTTTGTCGGAAGCCAGAGTACGTGAGGCCCCACCAGGATTGGGAGGCATAGATCTAGTTTAGCAACGGTTGTGGCTTTGGTAACATTATGGATGGATGAGGGGGAGAGGCCATGGGTTCTGTCACCAAAATTTCAGTTATAATTATTATTGTTGCACTGTGTCGATCTATGTTAGCCCAACGACCTCATATATAGTGTTAGCCTATGTATTCGATAAAAAACACCGTTTTTTTCAAAAACATGCAGCCCAAACGAAACTCAGTTCTACTTTTAGGACTGTTTCCCAGTGTCAGTTGGCTCTATAGGAACCGTGGAGTAAACTTTTTCCAGGCTTCCAACGTGGAATGTAGTAGAAATTAGAATCGCATGCAAATACTGATAGTTTTCCGTAGTCCTTTTTTCTTTCACTTTCTTCATGTAATAAGTTGCGTTCTGTCAACTTAATTTTCTTGACTAAGCAAAATAACATGTTATATTATTAGAAATATTACTGCATCCGTTGCGATTGCCTATTTCAAATAAAAAATCAATTGACGTCACAATCTCCCATATATGACGTCATCACAAGATGCTGAAATTTTTCTGTTAGTCTCGTCATCATGCGTTTCTGTCGAATTCCGCAGAAGAAGAAGAAAACGACAAAACGAAGGCGACGAAGACGATTAAAACAAAGACGAAAATAATTTGAACGATTAGGGAGCCTATGCAACGACGACAATAAATATGCGACTAAGAAGCTGAAGAAAACGACGACCAACTAACAGCTCCCGAACTGCAGAGAGGCAATCTACCATCAAAGTGAACAAGAAAGTTGTCGTAATGTATGTCATTATTTCTGCGTAAATCAATTAAGAAGAATCATAGTCAAGCATGAAATTATGCATTACGAAAAGCACTATATATAGGCCCTATGAAATAAAGAGGAGCGTTACGTACGTAGGCAGGGCTTTTTTAACGTGCAGTTCTACACAAAATGTGCAGTTCTAAACAGATTTGTGCAGTTGTAGAAGCACTTCCGTCACGTTCCGTGCAGTTAAAACTAGTTTAAAAATAGGTCATTTTCCTCAGTATATGGGAGCAATTTACCATGGAGATTGAGAAAGGAGAGAAGAGGATGTGCAGTTCCAAAAATTCCTTAAAAACAGCCCTGTACGTAGGCCTAAGAATTAAGAAAATTTCTACATGGATCGCATGCGCGCGTTCCAGTCTTTTTTTTACTGCATCGAATTTGTTTTGTTCTACGCCTATATTATTAATATTGTGCATTAGGACCGTTCGACATAAAAGTAATAAAGTATCAATTTGACTCCTAATATAGGCCAAAAGTTAAATTTCGAAGGTCGATCATTCTGTATAATCTGCCTCTGTTCCTGTGTATGTGAGTGTCTCCGCCTTCAATATTATGACGTTTTTTTATATTCGTAGTCGTTGAGAAGTTTAGCCTGACGTCATTCGATAGAGGAATGATGTGCTAAAGATGACGTGCACTATGACGTCATGGGTGGTATAATACTTGGCCACAAATGTATTAAGTGCCAGCCTCTGCAGACTCGCTTTGTGACTATAATATGCGGGCCGTTGCTTTCTTATTTCATTTAGGTCTAAGAAACCAACAGGAAAAAGTCGACAAATCCTACCAGAGGTCGAATGAACGTAGGCTATATATTCTACAGATGTTTGACGTGGAAGAACGAAACGTGGACTAATGACGTGGCAAATCCAAGGAAAGCTAGCGTGCTCAGCTACAACGTATAACCCATTCTGTCGTCGAAGGGACGGGGAAATTACCTCGACGGACCACTGCGCATCTGGTAGGTTTTACCGTAAGCCTCAAGAACTGGGCACCGTCAATTGTTCTCTAGATTATGTTGTCGTATTGTTTGATCATCAGCATTCTGTAGGCCTACCCAACATATAGGCCTATTACATGCATGGTTCTAATAATTATTCTTGTCCATTTATAAAGGACATAGGAAATTGCGCCAAATGTGTAGGTCCTAAAAAAGCCGCCCTATGCATACTTGCGTGTAATATTATAATGTAATATAATGCAATTTGAAACGTACATGACTTGTATAAAATTATATAGACTAGCGCCGCTCACAGCAATGACCATTAGCCTAAGCAGCGCTTCAAGCGCGAGTAGTTCTACCCCAAGAAAAGAAATGGGTTTTGAGGAGAGACAGAGATGTACGAACAGATCTAGAAAGAATGGAAGTACCCAAGGCCGTAGCTAGGGGGTTGTTTTGGGTGTTTGAACACCCCCCGAAATGGAAAATTTGAAAAATAATATAATGTATTTACGAGCATATGACGCAAAAACCATGAAATAAAACCATGAAAAAACCCCCGAAATGGAAAATGTAGTTTTTTTGGGAAGGGAAATTGGCGAAACACCCCCCCGAAATAAAATCCTGGCAACGGCCTTGGAAGCACCTAAATCGGACAGGAGGACATTACAATTACAGAGGGCGCCAGGTCAAATGTGGCAAATGGGCCAAAGTGGTCCCTAATGATCGTGTCATGAAGAGATGTCTACTGAAAGCAGAAGCGGCGATATCTCACAAAGTTAACGAAAGTAGGCTATTGCACATGCATGGGCCAATGGTCTTGCATACATGGACACGCACATTCTTGCTCACTTCATACAAGTTAACAGACAAGTACAGACAAGAATGGACTTACATAATTATAGATTTATTTAGGCAGAGAAGTCTTTTTCTCTTCGACTGCTCGGGAATGCAAGCTTTCGATCGTGGTCGTTGGCGTACGCAGCCAGCATACGAGTAACTCAGTAACGCTCCAAGCAGGATAATCTCGTACTTAATTTCTTCCTATAATTAAACTAGGTCCTATTAGCATGTATTAATTAATAATTAGGCCTATATTCGAGATTTTCTGTTTTGCTTTAGGAACCGCTACATTGCTGTCTGATGGAGTTGGCCGAGGGACTTGTGATGAGTGAAGGTTGTGTGTGGCTCTGTGTTGTTTGTTGTTGTTGTGTGTTTGTAGTTTATTTGTGATAGTACCTGCCGGGCCTCTGGCGTGGTGTAAAACCCCGTAAGCTCCTCGCAAAGGCAGGAGGGCCCATGGCGCGGATAGGCTAATATTACGCAAGCCCACTATTATTAATTTTAAATTTATTATTTTATTTTTGTGATGTGCGTTGTTGAGCCGAGGGATGAGAAGGGGGATGAAGGAGCTGTATGATAAGAGAGAAGTGGTGGACGTGGAGCCAGATCGCAGTGGGCCATCAAAGCAAGACAAAGGATAACGTCAACTCAAATCGACAACGATCGACGCACGGACTGCATGGCTTATCCGACCACAAAAACTCTTCGTTGCGAGACAGAAATAGATTTTTTCGTGAATAGACTCAATGAACAATGTGGGAGGAACGTATAGGTTACATGCAGTCCTCGATCAGGGAACTTTGTGGCCTAAAAAACTATAAGTCATTTTTTCAATTTATTGTCTTTTCTGTGTCGCGTCTTTCTGACTGTTATCTCCTTGCATCGTGCCGAACAAAAACCAAAAAAATTAGTTTGAATATGCAATTGTGACGTCATTTAAAGCAGACAAAGTAAATTATCACGTTTTATGAGTCGATCACCACAATGAAGTCATTAAAAGAGCGTCTATTAAAAGCAGAATTTGTTGTCATTGTGACTTTCAGGTTTTTTAAACATTTATTTCAAGTAGGCCTATTTATATAGCACCTCTTCAAGAAAATCTACTCAGAGGCGCTCTCTGCGCTTATAACTGGCCGAAATGATGTTAAGTGTCATAACAACAAGAAAATTTCATCAGTTAGCAAAATAAAAAATAAGGTAGGTCTAGATATGTCTGCGTATACTGTCGAGGCATAGTAGCTAGATTTGGGATATCTCGATCTGGTGTCATTTATTGCCACATCCGCAACCTTTCCTTACTGTCCACTTTAGGCTACGTGACTGATAATATGGCAACCATTAGTGTTATTTTTCTGATCCAGCCAATAAGATACCATCAATGGTTTCAGCCAACCATAAGCAACCAAATTCTTACAAAGCACATATATATGGCGTCACACTATCTGTGAGTTAAGGGCCCCAGTGGTTTCGGGGAACGAATTGAACCGACGAATCCTTCGCGTGTCGTAAAAGGCGACTAAAGGAGGCCCCTGCGGCTTCGGGGAACGAATTGAACCGACGAATCCTTCTCGTGTCGTAAAAGGCGACTAAAGGAGGCCCCTGCGGTATCGGGGAACGAATTGAACCAACGAATCCTTCTCGTGTCGTAAAAGGCGACTAAAGGAGGCCCCTGCGGTATCGGGGAACGAATTGAACCGACGAATCCTTCTCGTGTCGTAAAAGGCGACTAATGGAGGCCCCTGCGGTTTCGGGGAACGAATTGAACCGACGAATCCTTCGCGTGTCGTAAAAGGCGACTAAGGAAGGCCCCTGCGGCTTCGGGGAACGAATTGAACCGACGAATCCCTTCTCGTGTCGTAAAAGGCGACTAAGGAAGGCCCCTGCGGCTTCGGGGAACGAATTGAACCGACGAATCCTTCTCGTGTCGTAAAAGGCGACAAAGGAAGGCCCCTGCGGTTTCGGGGAACGAATTGAACCGACGAATCCTTTTCGTGTCGTAAAAGGCGACTAAAGGAGGCCCTTGCGGCTTCGGGGAACGAATTGAACCGACGAATCCTTCGCGTGTCGTAAGAGGCGACTAAAGGAGGCCCCTGCGGTTTCGGGGAACGAATTGAACCGACGAATCCTTCTCGTGTCGTAAAAGTCGACTAAGGAAGGCCCTGCGGTTTCGGGGAACGAATTGAACCGACGAATCCCTTCTCGTGTCGTAAGAGGCGACTAAGGAAGGCCCCTGCGGTTTCGGGGAACGAATTGAACCGAAGAATCCTTCTCGTGTCGTAAAAGGCGACTAAAGGAGGCCCTTCGGGGCGGACAGACAGACAGACAGACAGACAGACATGTAGGCACCGCTAGTGCAGTCTACGCATATAGTACGTTACAAATTGCTTTGGACAGGCTAATCGTTTCCTGTGAAGCATTTGACGGCTCTACCGAAGTTTTTATTGTCTCATGAGCAAGTTCTCAGTTTTGAATCTATCAGAGATATCGCGAGCGGCTAGTCAATTAGACATCTTGCCTAAGTTGTTGGGCTCTTTACATCTGAGCACTTGCATACTCAGTGCAGTGGCGTAGACAAGGGTTTTAGGGGGTTAACCACCCCATTGGCTTAGGAAATTATTTTAAAGGTTATTTATTCACTTAAATTAGAAAAAACAAAACAATTGTTTGTAGTAACAATTGTTTTTCTTACTTCATTCCCTTTGTTACTTTATTTCCTTTCTATTTACTGTAATAGCTAGGCCTACTATTGGGTTGGTGTCAGTAAGGGCACCCGGCCAGGCCATAACTCTTCCCCCCCACCATACATTTCTGGCTACGCCACTGACAGTGTATAACTGTGTAGGCTATTTACATAGGCCTACGTACTTGCGTATTTTCTGTGTTACTTGCATGCTTCGTTCATACGTGCGCCTGAGCGTGTGTGTAAGTTGTCTAATTGACAGAGACAGCCGGTGCTGTGGTACGGCCCTAAACGAATTGTTGACGGATACCAAGGACAAAACTGGATGGTCAATCAGTGTGAAATAGTCATCCACCCATTCAGCTGATGCTGCAAGTATGGCCATGCAGTTTTCCAACCCCCCACCCCCACCCACCCACCTCCACCCAGCCCCACCCCACCCCAATGCAGTCGCAATTGTATGGGAGCCGGTGGCATTTGATTGCGGGGATTTGCCGCCCGCCACCGCAGATGCGACTCTGGACAAATAATAATTGCTTCCTCGTGTTCGCCTTTCCTAGCTGCGCGGATTAATTTGCGTCGTGGATGTTGAGTCACTATAGGCCTAGTAATAATCGTCCTTGCTGCTATATACTGCTATGGGTCATCGGCGTTGTTGTTGGCTTTGACGGTCGAACCCGCAGAACACCACAGGCCACAGCTAGAGCACTCGCAATCGATTATTACCGACTCGACTATATTTATAACAATTAATCCGGCGACGGAAGGGAGATAGAGTGCGTCCCCTTCCTTATTTATATCAGAACCTCTGACCCACAAAAGTCCCACCTAGTGTGGTGGATACATAGGTCTATACAGCGACGTCAATAATAAGAGACCCATTGCATATAGTGTTTAATTTCCCCCCCAGGATTGACATTTCCCCCCCAGAAAAATTTTACAAAATGTTATTGGTTTTTAGTAACTTTTTCATCGTTGTTTTACTTGAAGTGTTATAATATACCGTGATATTATTTACTATTATATGATTATAATGACATTATTTACTACTATAATATACGATACTATCATGTTGCAATGAATATAACTTACTGTAGCCTATATATTTAGATAAACACTATTTTTTTTCTAACTAAAAACAGAGATGACATCTCCTCCAGAAAAATTTGTCAAAATGGTAATAGTATTTAGTTGCTGTTTAGTGTTTACACCATTGCATTACATGAACTGCTATAATAATATAACCGTAATATTATTTACTGCTACATGGTTGTAGTAATTATTTACTGTTATATTATATGACAAAATCCAGCAAAAATGAGTATAATTTACAGTTAATGTTTGTACAAATACTATTTGTGTACAACTGAATGGCTATCAAGTGCTATCCTTCACATTTTAAACTGTCAAATTTCAAAATGTTTTGATCCTATTATCTGAAGTTCTGAACACTTAGTAAAACAACATCATTACTACAAGACTAGTGGCTTCTTGATTTTGGTACCGGTAGTTTATTAGCTCTTGGTAGATTTGTGTACTATTAAATATGATTTCGGAAAGTGTGTACTGGTCAGCAACTCAGGGCCATATGGAGAAAGTGGGATAAGCTGACACATTCTGATTACAGTGCTGAAAAGTCAGCTTATTTACTCATGTAAACAGTAATTCATTAGAATAACCCAGCAACAGCAGAACTGAGCTGCTGAACACGATACATAAAGTTTTTTTATTGTAATTATAATATATATATATATATATATATTGAAATCCTAAAACACTTTTTATCAGTACTGAAATAATGGAGTTATTTTGTTAAAATGGTATCTTCAAAGGGTACCATTGCAATGTGGAAATTCAAGAAGTTTCTAATGAGTCACTGAAAAAGTACAGCTATTGTGTTAAGATGACACCTTAAAATGTTGCCATTGCAATGTGGAAATTTCAAAAAGTTTCTAATGGATCACTGAAAAAGTACAGCAATTTTGTTAAGATGACACCTTAAAATGTTGCCATTGCAATGTGGAAATTCAAAAAATTTCTAATGGGTCACTGAAAAAGTACAGCTATTTTGTTAAGATGACACCTTAAAATACTGCCATTGCAATGTGGAAATTCAAAAAATTTCTAATGGATCACTGAAAAAGTACAGCAATTTTGTTAAGATGACACCTTAAAATGTTGCCATTGCAATGTGGAAATTCTAAAAGTTTCTAATGGATCACTGAAAAAGTAGGCCTACATCAATTTTGTTAAGATGACACCTTAAAATACTGCCATTGCAATGTGGAAATTCAAAAAATTTGTAATGGTCACTGAAAAAATACAGCTATTTTGTTAAGATGACACCTTAAAATGCTGCCATTGCAATTTGGAAATTCACAAAGTTTCTAATGGATGACTGAAAAAAGTACAGCTATTTTGTTAAGATGACACTTTAAAATACTGCCATTGCAATGTGGACATTCAAAAAATTTCTAATGGGGAGGGGGATTTGCCCCTCCCAATTACCCCCCTCAGTACGCTACGCGCCTCACGAGCGTCCTTCGGACGCTCAGTTGTCTCCCCCCCAGAAACCTCAATCCCCCCCCAGCGGAGGGGGACTAGATTAAACACTGCATTGCATATCGAGCCAAGCAGATCGAAGGCTGCGACTTAAGTGCATCGGCTGTTAATGACAATCGCCAGAATAATGGCCGACGTCTTTTGATTTTTACAAGGAATGGAAACAGTTGAGGTCCGCTGCTTCCCTTATAGCATTTGTCCATCTGTCTGTCTGTGCCTCTGTGTGGCACCAGGGTGAGAATTGCATGGGGCTGACGGGTTCAACCACCCACTCTTTCTTAGGATCTCATATCGGTCTCTTCATTACACAGTACACACCCAACTCTACATAAATCAACGTCTTACCCCCACATTATATTTTTACAATTCTCATACTAATGAGAATAATGTCCTTAATGTCCTTCAACTAAGAAAAAGTGGCCCTCATGTCCTCCAACTTAGAAAAAGCGGCCCTAAAGCCACAAAAGGTTGGGAACCACTGACATAGGTGAAGAAAAAGTATTTTATGAGAATGTCAACTTATTTATAAAGCCCAAAGCATCAGTTATTGGCTCTGATCAATTCCACTTCAGCACTTGATTAGATAGCAGACACATAGATAACGTCTTACGAAGGAAACTCAAACCTGCCCTTGGCTCCATAAGGTGAGCAACCACAGCCATACAGCGACTGGCAGAGCCAAGGCATTTTTTTAGCCAAACACTGTTTACTTACTGCTAAGCTTTCTGTTCTTAACTGACTGTAGCATCATTTAGGCTGGTGGGTCTGGAGCCATCTTTGTGGGATACATAAAAACAAATACACATACTTGTGCACATTCACAATACTTGTGGATTCACGAGTCACATAGTCAGTCATCTGCGCTCACATCATTTAAATAGCTGTGTTACAAAGTTGTTGAAAGGCAATATTTATAAAAAAATTCATAATCAGGTATTCATGATGCATACCATACATACGTAAGTGAGAAACTGGTTTAGCTCAAATGATCAAGCAGGAAATAGGATGGCCATACAACTGTCCTCAAAAATTAAGACCTTGCTGAAAAAAGAAAAGGATAAGAGAAAAAAACACGACAGCACAGTGCACATTCAACTGCAAGGCATATCGCAGATGCCAAAGAGCAAACACACGGTCAGTGAAATCATCGACTGCAGAAACAAGTTAAATTAGACAAACTTAGATGAGTGCAAAAGTCAAAGAAATAAGTCATCACAAAGGACAATCAAGGAGTGAGTCTCTTATTTAGCGAGGCAATGTCTGTGTACAACATCAATGCATCATCTACATAATTCAACAACGTAAGCCACCAAACCACGGACTAAACAGGGTCATTCAAGGCTGTTCGCTTATCTTAACCCTTAGAACCCGACTGGCTGGTTTTCTGGCCCGTTATCCATAGCGTTACGGGAGCTCCGGATTCAAAGGGTTAAATCAGGGCTGTTTTTGAGGAATTTTTAGAACTGCACAACTCCTTCTTTCCTTTCTCATCCTCCATGGTAAATTACTTCCAATCGGATGAAAATGACCTTTTTGCTAGTTTTAACTGCACAGAACTTGTGACAGAAGTGCTTCTACAGCCGCACAAATCCATTTAGAACTGCACATTTTGTGTACAACTGCACGTTAAAAAAAGCCCTGGGTTAAATCGCAGCTTTGATCTGTATATCTTTACTACACTAAACTACAAACTGCACTGTTCACAAACTGAAACCCAAACATCAGAATGCCTACCAAGGTACTTAAACAAAACAACAACCTCAACTTAGACACCATCAACAAGATTTAATGAACTAGATTCCTAGATACAATATATTTTCACAGAGACAAAACGGTACCTATTTTCTCCAGGCATATAAGCCGCCACACATTATTTGCACAGCACCACGCTCAATTTCCAGTTCCATTGGTTATCAAGAAACACGCCACGAAACAGGTCTGTTCCCTAGAGAATCACTGCATCCCATACAAACATATTCTTTGTCTCGTGAACAACATCCAGGTTCCATGAAACGTTCACCTTTCGCAAATCCCAATTTCCCGTCATATTCCAAGCATCAGCTGGACACTCCCTCCCTCCTCCCATTCATTCTTTCCTCCCTCAGTCTTCACCAGCAGGGACGGCATCTTCGAGACGCTTGTTAAACTTGAGTCGGATTTCACTGACACCATCTCCTTTCAGTTGATCTTGTACGAACCAAACGGTCACATCCAACTGAACCTAAAACAAACCAGATCCATTCATCCATCCATCAACTTGTTCAATAAAAAAACACTAATCGCATCACTTCGGTGCATAGTGAGCTGCAAAGTGTGGTGCCTCTCCTTGTGGCATTGCCCTTGCCTCACATCAACAACCCAGGATCTGTCACTGCTATTGTCTCTGCAAGGGTCCTCCGTGACTCCTTATTGCAATGACTGAACTTGCTAACCACAAACATATACATGTTTGTTGATACACTCCAGCCACAAGAGACAAAGGCTGATGAACTGGTAATAACTGGAAAGTGTCCGTCAACTGAGGTCAGATAATCTCTAATTTCACCACTATGCCTTAGCCAAGTTTTATTTCATATAGTTTCTGGAAGAAGAAAAGTTATTCGGCACTGCAAGAAAAAAAATGTAAATGTAAAAATGGCTGTAGAGAAGACGAAGAATCTGCTGGCTGATGACAAACTAGATATACGTTGCAATGGACAGAACATCTCAATTCGAAGTCTAGATTAAAGAATATTTAGTGATACATTCAGCATCTTTGCGATAACCTAAGATCTAATGTTTACTCTGTGCTACATAAGTGCTCCAATTCTAATTTTAGCAATTCTCTAACTTCAAGTTCAGGTCTTTGCAGTCATTTTCAATGTTTCGGTCGTTGTTTTACAGTTCTAAATTAAAGATATGAATAATGTTTTCAAGTTATTATATCTTTTTTTACATACAATCATTATTATAACCTCGAAGTGTAACTGTTGAAAGTCTGTGACCAGCTCGGCTTATGCATTTGCAATAACATCCCACTTATTTCAAATTTAAAAAATATTGAAAATGCAAGTGATGGGCATTAAATCTTCAACGTAAAGTTTGCTGTGTTTAGCACCTATTCAAGATGCATCCTCATTGCGACAGAGTTGGAAACACTCCAAACCCTTGTAACTAAAACATACACCAAACTCTTGTAACTAGAAATTGTAGAATTTAGTCCATCAAAACATTTTATGCCATGTTGAGGCCCTACAAAAGTAGTTGTCTCTGCCAGCCATCTACAAAAAACCTTTAAAATCATGAGATGTAAAAGAAAGTGCCTTGCCATTTCTAGTGCTCCTCGCAATGCACCACAGAGAATGTTGGAGTAATTGAGCTGACTGTGACCGTCTGGCAGTTCAACAAATTCAGTCAGCGGATTATTTTCAATCAGAAGAGAAAACTCGTCTCCCGATGGACTCCAGTTCGTCACAGCTGGCGTGATTCCAAGGAACATCTTGAAAGCAACCTAAATCAAACACAGCAACATCAAAATTTCAACAGTGTAGGCCGTCGTCACCAATTGCTTTTCACATGCTGCATCACAAGCAGTTAATCTTTCACGGCTAACCAACTTGACACACTTTACCAGCTCACGAAAAATTATATATCATAATTTTATTATTTTACTACTCTCCCATGGGTACCCATGATTTCAGGATAACTAAAAATTATCAGGAGTAGAAACCAATTCTTCTGGGATGGTTAGAACTTGTCAAAATCCAGTGGAGCAAAGTTGACATGGAAGGTCACGGCTTCAAATCATTGCATTTTGATGGTAATGCACTGAGAGAGAGCTGGCTTTTCCCACGTCACCAGCTATAATTACTATAAAAGACATTTTCAGCATGCACAAAGTCACAATGAAATGTGAATTTAATGTGTGGCAAGTTAACCATCACGTAATGGGCAAGCAATCACAATCTTGACATCTAGCGCCTCTGAGAAGGTCTTCTGAAGAGATGCTATAATACATTCTCAGAATGAATGACTGAATGACTATCTGAAAGGTAATGAGAATTTAGCGAGTCTTAAGTCTCTTGATGGAGGAAAAGGAGCCAAGCACTGGAGTGACATTGGTAGTCAGTTCGTTCCATAGGTGTGGGAGGGGGCGGGGGCACCAACACGGAATGTATGAGAGCCGATAACAGTGCTCATGACGGTGTATAAACCCAACTGCAATTCTACCTTATATACTGAAATCTCTTCTTACACTTTTAAACTCTATGGTCCCTCGGTGGCTGTCACCATTTGCTGCCAAAATTAGTAAAATCATCAGGAAAAGAAACAAGACTTAAATCAAAATGAATGCAGGAGTTAATTATATAATATGAATGCACTTCATACCCTGGAAATGACGTCGGCAGTTTCTCTAAGGTCATTGCACCGGCCAACGCCTGACCTTGCCAGAAAGTCTTCAATGATTTTAACGCCAATATTGTAACCCCTGCGATACATAAGAGAAAACTGTTTAACTCTGTGACCATGCTTACAAATTGTTGATAGACTAATAGAAAAATGAAAGAGTACGAGTTAAACTGTTCTGTTTACTCCAAGGTTGACAGTTTCTTCATTGTCCGCTTCTTTGATTGATTTGCATTAGATATAAGGTACTAGCTCTATTACATTCTAGTACATTATATTACATTAAAACAGTGTTATCAGTTCTGAATACAATTACTGATATCAACAAGAATAGCTGTTGTATAACGGGAGCATGCCTCAGATTATACTGATTGCTTACTGACTGACTGACTTATGCCAACATGGCATGGTACTTGCATTTTATCCAGCTGCTTGTTGACTTCTTCATCTTGTTCATAATCTTTGACGAGCTGTGCAACCATCGCTCCATACGTTAGAGTAAACAGCTCGCTGCTCTGAAGGAAAACAAAGCAAACCAGGATTGCAATTCTTTTCAGTCTCAGTTTTACAGCTGTGATGTCAATGAACTTGCCAACGTGACTACAACAGTAAGCATCTACTCTATGCATGTATGTATGTGAACTTGTTATAACGCCCCTTCAAGATTTCTACTCAGAAGTGCTCCCGACTATCTCAGGACTTCTCGGTCGACCATCGAGGCCAGCGGAGACACCTGCTTTTTCCGCCAACGACTTCCTTGACGTGTTTGCAGCAAAGACCGACCGTCTTCGTGCGTCTACTGCCAACGCTCCTCCTCCTACGTTCTCATCAACGACGTCAGTCTTCGACGGCTTCCGACCCATCGTGGATTCGGATCTTCGCTCAGTTTTTGCTTCTGTTAATTTGAAATCATGTGAATTAGACCCTCTACCTCCTTTTATTATTAGTGACATTCTTGATGACATTGCAGTTTTCTTTGTGTATCTTTTCAACAGGTCACTTGCTGAGGGCTGCATTCCTGCCTCACAAAAACGGGCCTTAGTCTTTCCTGCACTCAAGAAGCCCAATCTTGACCCTAGTCTCAGTCAAAACTATCGACCAATCTCAAACCTATCTTTTCTGTCCAAGACTCTCGAAAGACTTGTGTCAATGCAACTTCTCCCCTACCTTGAGCAATCGGGACTCCTTCCATCCCACCAGTCTGGCTATAGGGCTAACCACTCCACGGAAACAGCCCTCCTCTCTATGCTTTCTGATATATACTCTGCTGTTGACAAGCCTCAAGTCACTCTTTTGGCTCTTTTCGACGTCTCTGCAGCCTTTGACATGGTTGATCATGAGATTCTATTGCAACGACTTGAAACCTCGTGCGGACTCCGGGGTTCTCCTCTTCTTTGGTTTCGGTCCTACTTGTCTGATCGCACCCAAATGATCATCTCTGGCGACTCTAGGACTCAGTGGGTCCCTGTTGTCTTGGGTGTTCCTCAGGGTTCTGTCCTAGGCCCACTCCTATTCATCCTTTACACGGCTGGTATTACCTCTCTTTTCCCTAGTAACTCTGCAACTGGTCACCTTTTCGCTGATGATGTCCAAGCCTATGTCCATGGACCCCCTTCTGCTCAACTCCTTCTTGCAAGTCGAATTGACGCTCTATCTCGAGATCTTCATCTGTGGATGTCGTCTAATCGTCTTTCTTTGAACTCTTCCAAAACCCAGTTGATTTGGTTTGGCACTCCTAAGCAGCTTCAAAAACTCGACTATTCACTGCTCTCTCAAACTTTTCCTCACTTTAACTTCTCCTCCAGTGTTCGAGACCTAGGTGTCACCCTTGATAGTTCTCTTACCTTCACTGAGCACATTGCCAATCTTACTCGCTCTTCCTATTTCCAGCTAAGGTGTCTCAGGGCTATTCGCAAATCTGTCTCATCATCGATCTTTACCTCAATTGTGCATGCTTTTGTATGTTCCCGGATCGACTATTGCAACTCTGTCCTTATTGGACTGCCTAAGGTTCGCCTAGCTCCTCTGCAATCTGTACTCAATGCCGCTGCTAGGCTCATTGCCCGTCTTCCTCGATTCTCCCACATTTCTACATTCATGACTGAACAACTTCACTGGCTTCCACTCTCGGCCCGTATTCAATTTAAAGTCCTGATTTTGGTCCTTAAGTCTCAAATGGGTCTTGCTCCGAAGTATCTGTGTGATCAGATACACCGCCCCCTTTCTGCCACTTCACTGCGTCCTCTTAGGTCCTCTGATCGGCTTGACCTCTTTGTCCCCCGAGTCAGGACCGCCATGGCTCAATCCAGATCATTCGCCTGCATTGGTCCCTCCCTGTGGAATGGGCTTCCCCCATCAGTTCGCTCTGCCATCCTCTCTGGTAGTGTATCCTCGTCTTTCTCTCGTCTAAAAACTTGTCTTTTTTCTCGGAGTTAAACGCACTGGGAGCGCTTCTGAAAGGCTCGTGCTGCGAGAAGCGCTTTATAAATGGCCAGATAAGATAAGATACAGTGTGAACACTGAATCAAAGTTTCACACCGAAGTGCTGAGCAACTGCGAGTGAAGGACTTGCCCAAGGTCCTTACAACTCTAGTACCCGGAGTCAGTTGCAAAAGAGTTACCGATTGACTTAACATTAGTGACTGACAAAGTCTCAGACAACTCGCCCGAGATGCTGAAACCAATGTATTTCCCCTGCCTTTGGCCTACATGAACAGATGATAAAAATAATTGTATCACATCATGCAACATTACAGACACCTTCTGGACAGGTTTTAAAGAAACAATAATTAATCTGCACGATTGTTAGACGATCAGTCTATTGCTCTGTGCCTCCACTAACACCTTAAAAGCACGTTTGCTCCAGTCTTGCTGATAATGCATTCAACAAAAATCTAAACTCAGATGGCGCAATTAAAACAATAATCAAAGCACTAAGTGAACGAAATAGCGTGGTAGTAGATTTCGATGTGATGGCTTAGCGGTGGTGGCATATGATAGCAATCTTGGGGACAAATTTACATAACAAAGAACTGCAAAATTAAACGAAACCCTGGAACAATGTGCAATGTTAAAATTCACCTATAAAATAATACCCAACAAATCACTTAAGCTAACAATCAATGTCATTTGGATATTGAATGCGAGTTTATATCTATTCTGACGCATATGCGTGATAGCTATTTCTTCCGTGCAAATGACTGTGCAAATTCTTGTGCCGTATTAAAGTGGCGAAACTATTGAATCGGGGACCGACGTGTTGGTTAGGGTCAGGCTAAGCGTCATGAGGGTCGGTTAGGTTCAGGTTAGGTGTCGTGAGGGTCGGTTAGGGTCAGGTTATGCGTCGTGAGGGTCGGTTAGGTTCAGGTTAAGCGTCGTGAGGGTCGGTTAGGGTTAGTGTCGTCATTAGATCCTATATACTAAGACAATGTTATAAACATCGGTCCCGGATATTATAGTTTCGCCCCCGATACTATTGTTACGCCCTGAAGCTTTGCATCACATCACATTAGGCTATCTAGTTACGAACTGTGACATGATAACGCACGAAACGCCCCCACTGCCTCACTCAGTGCATACCACTTTTCTAGGATCAGGTCCTCTTGCAGCCTGACGAGCCATTGTGAATCAGAAATGAACACGAAGATCACACACAAAGGTCTGTCATTCAAATATGAAACCACAATCTTCACGAAATAAACATTTATAATTTAATTCATTACTAAATCGTAAACGTCAATTCACTGCATAGAAATCCCAAATAACCCAGAATCCTTCATGATTAGCTAAACAAAGACAATATATTTTGCATGATGAATAGATTTATTGCGTAGCTAAGGTTATGATACAGGGCAACCAAATTGCTATTTCCACAAAATTAATATCGTCGCAAAAAGGCAACTTTATTTAGTTAGCTACTCCTTCAAAAGAGCAGAAAACAGATCTCTTCCCAATGGCCAAAAGTGTGAGATAATTTATAGTATAGCATAAACTGATGCTGCCACGTAGCGAATGCAAATGAAAACTTTACATGCATTTTCTCATATACAAGTTTTAACGCATCGTTACCGGCCGGGAGTCGTGGCGTACTCCTGTAATCCAGCTACTTGGAGGCCGGGATTGGTGGACGGCTTGAGGTCGGGGGTTCTGCCGGTCGAGGTTCTATGTCGATCTGGTGTCCGCACTAAGCTTGGCATCAATACCCAAAACCCGCCATAAACTGCTGCTGCCGCGTAGCGAATGTAAATGAAAACTGCATGCATTTTCTTATATACAAGTTTTAACGCAACGTTAACGGCCGGGAGTCGTGGCGTACTCCTGTAATCCAGCTACCTGGAGGCCGGGATTGGTGGACGGCTTGAGGTCGGGGGTTCTGCCGGTCGAGGTTCTATGTCGATCGGGTGTCCGCACTAAGCTTGGCATCAATATGGTGGCCCTGGGGGAGCCCGGGTTGTCACCAGGTTGTCTAACGAGGGATGAACCGGCCGAGGGCGGAAACGCAGCAGGCAAAAGTCCCCGTGTCGGGCAGTAGTGGGATCGCGCCTGTGAATAGGCAACGCTCGGTAGCCCGACCAAAACAGTCGAACCCAGTTCTTTTTAGTTTTATTTTATTTATTATAATTTATTCATTTATTACATCTGGATCAAGCTGATGGTAGCAAACTGTGAATGTGTGCCATCTGGGCATGGGAAGGGTTATAAACAGTCCATGCAAAATGTCAACAAAGTGTCCAACATAATGGTGTGCAGGATGCATTTGCAAACAATGACCACGGAGGCACGGACATACTTTGACTGCCGGGAACAAATGACATAATTTCGTGGTTCATGTTGATATGTCTACATGCCTATCATTAATTTTTTGATTGTAACCAAAACATACGTTTTACTCTTTTGTATTGTTGGACATTAGGCCGCTTAATTAAATCAGGGCTTTTTAACGTGCAGTTGCACACCAAATGTGCAGTTGTAGAAGCACTTCTGTACAGTTAAAGCTAGCAAAAACGGTCATTGTCCTCCGATTTGAAGTAACTTACCATGGATGATGGAAAAGGAAAGGAGTTGTGCAGTTCTAAAAATTCCTTTTAAAAACCCCTGCATTAAATTACATGACATGTAAAATATTCATGTGTGTTTATAGATCATTTACAAAACTCGCAGCATCTTTATATTTGTTTATGCAGCATGTAAAGTTTATGTGGAATCGACTGATTCAACTGGCTCCCATGTTCAAAATTGCATAATTTTGAATTGCGTTCATGTATTTTAGTCAAATGCTGTATCATAAGATATGATAGCCTATCTCAAATCGAACACAAAAATCCAAGGGGATGGTAACCACCGCCACAAAAACTTTGGTAGTCCGAGGGTTAAATAGCGGAATGTAGAATTATAGAGTAAAGGTGACGGAATGAATCTTATCGTAGGTCTTTCACTGGCAATGCAGCATACATCTCAACTCTAGTCTAATTCTACATTTAGAAGTTCATCAATCTTCATGAAATGGCTTAGGCCTACATTCTACTAATCTGAATCGCTGTGGGTTCATTTTGCAGTTTTGAGATCTAATTCTCCCTTTGGGTTATACGTGTACAAACGTTATAATAATAATATGTATTTAAGAATTGAACCAAGTTGGTTGGCCTTTTAATAAGCATGTTTAGTCATAGAAGATATCTTAAGCTTACAATTTACTCAGTGCTTAAAGTGTGGAAAAATAAGTGCCTAGACGCCCCTTATCTTTCCAAAATAAGTGCCTGGACCTTTCCAGTCATTGCTGGCCAATAAGTGGCTGGACGATGTTCAGATTTTAAAATAAGCGCATGGACGCCGTCCATGACCGTCCAGCCACACTTTAAGCCCTGAATTTACTATAAATACGGAATCATAGTTTAAGATCATTTTTTCAACTGCCTCCATCTTCTTAACTAGTTGATATCCATTGTTCAAACTAGACTCCTCAGGGGGCAGGGTGGGAAGTTACCCAGGAATGAGATTTTCCCTCCAGAAAAAATCTTGAGGTGCTGCTTCATCTGCCTCCATCTTCTTAACTAGTTGATATTGCCATTCCCTTCCCAGAAAAACGCTACATGTAACAAAGGGTGTCATTGGTGTCTGGGTTCGGCAATAATTGTGTCCGCCTAAAACGGGTGTTGCCCCCAGAAACCAGATCCCCTGAAGCAGGAGTACTAGATTAAACAAACTCCGCCACTGATTGCACTCTGCCAGTGCCAAGCCTGGATAAAGGAGGAGGGCGTCGCTGATGGTCTTTGTTACCACACAGTGACGTTAAACTCAAAATACTACTACTAGATTAAACATCTAAGGCAGTGGTTCCCAAAGTGGTGGTCCGCGGACCGGCACCGGTCCGCGGAGGTATGATCGCCGGTCCGCGGAGAAAAGTCAAAAATAAACAAACTAAACTGTAATTATTAGTTTATTTTCATGAAACTTGAAATTGAATTGTGAAATCATTCGAATTGTTGTCCAAAATTTATTCAAATTTTTCTTACTATTTAAAAATTTGAAATAAATCAACGCGCCTTATAATTTTTAACTTGCCAGATGGCCAATTCATAGGCCCTACTATTTAAAATTCGATGACTGCAGTCAATTTCGACTTTCGAGCATAGACCATTTATGTTGATCTTGGTGACTCTGGTGAGCGATAACCTTGCAAATGCCAGATGCAGAATACACAATTTTCTAACATAGCATAAAACTTTTAGTTTAAATATATACAAATGTCTTTGAAAAATGAGCAAACGTTAGCAAAAAAATCTGGAGAGTTTTTTAATATAAAAAACCCAGCAAATAAGCGTGATTGCTCAGAGCGAAGATGATAATGATTCAGCAGAGCTAGGCTTCTTGTTCGAATAACACGTCCAAGGTGAAAAATAACCGACAATTTAAGCGAAAATACTCACAAAAATCTTAAACAAATAAGGTTTCAAGGACATGTAAGTGTTGGCTATTTGTAAATAGCCTTATATTTTAGTCTTTTTAGAATTAAGGTCGCTTTTGTTTTCCATCGCCATTTAGGCCTAAGTTAGCGGTCCGTGAGCTTCACCAAAAATTATTGCCGGTCCGTGGCCTACTCAAGTTTGGGAACCACTGATCTAAGGTCACAATTGGAAATGATTTGTTACATTGTACATCTAGGTGCTATTTGTAAGTTTTCTGGCTGTAATCCATTTTAAAGTAATGAACTCAAAGTTCTCTTGGACACTGTCATCTTGCTATTACTAAACCTTGGATTTATATTATTCTCTATTCCACTGAGCAAGCCGAACTTGCTGGAAAACCAACAGTCAACCTAACATCTTCCCCGAGTCCACTGGACTGTGCTCAGTGTGCTGGCATGCGGTGCTTAAAACACTTGGAAAATCCATTCCACTCTCCCTCAGTCAGACTGTGCTAACCTTGAATTTGAAAGTAGATATTAGGTATTAGAATGAAAGCATGTGTAGTTGATTGTGCTATTCCCTCACTAATCCATACTGCAGATAAGTCAACTGCACACTTGAATATGTTGACTGCGTTCTTTGTATCAGAACACTCGTAAATTTACACCATGCAGCTATGATGTAGTATTGTAGCTGAAGGTAGTATGCCCAAAATAACAAAGCACCAAAACAACACAATATACATAAAGGCAGAAGCTCTATTATCTTATCTCACAACAAGAACCTGTTTATAAATGCAAAGTCATTGTCTGCGAACAGAGGGACTCACTGAAAGCTTAAACAATTATCTTAACGACGAGCGCTAAAAGCCCTGAAAAGCAGAAAAACATTACATATAAAAGCAATACACTGAAGCATTAAAGCCCTAAATAGTCTGATATGTACCTGCACAACAGAAGACTAACAGACGTATATGCGAGTATTCAAACCAGATCCTACTTTTAAGTTAATATAAAAATAAATACGCTAGCCCGTTGTCCTGAGAAAAGGCGTTCTTAAAAAAATAAAGCCGCTTACAAACATCGAAACCTTCGAATACAAAACCACCACACCGAACAATGTTGCAGAAAACTGAAGCTGAGAAGCAAGATCGTTGCAAAAGCCGTTGCATGACAACGGCTTAGAGAAGGCAACTGCATTACAACCGTAGCTCATCACGTAACTCTGTGAAGATGTGAACCCACTGGGGTCAAATGGAAAAGGACGATTCTCAAGCCTTCTCCGCATGCTGGTCCTTCAAAGGCACGTTTGCCTCCGTTCTGATGTCTTTCGATCCACGACGTCTGTAGATCACGACAACCAACGCAACGATCAAAATAACGATGATCAAAGCGATGATGAGGATAATTGGAATGATGATGCTCCTCTTTAGATGTGCGTCACTGTTGCAGGAATGATTCTTCTCAACAATTAACCTAAAAACATAACAGTATGCCCATCAACTGCAAAACACGATTATGCTTATATTCACAAACTGTTTACATTCAGAGCAATCGCACAAATACAATACTCGACCAAGGCCGCATAATCTAACCCGTCCTAGAGTTGATTCTTTTGCCAGAAGAAGTTTTATTGTGCGAATGCTGTATAACTCTGCATAAATGTTTTCTATTATTTATTTCCTCTGTAAACTACTGCGCGTTTGCTGGTTGTCTATTAAAAAATATTCTTACTTACATACTTACTTACCAAACCTACGATCTGGATCCTCATAGTTGTCATCGTATCCACCTCTTAAAAGAGAGTCATGACCTAAAATGGGATATCCACAACGAATAACAACAATTTTTCAATATCACTTTTCACATGCTGATCCAGTCCTTGACTCTTGTAACATAATATAAATGCCTTGTAGAAAATATGTCTCTGGTCATGATTTTCATTATTTCTCATTTGTTCTGTTTGAGAACATTCATTAGCGAATAGTAAGTAGCAGTTATAGCTTCACCAGATAGTCTAAGACTTTAAACTTGGAAAGATTTGGGATCCACCTTTTCTAAATGAACAATTTAACTACATGTTACAAATTATTCAGTTTTTGCACCAAAACAACATAAACAAATAACGAACTGTTATTCTCAGCAGTAAAGGCATGGCATCAGAAAGTGTACTATTTGAAAGACCTCAAACTCTAAAGAAACTCAAAAAATTAAAATATGCACATGCATGTAACAGAGAGGTATTTATTACACTTTAATTTACCAGGTAGTGCCTTAAATAACTAATTTTAGTGTATCCCTTGTTCCCTATGTTAGTTGAGCCTTGTTCTGATTTAGCAAAAATTAAGAAGTGACAATAGGAGAATTTTGCTGCAGTGCTCAAGTACCGGTACTCACAAACTTCACCATTGATGACTTCTTCGCTCATTGATTAACTATGCTCCTTCTAATGATTGATAAAAGTCATAATTATGTAATAAATAATAATTACTACAACCTAAATGATCTTTAAAGTTATTAAAAGTAAATAAGTCAGTAAATACTGCACAGAATAGTCAGCATCAGCAAGCTGCTGCAAAAACGCAGAGTCCCATCAATGATCGCCCATTCAGAGCTGAAATAGTGTTCACAATTCCTCAATTACACAATGTTTGAACATGTAACAAGTCTCACAAAACAGCAAACCTAAACACCATGCAGTGGATGGATGGATCCAGATTTGACCAAGGCCTATGACAACGGAGGCCGTTGCCCTGGACAGAAATTTGTTTTGCATAATTCATGCAGTGTCTAGCAGAATGGTAGTGTTTGGGGGGGGAGAGTGGTGCATACTTCTGCAGGGTCCACATCATACTATTATAACTGACTATTTTATCCGTTATTTTCCACTGCCTCTAGGCTTACCTGTACTGCTGAATCAAATTCGTCAGTCCCTCTTTAATGCGACCGTCCTCAAAGAGGTGGGACGTTTCATTTTCCACAAACTCCTGACAATCATCCGGTACTAGATATTCAGATGCCTGACCGATCTCTGTCACAACCTGAAGCAGCACAGTGTACAGTAGTCTGCAATAACCGCTGCGTGCAGACGTTGGCATAAAATTACCAACCACAAATGAAGATGATTTGTCGCACAGTTTAGTTTATTCTACCAAAAGATGTAGCTAAGAAACGTCGTTTATTTACTTCTTCAACTTCTTCTGGTATGCTCTTACTAGGTTACTACCAACTAGGTTACTAGTAAGAGGACTAGCTTAATCAGTTATAACAAGCATTCTTGTCAATTTGTTCTTGGTCAGTGCCATGGTATCCTAGCAGTACACATTTTGGTCATTAACTAACACAGTTAAATTTCTAACATAATTGCATGGTACAGGACTATCCATTTGCCATAGTATGACCAGTGGCGGTGCCAGCATACGTTGCAGCAGGTCCTTTTTACCAGCACATCTCTGACCTGCCACCCAAAAATTGATTTTCTTCTTCTTTACATTTAATTTCCTCAAACTGTTGAATATTTCCCACAACTCTGACAAAACTTGCTGGAATCGTATAGCTCATGTCCACTGGCACTGAGTATGACAAAGGAGCAACGTATTAGCAACAGTAACCATTGAACAACTGTTCATCACTTAGGGGAGCAGTGGTGTAGTGGGTATGTTCGTTACCTTGCAGCCGGAGGGCTGCAGGTTCGAATCCACCTTCAAGTTTCCGTGTAGGGACCTTGGGCAAGTCCTTCACTCGCAATTGCTCAGCGCTTCGGCGTGAAACTCCGATGCAGTGTCTGCGCAGCAGTCGAGAGTGCCTCTAAGTAGAGAGCTTGAAGGGATGCTATAACGGGTGCACATACGAACAAACTTTGTCAAATGTTTGATGTACGTACAAAATGTTCACAATTACCTGTTTACTTACTTACTTAAAACTCTAGTTCCTCTGTTCAACACAAAGAAAGCAATGAGCATACAGCTTATATTCTGCTTCATGGTTCGATAAGGAACTTTAACCATTATATATATTATATATAATTAATATAATATTTATATATAAGGAACTTTAACCATTATATATATTATATATAATTTATATATATTTATATATAAGGAACTTTAACCATTATATATATATTATATATAATTTATATATATTTCTATATAAGGAACTTTAACCATTTATATATATTATATATATCTATATATTTATATATGAGGAACTTTAACCATTATATATATATTATATATAATTTATATATATTTATATATAAGGAACTTTAACCATTTATATATATTATATATTATATATTTTCGACGTCAGCGCAGCTTTTGATACTGTAGACCATGACATCCTACTTAAGCGGTTGAATGTTTCGTTTGGGTTGTCTGGTAATTTTCTGGAGTGGATTGGCTCTTTCCTGCATGGGCGCACTATAAGTGTGGTCCATGGCTCGACTAGGTCTCGGTGGGTCCCTGCCTATATGGTTTGCCTCAGGGTTCAATTCTTGGTCCATTCTTATACATAATTTATACCACTGGTCTTGACCTGCTTCTTGCAGAACATGGTGCCTTTAGCCAACTCTACGCTGATGACACACAGGCATACATGCATTGCCTCTCATCTAACGCTTCCTCTACAGTTAGGGCTATGAGTCAGGTGCTCATTGCCCTGAGAGCATGGATGGCATCAAACCGTCTTAGACTAAACCCTGCTAAGACTAAATTCATTTGGCTGGGCTCCAGGCAGCAGCTGTCTAAGCTTGATCTGATTCACCTCTCTGCTGAATTTCCCGACTATACTTTCTCCACCTCAGTCCGTGACCTTGGTGTTGTGCTAGACCAGGAACTTACTTTTGTACCTCACATTAATCGTCTCAGTCGCTCCTGTTTCTATCAGCTGCGCCAGCTTCGCACTGTCGCTCGCTCTCTCTCAACTGGTGCTGCAACTACGCTTGTACATTCCTTTGTCTCAGCTCGTCTTGACTATTGCCTATCCCTTTATGCTGGTTTACCATCTGGTCGATTATCTTCTCTTGACCGTATTCTGCGCGCTGCAGCACGCCTCATTGGTCATCTGCCCAAATTTGGTCATGTTACAAATTACATGCTGGAGGTTCTGCATTGGCTCCCAGTCCGTCAGCGCATCGAATACAGAATCTCGTCCTTAATATGGCGCTGCCAGCTAGGTCTTGCTCCATCTTACCTACTCGATCTTTGTCGGCCTGTGTTAAGTGCTCGGACTGGTCGGTCCCTACGCTCGGCTGTTAGGGAAGTACTCTTTGTCCCATTTGCTCGTACCTCCATCATGCAGAGTCGTGCTTTTTCTGTGGTTGGCCCAGTGGTATGGAATGCCCTCCCACTTGAGCTGCGCCTGTTCCCTAGATCACTCTCTGACACATTCTATAAGCACTTAAAAACTGTTCTGTTTGTCCGTACTGGAGTCGGGAGCGCCTCTGAGTAGTTTCCTTGAAGAGGCGCTATATAAATACTCGAATGAATGAATGAATGAATTTATATATATTTATATATGAGGAACTTTAACCATTATATATATTATGAACGAGTGTTAATGTTCCTACAACAGTGATACAACTTACAATTTCGTCGTCGGACACAACAATCGTCACCGCACCGTCGTTGCAAGTGTTGAAATCCCAATCGTCGAGGAATCTCCGCGCCAAATCATGGACATGCTCCTCCTTTTCCTCGTCAGACTTGTTCCTAAAACAGCCATCCAAAGTCTCAGGCTCTTGGCACAAATTCTGGCAGAGTTTTCCATAAGCACAACCTTTATTGTACTGCAGGAAGAGCGGGCGAGTGTCATTTTGGTCGAGAAAGGCAGAGGTTCAGAGACTTCCGACAAGTCATGGTAGGGCTTCTCGAAAAGGTGGGAAATTAATGTTGAGTGTTCACTGATGCATATTATATGGTCCATCCTTATAACCATTTAACTCAATTAAAATATAATAAATGCACGATGAGCAGTTTGATTAATAACCGAGTTCTGCTTTCAACGTATCATTTTTTTTCCGCAACCATTTTCCCAAGAAATGTCTCACCTGACCGTTCAAAGAACCAAATAGTGATCAAGTCTGTTCAATCCCATTCCCCAAATTCTACAACTCTTGTCTTCGCGTGCAGATTTTTCCAACATAAAGTCTGTCGGCTCCACACCATAATTTCACCCATATATAGGATGCCTACCGTGACAGTATATGCTATGCAGCTGGATATTGAACCAAATGATTCCATATCATGGAATGTCAAGTTTCTGTGATCAGAAACCATCAGTTAGCATCTTGTATATTACAGAGTAAACCCGCTTGCACATCATCACAGGGAGCCATTCAGCTGTAGTCATAGTCACATACACCAGATTTACAAAGTGTCACCATAAGCTTATTCACAGGTGCTCCGTTATATCAGAGCGGCTATGGGCCAAGAAGGGAATACTGAAAAATAAGTATCTGCTGTATGTACATCTTATAGTGGCTAGAAAGCACAGACATGAGCTTTCCCATTCTATCAGACAATTTTTTCCAATTACCATTACTCTGAAAGGCGACACTGCTATCTGGTTGCGGGCACAAAGTCATAGTATCTTAATACCAGACAATTGTTTCATCAGCATGTACTGTATACAGACAGTGGTTAAAAATCTTGAAGCTCTTGCACTGGGCTACCAAGCATTTAGACGCACAGCTGTTTCACCCTTGGGTGACAGCAGTTAAGCTCGTGCCCGGTGTCAGGTACGCTGGCTGGGACGGCAAGGACACACAAACCATAATTTATATCAGTTGCAGCCGCTACTAGGTGTGGAGAGTGGAGACAAGCGAATCTAGATCAAGTTCACCTGGTCTGGAACTGCACTGCCCATTGTTGGGATTCTTCTTCTTCTTCTTCATTGTCCATGGGCTGACAGCCTGTAGGCATCCACTATTGTTGGGATTAAAAACCTAGAAATCCGCTGTTGCTTGTAGTCAGGCAGCTGTGCTCAGCTGATACAGTCTGACAATGATGGGGCTAACAATGCTGCAGATCAAGTTCCTCAATCACATGTCCATGTCTCTCGTGCACATTAAATAGATAGCATCTGGAGTCATCACACAACCGAGGTAAATCATGCGCAACCTGGATGCATATATTAAAAAACTGAGTTAAATCATACACAACATGATAGCACATATACACATGATTGCACAGTACTGCTTTACCACAAAAGCTCTCTGAATGCTGAACACTAAAAACTTGAGTGTATGCATCTCATATGTGTATCATGCCAGTAGACCAGTTGGTGTCAAAACACTAGGGGTAATTCTGGACAGTAAGTTCATATTCCAAACACATGCAATAAATACTTGCCTATTTTGTTTTGAACTATCACATCACGGCAATACATCTACATCGCATATGCTCTAAGAATAGGTCACAAACCATATCCTGTTCCCATTTCTCCTTCTTCTTCTTCTTCTTCTTCTTTCCCTTCAGGCTAGGATTATTTCCTCTGGCGAGGGGTCAGCCACTCGGATCCTTCTCCTCCACTTGTCTCTGCTTCCGGTGTCTTCTTTCTTCAATTTGAGCAGCTTCAGGTCTTGTTGTATCACGTCCTCCCATCTTTTCTTCTGTCGTCCCCGACTGCGTCGACCATATACCTCCGCCTGCATGATTCTCCTCTCGCCTCTAATGTGCTAATTCAGTTTTTGTGGGTCTTTCAGGCCTTGAGCTCAATAGGCACTTGCTCAATGCACATGGGCGGAGTTTATCAGGGGCTAAGCCCCCCCCGAAGACGACACAAATTCATTTTTTTACCGTGTAAATGGTATTTTTTCGCAGGCTTAGCCCCCCCCCCCCAAGAAGGCTTTAGCCCTTCCAAGAACGGAAACCAAACTCCGTCCATGTCAATGCATTCAAAAAACTCCTTAGCTCGTGTTCTTCTACATGTCCCACTACGAACAAGTTCCTCAGATCTACTCCAGCAGCGGCATCGCTTCCTGTTGAGTTCAGGATCAAATATAAGCTGGACTACAAATCCCTCAGCACCAGCACACCTCCCACCTGGTTGCCTATGATCTTCAAACACGTCCTTTAGCTCAACCAGGTGCAGAACAGTTATGTGCTCAGTGCTCACACACATTCTATGCATCTACCCCACGGAATGGAATTGACTCTCGCTCTCGTTTTGTCGCTAAAATTCACTTCCTCCTTCAAAAAGTAGCTCAAAACTTGCTATTTCTTCGTGGGCATGACCAGTGCTGTACTCAGAACGTTTGAGGTGAGTACACGCTGCCGCCATGTTTGACTTGGTTTTACGGAGGTGGGTATACGCGCTGTATACCCGCGTGTACCCTCGTTTTTTAGGTGAGTATATGCTGTCATTTTTTCCCGGAGGTGAGTACAGCCCTGGGCATGACATTCAAGCAGAAGGATGTATCTAACTGCATTCTTCTCTGGCGGTAGATCATCTGCACCTCCGATTCACATTTCAACGTGACTGTGCACGTCTAACAGATTTTTTAATAATGATAACAATAATAATATCAACATTCATTCTCAGTATATATAAATATATATATATATAATTACATATATATATATAAGAAACACACTCAAACAGATATATATATATATATATAGCATATATATTAATTGCTTAAACAGTGTGTTGCCTTACTCATATTCGGGGATGGAATCCAAAACGACAACTGCCATAGGGAAACCGGTGTACGAGCACGAGACATCTTGACATGGACAGATACCTTTTGCATCAACCATAGACTTCAGCAAGTCATTGATTTCATTTGCTAAACAACAGAAAGAAAACATCACATAAATATGTAAGTAAGTAAGTAAGTCTTTATTTGCATCTGACAAGCGCACATGCATTACATTGCAGAAAACGATCACATTTAAAAAAACTAATATAGATAACAGCAGTTTGAAGTCACTTGTGCATAGCTAAATATAATTGAAAATGCATGATGATCATGCATTACATTGCACAAAATGATGACATTTAAAAAAACTAATATAGATAATAATAATAATGAATAATAATAATAATGACAATTTATATGGCGCCGTAACACGGCCATACCGCTACAAGGGCGCCTCACAAACGGCCGACTGCTAGATAACAGCAGTTTGAAGTCACTCGCGCATAGCTAAATATAATTAAAAATGCATCTGTTGATAAAACTATTTTTAGACAAATTTGTTTTAGCGAGAGGCAGCATGAAAGGATGTCCTCTCTTGCAGAGTAAATACATGTCCTCAACAAACATTTCACACACATGATATGGTCCTCAAAGCCTACGCTTAACACTAATGCTACGTTTAAATTCTTTAAAAAAATCTTAGGTAAATAAAAATGCCTTTTGGATTCTACCTGCAGTGAGACCAACTTCTCAACAAACGATCAACATGAAGTTCAAACCACGGCTAAAACTCGGCACTTGAAAGAGAAAGGTCTGAATAAGTAGTAAGAATTTAACCCTTTACCGAGCAAAGTGCAGTAAATGGAATCGGAGATCCTACACCTTCGGTCAGTAAAGGGTTAATGCAAACAATATTAAAACATCCAAAGCAAAAAAAAACCAAATCAATTCCGGGTTCTGATGGCTGCAAATCTGAAGTCATGATTCAACCTGTAATCCTTATTGTAATCCTTATTGTAATCCGACAATCTCTACTAACTGAACTAATTCCCACTGACAAACTCAAATGACATACTGTTGCTTTAATAAATTTACACACCTGTTTTATCGTCAAGAACATCATCCTTGTCACAGATCCACGCAGGATCAGCACCGACCTTACACTCCTTTGGATGTATCCGAGGATTTGGATACTCTCCATCATCCAGATCATCAGGACCATCATCCGTAACATCATCATGCTGAACAGATTTGTCATCATCATCATCATCTTCATCATCATCATTGTCATCATCTTCATCATCTTGCTTAGAAACATGGTCAGCCTCCTTAGAGTCATCTTCAGAAGCTCCATGAGAAGAATTGGAAGTATGAGGTTGGGTAGGCACCCAGTCCGGAGTTGTAGTAGAGGCCGTTAAATGGTTGAGGGCATCGGAAGACGGAGGTGTCTCCTCAGACTGCGATCCACTCAACAGCAGTACGGCTGCTGATGCAACATAGATGATCAGATTCATCGTAACCATGACTACAACACACAAAATTACAATGGCAATGAATTACAATGAATTACAATGAATTATTAACAAATGTTTTATAGAGCGTTCCCAGTTCAACAACGGCTAAATAAGGAAGTTTTCAGTGAGAAAGAAACAAAGTGGTGCGACCTCTAGGCACAAGGCGGAGTGCAACCGGGAGTTCATTCCAGGTTCTATGGCCAGCCACTGAGAAAGAGTGTCGCTGCATTATAGCAGTTCAAGAACAAAGGGCCAAGAGCTTGATCAGTCAATCGGAGGTCAGATCGCCGTGGGAACCAGAAAATCTAACCAGTTCGCAATTATTCCCCCTCATCATTCACGTCCATGTCTGCAGCTCAGTCCTGCAATCCAGCCCTGTATTAACTTCAGCGTGCAGTATGATATGATTTAAGATAAGCCAGTGACTGCCAACGAACTAATGCCACAAGATGAAGACTGACAACTCAGAATAATAATAAACAAGCTTTTCCATTAATTAAATCAGAATAATAATAATAATTATAGTAATAATAATAAACAAGCTTCCTCTTTCAACACTTATCGACAATGATCCAACGATTCAAAATGATGGCCTTTCACAACACCATTTCAAAGCTGCCGGGATCTGACCAGCGGTGAACAATTTACTGCCAGAATGGACCCAATTACAATTAAGAAAACATTCGATAATAATAATAAAACATAAGAAAAAAACTTTAAAGAATAATAAAATATATTTGCTTAATCGAGCTGAGACAAATTCAAGTGATACACTGCACACAGTTACATGTCGAAGCACATAATAATAATAGTAGTAATAATAATAGCAATTATAACAGCAGTATAAAAACAGTAATTATAAAAATAAGAAGACTATGAATAACAATAACATTTTATATGGGGCCAAATTCCTGATTCCTATTGCACTCTGTTTATTGAGTCACGTTTATACTGTTTGACTTGTGTGTGTGCAATAAACAAAGTTCATTCAAATGTACAAGGATTCTCAATCACATTATTTTATACCACTATCCAAAAGAGAATTTCTGCCAAGAAATATCCTTCAGTGATGGTATTAATTTTAAGGACTGAAGTTGATGTTAAAATGCAATCAAGACACACTCCCATTGCAATAAAAGCAAAAAGTGACTTTGATCAGTACAATCGGTTGAAGCAACAGCTGTATTTTAGCTTTTGTAAAGTGCCATTTGTTTGCACTATTTTTGTTAGGACCTTTTGTCCTGTTATAATTCTTTGTATTAGTTATCTTATTGCTTTTTTCACTCGAAGGAGGTTTTGTGTTGCTGTTAGACATAATGATTTTGAACCGGTGGAGATGAAGTGTGTGGTGTCAATCTCCGTTAAATTTCGTACACTTGATGGTTGTGCAGAAGACACTCCTGAACAGACGGCATGGTGTAAACTTGTGTTTTTTCTGTTGATTGCTTTCCTGTTCTGCCGAATAATGCTTGAAAGGGCAAATGCATGTATAACAATTCTTGAGCTTAGTTGGAGCCTTGTTACTTTCCTCTGCTTGAATCCATGGAGCGATGATAATTTGCATATAGAAATTGTTGATCTCTTGGAACTAATGCTGCTGTGTTTACCAGAGTGATGGCTGTGCTACAATCAAAATCTTCTATTTTCTCTTGCTTCTGCAAGGGAAGCTTAACGAGTCACTCTAGCGCATGTCTCTCTTGTCAGTTATGTGGAAGGAGATCTTACCTGGGCTGCAAATGTCTGTTAGTCAATCAGGAGGCCTATTATTGTAGTGTTTGTTTACATGACATTTTTCCGTATAATCATATTACTGATGATGTTGAATTTAATATGGCGATAAAAGGGCTACCTTTTCTCCCTAATTTTGACTACTATAAGGTTCAGAATGCTACTTTTGCTTTCAATAGATTCCCACACTGGGTGGGCCATGAATCGGACGTAGATGAATTTTACTATGACCAGTTGTCACAGCTTTACGTTCAGTATCTTGACTCACCACAGCTAAGTGAGATATTAACTGCTGCTGAAAATGTAGATCTTTCACTTCTTCATATAAATGCTAGAAGTATTAGGAAAAACTCTAAGGTTATCAATATTGAGCTTGCCCAACTGAAATATAAATTTTCTATCGTGGCCATGTCTGAGACCTGGACAACGGATAGTGACTTGAATACGACATTTATACCAGGATACACTATGCTCCTTAAATCCCGTTCTTTTGGCATGGGAGGGGGAGTTGGCCTATTTCTCAATGACATAACTGTTACTTCCTACTCAGAGAAATGCTATCCTACTGATGACCGACTAATGGAGACCTTGTTTATCCAGATTCCTAGTGCTGGTAAATCCATTATTGTTGGAGTGGTATACAAGCCTCCCAATGTGGACCTCTCATCCTTTAATACAGCCTTTGATAACCTCTTAGCTAGACTACACTCAGAAAGGAAACCTTGTTACTTACTAGGGGACTTTAATGTTAACCTCTTGAATGCTGATAAACACAGAGAAACTGAGAACTTCCTTAATCTACTCTACACATATGGCTTCTACCCATTAATTGACAAACCCACCCGCATTACTCCTGATTCTGCAACGCTTATAGATAATATTTTCACAAATGTCCACCCGGCAGTGATTAAGAACTCCTTAATCTGGATTACAGATATCTCCGACCACTTGCCTGTTTGCTGTACGACCCGTGTTACGCTTAATAAGCCACCTCTGGAAACAAATTCTTTACCTTTTAAAAGAATTATTAATGATACTTCGCTCCAGGATTTTAAACAAAAGTTGACACTTATTGACTGGGATATGACTGAGAATACTGATGCTAATAAATCTTTTGATGATTTTTTGGGCAAGTTTACCCACTGCTACAATCTTTGCTTTCCTTATAGACGGCTGGGAGGAAAATCAAATGCAAGTCGTAAAACTGATCTCCCATGGCTTACCTCAGCGCTGAAGAAATCTATTAAAAAGAAAAATAAAATGTACAAAGATTGTGTAAAGGGGGAAAACTCCAATAACAGGGTTCTGTTTAATAAATACAAAGCCTATCGGAATAAGCTTTTATCACTGCTGAGGGCGGCCGAGAAAGGCTATTATGCTAATAAACTTCAACTCCATAGAAATAACCTACATAAAGTTTGGCAAACCATTAACTCAATCATTGGGAAGAGCGCTTTTACTCCTAAGATATCTGAAATTGACCATGGTGGAACTAGGGTCACTGATCCTAAAATTATAACTGTGGGCTTCAACAACTATTTTAGTAATATAGGCCCTAACTTAGCAAAGACCATTGCGCCAGTTAATACTAAGCCTCAGGACTACCTAAAGTCCAGAACCACCCAATCTATTTTCTTTACCCCTGTAACGCCCCCTGAAATTATAGACACTATTGCTCTAATGAATAACTCTCAGAGCAGGGGCCATGATGATATCTCAACCATGATTTTAAAACATTGCTCCTTTGAAGTTTCTTCTGTTTTAGCTGATGTTTTCAACCAGTCTTTAATGCAAGGTATTTTCCCAGACCCACTGAAAATAGCAAAAATCATTCCAGTCTTTAAGTCTGGAGATAAATTAAAGGTCTCTAATTATCGTCCCATATCTATCTTATCACCCTTCTCCAAACTGCTAGAAAAAATTGTCTACACTAGGCTTACCACTTTTGTGCAACACAATGATCTGCTTGCAGATACCCAGTATGGATTCAGGAAAAATCTATCTACAGAATTGGCCTTAATTGATCTTACTAACCAAATTAGTAAATCCTTAGATGATCATCAGACTACAATTGGAATCTTTCTGGATCTCTCGAAGGCCTTTGACACTGTGAACCATGAAATACTTTTGCATAAACTTGAACACTACGGAATACGGGGTACCCCTCTAAAGTGGTTCACTAGTTATTTATCTAATAGATACCAATATGTTTCTCTCAATAATACCTCTTCATCTTTCTTACCTATAATATGCGGCGTCCCGCAGGGCTCAATTCTCGGCCCCCTCCTATTTCTTTTGTATGTAAATGATATACAATCTGTGACCGACTTGAACTTGATCATGTTTGCAGACGATACGAACATTTTTGCAACTGGTCATTGTCCTATCCTTTTGGCTGCATCATTAAATAGTAAACTGGAGGAAATTTCTCATTGGTTCGCAGCTAACTTACTTTCTCTGAACCTGCAAAAAACTTGCTTTATGGTATTTACTAGAAAAATGTTTTCTGATACTGATGTTAATGTTACTATAAACGGAGTTTCTTTGAATCGAGTGCATGAAATCAAATTTCTTGGAGTGGTTTTCTCTGATGACCTTAAATGGAAGAAACATGTAGATATGGTAGTCAACAAGGTATCGAAAATTGTGGGCATACTCTATAGGGTTGGCCATATTCTTGATGCCGATAAATTAAAACTACTATACCACACTTTACTGGAGCCACACTTGACATACTGCTGCTCTGTATGGTCGTCACCGCATAAAACTGGGAATTTAGACCGTATCCTAAGGCTCCAGAAAGCTGCCGTAAGAATTATTACCTGTTCCAGTTACCTTTCTCATTCAAATCCCTTGTTTTATAAGCTGAAAATATTAAAAATTTATGAATTATCCCATTTATCGAAACTTGTGTTCATGTTCAAGTCTGTACACAACTTGTTACCTAATCAATTTTGTAATTATTTTATGACAGTTGATCAAACCCATTCTTACAATACCAGGACCGCGTCCAACTATGTTGTCCCTTATGCACGAACTGCCTCCAGAGCACATAACCTCCAGGTTCTGGGTCCTCGTTTATGGAATTCCCTACCTGATGACCTTAAACGAGAAATTTTTTTACCTGCATTTAAAAGGGGAGTGAAATCAGACTTTTTACTGAAATATACTGAATGCTAAACAGGTCTTTCTAAACAATTCATCGCTTAACTTTGTACCGATTATCTTGCTGTTATGCATACCTCAGCACCTTTTCTTTTTAGTTTCGGTTCTTGTTTTCTTAATTTTGTTTTCATATATCCTTTTTTTTACTAGGCTAGGTACTGCACCTGTGTTTCAATTTAATTTTGTTTTATAATTTTGTACTGATTGTGTTGCTACTTTGTTGTATAATATTGGTCAGTGCTAACATTCATATGGTCTCAACAGAACTTTTTTGTTTACAACTGTGTGACATGTATCGTTGACTGAAATGTAAATGTAATTTAGGGGCCAGGTTGATATAAGCTTTTAGCTTTTTCCGGGCTTCCTGTTGCTCAGAGACCGTTTCTGTATCTACTACTTGTACACATGTTCTTTTTGTTTCTTTGGCAATAAAAATAATAATAATAATAATCAAAACTTCAGCATTGTAATTTTAATTACTTAATTTATATCTTACCACATTACGAAAATGATCGTCTCACTTTCACTGATCCATGTTGATACTGCTTTGAAATGTTAAAGCAAATTCTTCAAAAGATTTCAAGAATAAATTTCATCAGCCAGAAGAAAACACTATATTTTAAGAATGCCCTGTAGACTTTGTCTTTTACTTAACTTGTCATTCAATGCATCATTAAAATTAACAAGTGAGTAAGCAAGTTTCTTTAAACATTTCATAATACCCTGCTGTGTTAATTGGGGTTCCAAATGACAGTGAGCTTGTATATTTATCAGAAAAAACCTGCACATGCAATAATTGCAATATGTATTTATACCGTTAGCCAAATTCTGAATACTTAAAATTATAGATTAATTTGTGAGTCTAACCTTGAAAATGAAAATCAGCAAGTTTGCCTATATAATTAGTAATTACTATTTAATTATTGACCTCGACAAAATACTGATATCAAATTTCATGATTATCATACTGCTCAACTGTTTTAAGTCTTGCTTAAAATTCCTCTGATGCACACTTTAGAAATTTATGCACAAAATGTAAAATATAATAATTATTTTTCTATCACAAACATGTTGCCTCAATTCTGTTCATTTCAATGGATGCTGTTCTTTAATTTCCTGTAGATACATCATTCCAACCCCAGATCCTAATCTCTTAAATAAGCCACAATCAATAATAATAATAATAATCGGTGTGTGATCTTTCATCTTCAAGCATAGAGGTATTAGAGGCACTTTGATGTACACTTTAATTAAACTAACATGTATGCCAGGTCAACTGCTGCATTCACGTTTGCTGCAATATTACAATTCTGTTGCTTCAAGTTCTCAACTCCAAACTAACCTTGCTTATAATCTGCAATTGTGGCATACTTTGTTTAACTGATTACAATTAAGTAATGTATGTATGCGTGTATTTATATACAGCAAAAATGCAATATGTGTGTGTGTGTGTGTGTGTATGGATGTGTGTGTGTGCGTGTGTGGATGTGTGTGTGTGTATGTGCGCGCGATTTAGACGGTTGCTGTTACTGCTGCAGCAGCTGCTGGATTATTTTCGCTTTCACAGCTAGCTAGACCACCCGATCCCAATTAAATGCATTTTTACCTCTGAACTATGACCATCGGGATAAAATACACATAATGGACGCTAGAGTGCATAATTCTTTATTATTTCTTAACACCTTAGTATTTTAACGCATCTACTGCATTACGTTATTTAATGCCTTCTTGTCATTTTTTACCCCAGTATCATCAGCTATTACTACTAGAAGTAACCGTGCCTTTATATGCCAATACGCCAGAACCAACACTCGTAAATTTTCTATACAGTACCAGGGACCTCTAGTGTGGAATAATTTGCCGAAGGACATCCAAACTGCTCACAGCCTTCCGCATTTCAAAAGACTTATTCGTTCCCATATATTTAACATAGAAAGGATAATTGATGGATAATTGACACCTTGCATTCTACTTACAGTCCATCTATCTACCTTTTCTTATTCAGCTACTAATTTATCTACTGGGCCCCTACCAGCGGGACCCGTCCCTTTAGGTGTGCCCTTTGTGCCCTACGTATGTTATTCTTATAAATTTGCTGTGTTATTTGGTTTATTATTGTTGTCTATTGATGTACTGCTTTAGTTGAAAATGTTTCATGGGTTCAATAAATAAAATGAAATGAAGAAATGAAATGCAATTTGGGCCTACTGTCGCCGAAGAGTAGCCTAGCCAACGACCTAAATTTATATGCAAGTCACGTGTAAAAATTCGTCATCCCGAATCAATAACAATTTTGTAGACATACAAACCTTCAAATGAATGCTGCTCAAACTAACGTTAAACGGCAGGTAGTTTTTTTACGTTCGTTGAAGAACTAACACTCTACAACGGACTAATTTGACAAAAAAATTAAACAAAGCATTCGAGCCAGACGCAATGAAGCCAAACGTCAAACGATGCCGATCAGGTTGCAACGTTTTCTAGCGCAATACTTTAAAATGCGTCCAACCGTGTCGCTGAAATTCACCTAGATGTTCTTCGGTTCTAGACACTTGATTAAAATTGTGCTGTCACTTTTATCGCGACAGCTATATTTATTGTAGATAGACAGCAATGCTGAAAACGTTTTATGATAATTATCTTCACAATTTCGCATTTGTTATGGGCCTATATATTATGCGTAGAAGAGCCTGCTGCAGCGTTAGCCCGATAGCAAAATGTCCCTAACAGCAGCCACCAAATGAACATAATAGGCCAGTCAAAAATACGGGAAATTCATCATGAACCCGGACATTTACTATGGCAGACCTTTTTTGGCAGAATAAGCTTATTGAGTTATTGTACGTAAATACCCTACTAAACTACAGTAGAAATCCTAATAAATTCCAACATGTGGAAATATGTTTAAATCGTTAATTATTGTGGTACAAATTATGACTGCGTATAGTTTTTCGCTTATATATAGTCATCGCCTATGCATTATGAGCGTGGCCTTAAGTGCGGGGTAGTTATCGACCACACACTGCAGAGTTTTTGCATAAAATTTTATTTATTTTTTCTCCAAGATCGACATTTGCATAGTTAAGATAATAAATATATTAATCGATATTTAATTTTTTTAAATCGGTAATTTCACTGTGTTTCCAGCAGATAAATCGTACTTCCGCCAGTCCTTGAAATGTCGTCTGCTCAAAACTAAATTCAAAATTTTAATTATTTCCCCATACCGCATTTTGTTAGCATTTCTACCACATATTCTTTAGGGCGTAATTGCAGAACACATTCAAAATATGTGTTTTGCAATTACGCCTTCTTTAGTCCATATAGAAAATTTTCGTGCAAAAATTTGCTTGCCATAGTAGCCTAAATGTCCGGGTTTAAGACTTAATTGACTGGACTATAGCTTAAGCCAAACGCCAGTGTGAAAATAAAAGCTAAAAAATATATAGGCTAGTAGCAATTTTTGTAGGATCAATGCTGCCTCGTAGCGAATGTCAATGAAATCGTTGGATGCATTTCAGGGCTGTACTGGTAAATTTTGAGGTGAGTATAATATACGCTGACCGGGAGCAGTGGCGTAGCTAGCTTTTCGTGGGCCCGTGTGCAGAGGTTCCGCATGGGCCCCTGCTTGGCCTTGTAGGGCCGATATCTTCGCGTTCTCGCAATTAAGATCACCAAAAACTAATCAATGGCGTACGTGTTTGCTGTTATACCTAACTCATGCAATAAGCGTATACAACTCACGGAATAAACATGAATGCTGCACGAATGAGACAGATGAATTAAAGTATAATAACTGCAGTGATTTCTGAGTCGAAATTTAACATCTATCACGTTGTTTACTTATTCACTTATTATTAGTAGGCCTACTTAAAACGGTGTCATGGCATCATAGAGTTTTCTTTCTAGCAATTTGTTCAGCAAAAAATGTCAATCATGTATCAATTCTGGTCCATGACAGGGCCGGATTTAAGCATGGGCTACACGGGCTCCAGCCCATGGGCCCCCACCACTTAGGGGCCCCCACCAGTTGCAGCTTTATTTTTTGTCCCTTCAGTGCGTACCCAATAATTTTGATTAAGGAATGGCTTTTAAGAGTCTTGCAACAGGATCTTAAGCAGTGAGTAGCAAAGTCTTCTGATTTGACCACTATAGCCTACTCGTTAATATTGTTCACCGTAGCGCTTTGTGCCTGACATCTTCAGCAGCAGCTGCTGTTGACAGGTTATCTTTCTTTTAACTCAAGCTGAGTTGGTAGCCTATGCTGATGTATAAGCAGATACAGTGTCAGAGGTGTTGCCCTAGACTCGGTCCGCATGCAGCAGACAACGAACAGATTGTGCGCACGGTGGTCAGCGTCCTGAGCTTAATGGTCCTCACCACGAATATCATGTTACGGAGTGAAAGCTAGGTCCTGCTGCAGACAGACTCCAGCGTTTGGCTGGCGCTTTTGACCTTGGGTGACCCAATGTCCACATCTGTGGTAGCGCACAGCTGCCGTTTGCTGTCATTTATGTGCTGTCAGAGTGCTTGAGACTACAGTCCTATAGGACTCTATGCTTAGGCCTATAATATGCAAGGCATAGAACGTCTCTCAGAAGCCGCAAGTTAATTAAAGAAAAAGCATCTCAAAATGAGAAAGTAGGCTATTGCCAAGACAACTTGTATTGCTTCAGGCAGCAGCTCTAAGTACACCTGCTCTCATCGTGGATGACAAAAACACTAGCATGAAAGAACTTCTCTGCTCGAGGTTTGGTTTTCATTCTATGCTTGAATCTTGTAGACCCCATGTAGGCTAGTGATGAAGAAATAGTCAAGTTTACGAAAAACCATGTAGTTGTATGGCAGACTATAATAATGGTGATGACTCGATGAAAGTTTTGGCAATGAGCTATTGAGGTTTCATTATTTTGTCAAAATGTCTCAAGACGAGACAGGAAGGACAGTCATCGGTATAAGTCAGGAGCCGTTCATGAACCAATTAAGCATTATGCTTGACAAAGGTGATGAAAGTTCATTTCCAAATGTGGAAATTATGCTAATAATGCAATTGGTGCTCATGGTCACAAACTGCAGTGCTGAATTAACGCTCGCTTTCCCAGATGAAGATAATTAAGAAAAGGTTTCTCACAAGTATGGCACACGGTGACTTAGCATTACAGAGTGATACTCGATGCCAACTAGATTTTTGATCAGTCAATTGATGATTTCGCTAATAGAAAAATACACAAAGACACTCTGAAACTTAGATCCAACTGTATCCCTAACCAAGCTATTTAACTGATTATAGCTGTTTTATTTTTATTTTGGAAGTCCTGCTTATGGCTTAAAGTGTGGCTGGACGGTCATGGACGGTATCCATGCACTCATTTTAAGATCTGCACACAGTCCTGCCACTTATTTCGCAGCACAGCATGGAAAAAGAAGAGGCGTCTACACTTTAACCGCTGCTTACAGGGCCGGATTTAGGCATGGGCTACACGGGCTCCAGCCCATGGGCCCCCACCACTTAGGGGCCCCCACCAGTTGAAGTTTTTTATATTTTTTTTTATTAAGGAATGAATTATAAGTGTATTGCAAGGGGATCTTAGGCTTAATCAGTGAGTGGTTTTGAACTGACCACAGTCTATCTGTTACTGTAGTTCTGTACTCGTTGATATTGCTCACCAGCAGGGCTTTAAGCATGACATCCTCAACACCTGCTGTTGACAGATTTTATTTCGTTTAACTCAAGCTATGATAGCCCGTTGGTGTAGACAGATACTGACACTGTCAGTGCATGCCATAGGTGTTCCCTGGACAAGTCGGTATACGCAGCAGACAACGAACAGATCGAGACAGTCGGCGTCCTGGCTCCACCACCTCCCCACGAGTATCAGGTTTCCGAGTAGAAGATCCTGTCTTACACTGTAGCACTCCAGTGCTCGGCTGGTATTTTGACCCCCGAGTGACCCAATGCCCACATCTGTAGCAGTGGACATCGACGTGTTTACTGTCATTACTGCGCTGTCAATGTCTTTTAGACCCCAGTCCTATAGACTCTACCTTCATAATATGCATGGGTTATAAGGTCACAGATGGAGTTTGCAAATCAGTAGACTATTATTTAATATAATTTTATAATTTGAAGAGTCTAAAGGATTTAAACCGACAGGCATAAACCGCATTGTAAATTGTCATAAAGGCACTATATAATAGGCATATTAGACCTAGCCGACGAGAAACTGTACTGTTGCTCTGCTCAAGGTTTGGTTGGTTTTTTAAAATCTAATCTTGAATCATGTAGGCCCCTATAGTGATGGAGAACTCCTCAACTCTGCGAAAAAGCTTGTAGAAGTTATGGTGACGACCTCGTGAAAGCATTGCAACGAGCAACGAGCAGTTCCCTTATTTTGTAAAAATGCTTCAAGACGATTGAGATTGGAAGAACCGGCCTTGGCTTAAGTTAGTAGCAGTTCATATAGGCCCTACCAAGTAGGCTACTCGACAAATGAGTTGAAAATTCATTTTCTAATGTGCAAATTATGCTAAGAATGTATTTGGTGTTCATGATGACAAACTGTAGTGATGATTGCTCGGTTTCCAAGATGAAGATAATCAGACACATGTGAGACATAATTATATGGACATTGCAGTGTTGAGCATCATATTCCATGCCAGCTCTATTTTAATCAGTTAATTGATGACTTTGCCAATAGAAAAGGGTGCAAATGCCTTAATGACCCTACTGAAATTTAGACTCAACTGTAGGCCTAACCGAGTTATTTAACTGTATAAAGCCAGGCCTATCTGCTTTATTTTTTAGGTCGCACATAGGCCTATGTCACAATTTTTGCTTTCTTCCTTTGTTTCAGTGCATGCTTATTAAAAGTTGGACAAGAAGCTGCTTAGCGTTTATACTTTAACTTTTCATTTGAGAAATGATTTGGAAACTTTATCTCTCAGCAAATGATATTTTCAATTTGTCGATCTTCATTTATGTATTTAAAAAATTATTGGCCATAAGTCAACAATTTAAACATTGCTTTTAGCACGGTTTGTCTGCAACATATTATGACCGTATAGCCTACGTGTGTGGGGGTTTGTTCCTGTCCGATACTGTGCATCGAAAACAACATATCAGTTGCAGCAAAGGGCCCTACCATAACGGGCGCCCATGGGCCCCCACCACCCTAAATCCGGCCCTGGCTGCTTATCACCATTTTCACTTTCTTTCTGTGTTGGCCTATGTGCAGGGCTGAAAGTGATTTGGAAAAGTTGCCGAATCTGACTTTTGCGGACGAGCCGACGCCTTTGACCCGAAAATTTCTGACCTTTTTTTAGTAATTTGTCCAAAATACATAGGCCTGCCCGGCTCACTTTCAGCCATGCCTATGTGTTTATTAGGCCAATATATGCCAGTGACTTATAGGCCTACTAAAAACATACTAAGAAGCCTAACGCTTATCCTTTAACTTTGTATTTGAAAAATGGTTTAATACCATGCAACTAAAATAATAGCAGCCGTTATCAGCAATAATTAGGCCTATGATCGATCTTATCTTATCGATGTTATCTTCATATTTATGTATTTAAATTTTTTATTAACAATAGGTAAACAATTTAAACATTGCTTTTAGCACCTTTGTCTGTGACATTTATGACTGCATGGGGCTTGTCCCACAAAAAAATCTATCGCAGGAAAGGCCCCCACCGTAATGAGCGCCCATGGGCCCCCACCACCCTAAATCCGGCCCTGGTCCATGACTTGCAATTTGCACACCAAAAGAACGATACAATAATCAATTTGTCACGGCCCTCACGGGCCTACCTAGAAATAAATAGGCCTACCAAAAATAAGTTCAGCAATGCTCCTTACAAGTGAAAAAATTGAGGTAAATAAACTAAGTGATTCCTATGACCCTGATCCTGCTCAATTTTGGTCCCTCTCTGATTTTTGGGTGAGAGCTGAAAGGAATTGAAAGCAGTTTGAGAATTGTATAAAAATAACTGGGGTCAGACTATGATCCATGTGGAGTTTGGTCGTGAAAAACTGAAAAGAAGACAACCATGGGAACCTCTGAAAGACTAGAGAGGGTTGAACCACTTCAAACCCCCGGCAATTCTCACCCTGGTTGAAGGAGATGTCAGGTCAGTATACCGTTACCAAATCCAGCAAAGTAGGCCTACCAGAATACACGAGCATGCCTGTGAGACGTAGGATGTTTCTGCAGCGCACCGTTTAATTACAATGCACGAATGTGACATATAGACGGACATAATCACACCTATCCTAGATAGCAAAGGCACGCCCTTGTATACCCTCTGCGTAGGAAAGCGAAGCAGCGAAATTAAAATCTGTCGGTAGGTCCTATGATTCTTTCATGTTCTCAGATTAAAACTATAAGCTTATTGGACCTATTCTTTATTATCGTTCACATAGGCTACATGTACAGTTACACTAATGTCATCTTGCAATGTGACAGTCTCGACTCGAGACGAAAACATAATATTAATATTGGACTTTGGACTCAGTATAGTTTTGACTGTCAACAGCACGGCGTTTGACAGGAGACAGTTAAGTAACGAATTAATTAGCCTAATGCAAGTGTGTTCACAAAAATCACATCTGAAAATGTACATTACTAATTACTAATTAGGAAAGCCTACAATAAATAATTAATTTAACAATCTGTTTGGGCCCCTGGAGGTCGTGGGCCCGTGTGCTTTGCACACATTGCACACATATGCTAGCTACGCCACTGACCGGGAGAAAAATCGACTTTTTGGGTGCGAGATTTCTGATGACCTTTTTTCAATCATCCTCCCAAACATTTTCCAGTCAGAAAATTCTGAAGTCATTCGCCCCAAAATTTTCCCATCCGAAAAATATGATGACTTTTTTAGTCTTTCGCTCCGAATTTCATGAAAAATACACCTAAATATCCTTCAATTGCCTTTTTCATACCCGCGTATAGGCCTACCCTGGTTTTCGGCGGTGAGTACACGATGCCGTTTTTCCCGGACGTAAGTACACGCCGTATACCCGCGTATACCCCATGATTACTAGGACACTTGTCCCTGTGGTTGCACAGCTAGAATATGTACAGTAGCTAGGCTACTGCGGACCCATGCATCTAAATGAGCGGAACCATTCTGTTAATGCTAGGAACAGCAGTCGTTTGTATTTCAAGGCTTATAGGCCTAGTCGCAGAGGGTCAGCTGACGAAAATAAGAGGGAGAAGTGTGAATGCAGGAAGTTGCATGGCTAGTTAGTAAGAATAGACTTAATTAGGGCAATAACACGTACTGTCGACCTTTAGAGACCAGGAAGACCAAGTAAGCAGGAAGGGAAAATGAACACATAAGAATCGAGAATTACAATTATGAGATGCATAGTAGCCTATAGACACAGCTAGGATCATAAATGGGGCTATATAAATTAAAAGTATACTGCATGTCTCTGCTTCCGTTTTGTAGTAGGCTATAATTATGGCACACAAGCTACTGCATGCATTCATAATTATGGTGCTAGTCTTCGGAATCCTGGACGTATTAGCTAAACAAGGAAGAAATTAGATAGACCTTACGTACCGTCAATTAACTGGGGTTACTTTGATATGCGGGGTAATTTTGACACACCCGGGGCAACTTTGATAATTTTTATGTAAACTTTGGAAACGGGCCCAGAACAGATCCGCAGTAACTGTTTCAGAATACGTGATTGGTTGAAAACGTTCACAGCGGACATGCATACATACATACACAATTACACACATACATGTCATACATACATACATGCATACTTACATACGCACATACATACATACATACATACATACATACATACATACATACATACATACATACATACATTCATTCATTAGATGCATTTATATAGCGCCTCTTCAAGGGGGCTACTCAGAGGCGCTCCCAACCTCAGCGCGGCCAAACAAAACTGTTTTAAGATGAGAGAGGAAAGACTGAGAAGGATTTTTACAAAGAGAGCGGAGGGTCAGAGGAAGACCATTCCAGGTTGAAGGTCCCACCACCGAGAAAGCACGGTTCTGCATATAGTGGAAGTTCGAGCAAAGGGTACTGAGAGTAGACTTTGTTCAGTCGAACGAAGGGAGCGGAAGGGGTGAGAACTAAGAGTAGGGCTACAAAGCTCACAAAGATAGGCAGGAGCAGTGATTCCGTTAAGGTCTGAATTCTTGGAGTCATGGACGCATCACATCAAAAAAGTTGGAGTCCACGCCAAATGGATGAAAGTCATGGACTCCGCACCCTTCCATTTTTGGAGTCCCATCAGTCAGGGGCGGAGACCTAGGGGGGGACAGAGGGACGGTCCCCCCAATGAAGGTATTGGGGGGACAGCCCATGCATTTGTCCCCCCCAATCGTTGAGCGTCAAGACTAAAAAAAAACAAAAAGTCATCAACTTTTTTGGCGGCGAAAATAGAAATTTTTTGGAGATTTCGTCGGAGATTTCGTCGGCGAACGACTAAAAAAAGGTCATCAACTTTTTTGGCGGCGAAAATAGAAATTTTGTCGAGATTTCGCCGATCGTCAGAAATTTTTTGGCGGCGAAAATAGAAATTTTGTCGAGATTTCGCCGATCGTCAGAAATTTTTGGCCGGCAAAACATGAAATTTTTTCTGAAACACTCAGCCATTCGTCCATCAAAAAATCTCGCGTTTCCGTCCCCCCCCAGTCTCCGCCCAGGTCTCCACCGATGGCATCAGTGGCGGCGCCAGGATTTCAGTTTTGGGGGGATGAGCCTCACGGAGAAAATTTTCCATTTTCATCTGTAACAAAATTTCTGATGACTTTTTTAGTCATTCGGCCGAAATCTCATGGAAATTTTCCTTGAAAATATTTAAGTTTCACATGTCAAAAAGGGATGGCCTTTTTAAGGGTGGCTTAGCCCCCGGGTTGCCTTTCATAGGGGTGGGGGTTCCAGAGTTAGGCTAAATTATTGCGAAATATAGGCCTATAGACCTCAGAGGTCAAATAGGCTATAGGCCTAAGCCAACGTTCAGTAGAAGTTTTAGTTTTTAAATTTTGAGAAGAAAGTAACAGCCATTTAGAAGCAAAAGCTATTGTTAGTGTATAATTAATCAGATTGCATCATATTGAATTAATATTGACTGGAGAGCGCCTCTGAGAGGACTTCTTCAAGAGGCTATATAGGCTATATAATTATATAGGCTTAACTTCTTGAATGAATGTAGAGATCGATTGAGAGAGAGAGAGAGAGTTAAAATGCAATTGTCGCTAACAAGGACATCGATTTCAAAATAAAGAGGGAAATTTTTTGGACACTATAGCCTATAACCAGTACCAATCTTCCCGACAATAATTTAGACTTTTCAAAGAAAATATTTTAGTATTTCCTTTTCCTTTTAATTTTCCTCATTTTCAGATCTATACGACGACGGTCATTATATAGGCTACTTTTTAAGCCAGGATAGAAAGCTCATGGAAACGATATAGGCTATAATAGGCCTATATAGCCCATCATACATGTAGGCTATGTAGGCTACGTCACTCACTAACAAAGAATGAAATATTCATAAAATATTCATAAATATATCTTTGCATAAAATATTCACCAGTCAGAGTGTGTGGTGTTCTTTTTAGTTCAATGAATACGCAAATAGCCTACGCAATGCATAAACTGAGACAGTGACACAAATATGGACCCCACGGTATTTTTTATTGGAGTCCCATGGACGCATCGTTAATTTATTTGTGCGTCCGTCCACAACTTCGGTGCGTCCATGGACGCACCACCTTTATTTTTGTGCGTCCGGTGTCAAAATTTGTGCGTCCCGGACGCACGGACGCATACTAACGGAATCACTGGGCCAAAATGGGCAAGGCCTAGCATGCAGCGCCAGACTAGAGTAGATATCCTATACTCAATTCGCTGCTTGAGTGGAAGCCAGTGGAGAACGTCACGCATATAGCTGGAGATGTGGCTGAATTTAGGTTTGCGGCCAATAAGGCGGGCTGCAGAGCGCAGGACGCGATCAATGCAACTCAGACGGGAAATTGGTAGGCCAGCATAGAGATCGAGAGCAGCAGTAGTCAAGTCTGGTGGTAACAAAAGAATGGACAAGGGTTGCAGCAGCAGTAGAAGTAGCAGCGGCGCCCGCAGGATTTTTTTTGTACGCACAGAAATTTTCGAAGGAGGGGGAACAGAGAAAAATTTTCGTTAGGTCGCCGAAAAAACTGATGACCTTTTTTTTTTAGTCATCAAGCAAAAATTTTCCAAAAAGATACCTTTTCTATCCGCCGAAAAAACTGATGATCTTTTTTTTTTTTTTTTTTTTTTTTTAGTCATCAACAAGCTAAAATTTTCCCAAAACATACCTTTTGGGTCATCGCGCTGTACGCACTTACGTATGTGCGTACGTCTGTGGGTGCCGCTGCTGTACGCACTTGCGTAAGTGCGTACGCCTGCGGGCGCCGCTGAGAAGTAGCCTAAGTGAGCGAGCAACAGTGCGTAGTTGACGCAGTTGATAATAACAGGCACGGCTAAGTGAGTGAATATGTGGAGCAAAGGTGAGCTCTTGGTCCAGAGTAACACCAAGGTCACGGACTCTGGTTGAGAAGACAAAATCAGGAAAGGCATCAGCGATGGTTGTCATATCTAGCTTTTTCAACTGCTGGCGAGTGCCAAGCCAAATGAATTGAGTTTTTAAAGAGTTGAGGCGGAGTCGATTGGACGACATCCAAGTCCTCAAGGCTTCCATGGCAATTAAAGTACATAGACCGGACAGTTGCAACAGAGTCAGAGGCATGACAGTGCTGGTAGGCTTGCACATCATCAGCATACAGATGGGCTTGCATAGCATGGGATGATGGGAGGCAAGAAGAGGGGCAAGATCTGAGGTATAGATTATGAAGAGAAGGGGGCCCAAGACAGAGCCCTGTGGAAGACCATAAGGAGCGGGGACCCAGAGGGACCTAGAGGGGCCATGGACCACAGAAAAGGAACGATCACTAAGAAAGGATCTCAGCCAGAGGAGCAGAGTACCAGAGAGACCGAAAGATATATGCAGTCGTTCAAGTAAAATGTCATGGTCCACAGTGTCAAACGCTGCACTAACGTCAAAAAGGGCTAAGAGAGTCAGCTGAGAACGATCGATGGCTCCGTAGACATCAGAAAGGAGTCGGAGAAGTAATGTCTCAGTTGAATGACCTTTTCGGAAGCCAGACTGGATTTCCGGAAGCAGGTTGTGAGTCTCGAGGTATGACGTCAGCTGGAGAGCGACTATTTTCTCGATAAGCTTCGAGATGAATGAAACGTTAGCAATTGGTCGGAAGTTGACTGGATTGTCTGAATCGAGTCCTTCACACTTGAGAACAGGAGCCAGGATGGATCGTTTTTGAGACGGCGGCAAGATGCCTTCAAGGATGGAGCGATTGCAGAGGACAGTGAGGAGCGGAAGAAGGACATCCACGAACTCCTGCAGCAGCGATGTTGGGAGGCTGTCAAGTTCACATGATTTAGGAGGCGAGGCGAGAATGATTCGACGTAGATCAGCAGAGCTGACTGGAGTCAAAGTAGATAGGTTGAATGATGTAGGAGGGTAAGCTGGTGGCAGGGAGCCAGCGGTGTCCTCCCGGATGTTGTGCACCTTGGTGGTGAATGAGGTTAGGTAGTCATCAGCGGTAAAAGATGGAACGTGCTGAGAACGATCAGCTTGTCCACGGCCAAGAAGGGCGTTGAAGGTGGCCCATAATCGCTTCGGTTGGTCAGCGTTTGCAGCAATTCTGGCCTTCCCTCGGTAGCGCCTGTGCATGTCGCGGACGGATTTGATCCAGGCGGTATGACCCACAGGAGATCGTGTCCTCCATACATACACACATGCATACTGATCTCAAGAACAGTGATAAAACTTTACTTGGAACAAGCAAGGTATATTGCCGGTACTGGTACCAGTACCAGCAAAACAACGTAAAGTTCAAGAGGTATACAACCATCCTCTGATTCTGAAAGTGGTGGATCAGTGTCATACCAAGATAGTAGTACAGGTACTATCCGTACTTCGTATGAATCGACAGGGGTGACAGTGAATCACCAGTGGCCTCCACAAAGTCCCAGTATGGACCTGACCAATGGATTGTTGTGATGTACGAAGTAAAGAAAGGTTATCTCATCTACATTGGGAAAATTCCTAATGTTAAACCAAGAACAAGACTTCTGAAAGTGCAATTTGTTAAGAAACAACCTGGAAGCAATTGCTTCAAATTTACTGACAAAGAAGCTGATGTTGACCCTGCAGTTCCATATAATGCAGTTGTTGAAGAACTACAGAAGCCTACAGAAAACAACAGACAGCAATTCCAATTCAAAATTTCACCAGTAAAGTTATGAATTAAAAGAAACTGGTAAAAACTTTTCAGCTACATTAATTGTCCATTTGGCAATGGAAAAGACATTTTTTGGATATTCTCTCAATGGTCAGTTATCCAGTTATCAGGGCTGTAGCCAGTGGCGGCGCCAGGGGGGGGCTGGAGGGGGCTAAGCCCCCCCCCCCTATATGCGGCTCAGCCCCCCCAAAGCAAAATGCGGTAAATGTCTATAACGGCTAATTTCGTAATAAGAAAACTAGACATTGATCAACGGCATCGAAATCTATTTGAGAATGCACTTAGCGACTTAATTTCTTGGCCTCAGACTATGAAAACGGGTGACAAGTTTGCACCCTTACCTTTTGACCATACAACCGGACAGGGTTGTCGAAATTGTCGAAGAAACATCATGGCTCTTAGACACCTCGTTTCAGATTGAAACCGTTTTATAAGTATTAGACGCATAGAAATATCGAAATTGCCTAGTCCTTCAAAAAGTGGTGCAAAGCTGTATTTTCTCTTGATTTTTCGCATATTTCACAAAATTAATCATCGTCACAAAAGAATGTTCAGGATTTTCTCCCTCCTGCAATTAACTATAATTATAATCACAGCGTAGATGCTTGCGCCAGTGGCGTCGTCAGAGGGCTAGGGGTTATAACCTCTAAATGCGGTTCAGCCCCCCAAAGCAAAAAGCAGAAAATATCCATTACGGCTTATTTCGTAACAAGAAAGCTAGACAATGGTCAATGGCATCGAAATCAACTATATATACAATATTATATATATATATATATATTAAGTTGTTTAGGTCATTTAATTCGTTGCATAGCAAACGCTACAAATTTAGTGAACCAGTTTTGTTGCATTTAGTAGCTGCCTACTGTAAACCGTTTCTTCTTTATGGAATGGAAGCTGCCAGCCTTCCCAAAAGTGAGCTGAACTACTTAGAGTACACTTACAGCTCTGCAGTATGTACAATTTTTTAAGTCTCCCATAGTAGTGGTGCATCTGTACTGCACATAATGCATGAAAATAATATTACAGACTGCTGGTTATCCAGAATATTGCGTTTTATACAGAAATGCCTCTGACACAACAATGTAGTTGTCAGATTTGCGTCATGTTTCTCTTACACACCTCAAATGTGCGCGCTCTTGTTATTTTCGGTATAATAATTATTATATTCTTGTTGTGTATACCACCACTGTCTGGGAATGTAGGCCTACTTTTGATATAATGGTCAACCAAATTGTCCTAGTGCTATTAGCATATACAAGTAAAACATTTGTGTTCAGATAATTATATGTATATATATATATACATAAAATAATTGTGTCCATATATCTAAGCATGCATATTTTTGTATTAAGGAAACTTAAACTGTTTTCTGTCATTAGTAATATGCAGGCAGATAATTATAATAGTGTTCTGTGAATGCTGTTGGACACCTTTATTGTGATTTATTTTTATTTGTGATTATTTGAATTCAATATCCAGGGTAACGGCCACTGTTGTCAAAGACCCTGGTCAAATCGGATCCATCCATTACTGTGATTACTTTTTTATTGTAAAATTCCTGAGTAATAATACTGTATTGGACACCTTTATTGTGATAACTTGGAACTCGAGTCCGTGTTCAAGGCCGACTTTTTATACGATAATACTTAATTGCACACCATTTTATTGTAAAATGAATGATTATTAATACTGTGTTGGACACCTTTATTGTGATAACTTGGAACTGGAGTCCGTGTCCATGGCCGACTTTTTATACGATAATACTGAATTACACACCATTTTATTGTAAAATGAATGAATATTAATACTGTGTTGGACACCCTTATTGTGATATCTTGGAACTTGAGTCCGTGTCCATGGTCGACTTTTCATACGATAATACTTAATTGCACACCATTTTATTGTAAAATTTCTGAATATTGATGCTGTGTTGGACACCTTTTATTGCGACAACTTGGATCTCGAGTCTGTGTCCATGGTTGACTTTTTATACAATTATACTGAATTGCACACCATTCTATTGTGGAATTTCTAAATATTAATTCGGTGTTGGACACCTCTTATGGTGATAATTTAGAACTCTAGTCAACGTGGTTTTTGAGTGCTTGCATATCGGTATGTCAAAGACAATAGGGACTTTACATTACCTCACTGTCTGCACCACATAGCTACTCGGGCTGCTGTGTGCACACGCACTGTATGTACTGTATCGCCCTTGCTCGGTCACCAACTCAGCTCAGATGACTGAAATTTCCGGGCACGGCATAGACTTTACGCGGACGCGTTTGAGGACCTCCCATTCTCTTTTGTCACCTTAGTTGGACACCATTGTTTATGATAATTCGGAACTTAATCTAGGATTGCGGCCGGATACACCAAAAATCAAAAACCTCAACAATTATTGCTGACTTCGTTTAAATAACCCACTCAATCTCCAACTACATCTTGCAATGTGGAGGGCGTTTGTGCCAGTACACAATTTCTTGTAAAACCCTTGGTCGGTATGTGCTTCATTCATGCATTCTGCACTCGCAGCTTCGCGCGATTGCAATATGACCGCCCTGGGAAGAAAATTTTCTAGTTGCGTCTCTGGGAGGGAGGAAGGCTTGGGGCTTCAGCCCCCCCAAACCTGAAATCCTGGCGCCGCCACTGGCTGTAGCCTATACGCCTACTCAGCCCTACTGGTAAATTTTGGGGTGAGTACGCGCTGACCGGGAGAAAAATCGCCTTTTTTAGGAAAAAAATTTATGACGACTGTCATGCAGTACCCGGCCCAAAAATTCCCATTTTTCCGTCCGAAAAATCTGATGACTTGTTTAAAGTCATTTGCTCCGGATTTCGTGAAAATACACGTAAATATCCTTTGCCTTCTGCATGCGTATACGGTACGGTATACCCACACGCTCTTTGTGAGGTGAGTATCTATAGGCCTATACGCTGTATACCCGGTATGCCCTACTTTTCCGTGGTGAGTTGGGTATACGATGCCCGGTCGGATGCCGTCTTTTCCCGGAGGTGCGTATACGCCGTATACCCGCGTATAGGCCTACATACCCTTGATTACAGCCCTGATCGATGCATTTTATACCGTTTAAACGAGTTTCAACGCATCGTTACCGGTTGGGAGTCGTGGCGCACTCCTGTAATCCAGTTAGGCTACTTGGAGGCCGGGATTGGTGGATGGCTTGAGGTCGGGGTTCTGCCGGTCGAAGTTCTATATGTCGATCGGGTGTCCGCACTAAGCTTGGCATCAATATGGTGGCCCTGGGGGAGCCCGGGTTGTCACCAGGTTGTCTAACGAAGGATGAACCGGCCGAGGGCGGAAACGCAGCAGGCAAAAGTCCCCGTACGTGTCGGGCAGTAGTGGGATCGCGCCTGTGAATGGGCAACGCTCGGTAGCCCAACCAAAACAGTCGAACGTACCCAGTTCTTTTGCAATTTTCTTAGATTTAAATGCATAGTGGTACATATAGTGGTAGCCTATATAATACATATATTAGGCCTAATGTAGGCCTAATTCTGTTCGAAGGAGGCTACTTTGATTTTCGCTAGTTATTTTGGAGTAGGCATATAATTAGGCTAGGGATAGGCCTATGTTTTGAAAATTAACGTTTTATCACAGTATGAATAACAATATGCGTGCGTGTGTGTGTGTGTGTGTGTGTGTGTGTGTGTGTGTGTGTGTGTGTGTGTGTGTGTGTGTGTGTGTGTGTGTGTGTGTGTGTGTTATTAATGTCCTAATGCGCTTGATATATATACACACGGACCAAAAAAAGTTGTTATTTATAGGCTTACTGTGGTTGTATCGATACACCAAACCAGCGCTTATAGGCTAGTGCTACATAAGCTTAACGCAAAAAGTAGAATAAGAGCGTTTCTATTTTGATGCAACTATGGACAGCAACAATTAACATTGTAGGATGTAACTGTTCAGAACTTCAGCAGCAGCGCTACCAGGATAGGCCTCAACGATGACTATAGGCCTATAATAGCCTATACACATAAAGGCGTCCAGAGTTAATCCACACTGCAGTATTATACTGTGGTTAATCTCCGAATGAAAGGCTGAAGAAATTGAAATCCCAGCGCAGAGTTTGACTGTAGCCTAGGCCTATGCTATGGTACTGAAACGCAATACGTACATGTCTGCTCCAAGGAAAAGCTTACTCCAATAGAGTAAACTCAAAATCGTTCTTAGAGTAAACTCAACATCGTTCTTGGAGTAAACTCAAAATCGTTCTTGGAGTAAACTCTTAGTTACGCAAATATTATAATCAAAAAAGAGTACACTTCATTTCAGCCACTAGCATTGTTAACGCACCCATGACTCTGCTGACCAATCGTAGATAGGCGTGTGTTTTGGTCCATGAATTTGCATACTATACGATGTGTCGGTGTTTTTGCTGAGTTGGGATGATTAAGAGTTTTATAAATCACAAGGTTGAAACCTGAAGAATCGTGTTGTTGCCTTGGATCAGTATCACCGAAATTTTAGGTACGGTACTTGCTTTTTTACGTTAAGGGTCTTACAGGTCGAAAGGCCGATATTTTTCTCGTGTACCTGTACATGTTGTGTGCCGTGGAGCGGGGCCTCGACTTGCAGTATGCGTTTTTAAAGGTATACTATGTTCCCAATGATGAACTGCGGTTTGGTGCACTTTGACCTCGCGCACAGGCCGTGGAGCGATGCAAGTCGAGGCCCCACTACACGGCATGGGGACAGAGGGTTAGTTCGAAGTTATGTTTGACCCACGATCTCAGGCACAGCGGTTTCGGCCCGAAACCAGAATTCCCGAAACGAATTTCGACCGGATCCCCCAAATCGGTTTTCACTCAGCCTGATGAATTTTAGACACTAGACTGTGTTATCAACAACACTAACAGGGCCGCTAATTTTGTCATTTTTATTTAATTTAGATGTATAGTTTTCAGGAGTTCGGCAGCTTTCTGTTAAACTGCTTTCAGGAATTGGGCTTAAATTGTGTATTTTCAGCGTTTTGAGGATTCGGGTTTCGGGGATTCGTGTTGACACCAGTGCAGCTATATTGAATTTGGGTCAGTCGTCTTCTTTCCTGAGCAAGAACGGCGTGTGACTTGTTATTGTAGGCAGTTAGGATTATATGGTAGTTCCCACATTGTCACATTATGATCATTGTTTTAGTTAAGTGATCACTAGCATTCGTCAGGCGCATACCAATGCACATGCATCACCGGTACATGGTTGAGAATTGTTGCTTGTAGTAATGACTGTTAACATGTTTATGAAGCAAGACTTAGTGTCAGCAATTACAGGCAATGCGTGATATCTCAGGTGTCATTCTGGTCTACTCTGAAGTACTCTAAGAAACTATGTGCTACTTTAGTACCTAGGCCTACATATCTTGAAGTCAAGGTTTGGGATGTGTCGGCTTTTTTAATATGTAGGTGTTTGTTTTGCTTGTAGTTTCATGAAATGGACGGAGTTATTAAAGAACCACTGAAAGAAAATCAACTTCTGGAATTACTATCAGTTGCAAAAGACTATGCCTTAAGCCATGGTATGTGCTAATGCTTTGCCTCTCACCCTTTGGTACAGTTGGATTTGGTTATTTGTGCACAGGACAGATTGCTCAGATAAAATCCTGAACCAGTTGGGCAGAGCCCTGTTCTTAACTGCTAACCACCTCATTTCACAGTTTTATATTGCATGGTATAGTATATCAAGTGCATTGTGCCGCGGTGTAGTGGGTATGTTCGTTGCCTTGCAGCCAGAGGGTTGCAGGTTCGAATTCACCTCAAGCCGCCTCATAGGGACCTTGGGCAAGTCTTTCGCTCGTAATTGCTCAGTGCTTTGGCGTGAAACTTCGATTCAGTGTCCGCACTGTAGTTGGGATCACTTCTGAGTAGAAATCTTAAAGGGGCACTATAGCAAGGGCACATACATAATTACTTATATATTGAGATATGTATCTGTAATAAAAGTATTGTTGACACTAAAATTTTCACCTGAACTGCTTGTTCCAGGAGTGATCGTGCGAAGTAAAGAGAGTCCTTTGTCGGCCGATGTTGTCCAGCATGCGCCGTTCACTCTCTTTCCCAGTCCTGTTCCTAGACATTGCTTTCAGCAGGCGGTAGACGTTCAGGTCAACTTTAATTTGCTGATGCACCGTGTTGCACATGACAGGGATTTTCTTGCGGACAGCCTTAAAAGGTCAGTTATTGCACATGTTTGCTTGATAGATGCTAAGTTTATTAGCATAACCATTTCTGTGCAGTGTCCTAATATTAATTGCTTGATTACTTACTTAATCACATTCACTTGCTCACTTGCTAACTTACTTAGTTGCTTACCTATTGTTGCTATATTCAGTGTATGTGCATTTTTTCTTAATTGACCATGTTCAGACTGATTTATAGGTCAATTTCAAAATTGAGAGTGAAACCTCATGAACCTATTTGTATTTGGCTATATATATATATATATATATATATATATATATATATATATATATATATATATATATATATATATATATGTATTTATGAATACATTGACCACACACTGTCATTAGGAAGATCAAGACATAGGTTTGGCCACCCTCTCCACATGCTGAGACTAATAAGAAATGAAGTCACATAGCATTTCACTTATGTGCCACTAGGATATCTTTGACACTCAACTTCAGGTTGTGTATCAAAATTCTTCATGGCCACAAGTTTCCTTAGCATATCCAGTTTAATTAATTTGACTGCCATCTCTGGTTTCAGCTATAGAACCATATCTCTAAGGTTGACTTGTAAAATGGCCTTGCTGTACTTTTACTTTATGTTGAGCAATTGTGAACAAAAGTTTTTAGTTTAAGAATTTCATCTAACCGATTTTCTGAAACTTTGTGTTAACTTTGCAGTGTTATTGAAGTTGATGACTTTACCAAACACATCTGGGACATATATGAGACAGTCCAAGCTGAGGGTGTGCTACAGGTTAGCTCCCTGCTTTATGATATTTTGTAAAATATTTACATTAGTATACTATTTCATTCAGTCCTTGGATATTTCTGAGATGATGGCCTAGGGTCATATTCACAGTGGTATCATAAGTCTTAGTCGCTGACTACATCTGGCTAGTTGCCAACTAGCGGATAAATCGGTATTCACGACGGCCTCTTAGTTGTCTGAGTGACAACTTGCGCTAGATAGTCAAGCTCTGAGGGTAACATAAGTTGGCTAGTCACTATGTCAGATCATCAAAACATGGCATGATTTGCCTGAGTACAAAAATCAGCATCACATATACTAAAACAAAACGGACTTAGTTATAAATGAAACTTCTTATGTAGATTTGTATCTGTTGTAGCCCATCTCGCTGGCAATGAATCGCTCTGACTATATGATAGACTATCGACCTGCTGGGCCTTCTGGCAGCAGCACTTGCACGAAGTTTCCTACTCGCGTGGAGTCTCCGAAAGTTGCCTTACGACAGGTCGAGTTCAACACGATGGCCGCAAGTTTTGCTGGTTTGAGCCAGCAGCTCAATGCTTATCACAGGTTAGAAGAGACTCGGAGTTTAGTGATTTTTTCCTAACAGTTTGTAAGTTTCTGTAATTCATCTAGTCAGATTTTTATATATATATTATTAACAGCTGAAAATTGCCACAGACATATATGCCTTGGTTGAATATCTAATTTGCCTTGGCCAATATTATGCCCGGAAATAGTTGCAATAATTTTAAAAAAACTATTCAATAACGTATATACTTATAAATGTTCAGCCTTTGATGCAAATTAACCCCCTGAATTCCATGCGAATTCCTGCAAACATATAGTGTCAGTGTGTAGGTTTATAGTGTGGTTTATTGGTTCCCATAAAATAAATTTGGTCACGGAGGTCATTGTTTAAGGTGGTGTGTATGTATTCGGTGGAAAATGTCTGCACAGCTATTACGTAATTACATAAGTCACCATGACCAAACTCGCCAGTGCTACAAATACATGATTGCAATTATGAGATACAAACGTAGTGCATTAGTGATGTTTATTGGGTGTTGTAATATGGATTCTGAAGTATTTATCATTTGTGGTTAACTGCTGAAAAATTCTTCATTATTGTATTTCCAATCTGGGCATGGAAGCTTTAGTATCAGTTGATGCAAAGTCAATTATTTATAATATTATTAGACTTTAAATGCTCAAGATTGTCATTTATTTTCAGGTACATTCTTGGACAACAAGGTCTTCATGATAAAATTTGCCACGTAAGTAACTTGAAATCAGTGTTAGTCTGTGAGACAGTGTAACACTATTGCGCTGTTTCAGTAATATTCCAATTCCTCTTGGAAATGCAATATTTGATTACTTGTCTGTTGAAACGGACGTTTACAATATACGCTCAAAACACACATCAGATGTTTACGATTTACATCAGATAAACGTTGTTTGCTATATTCATCCGATAATGTAATGTAATGACGACAATATCTATGGCGCCGTGACACAGTACATGCTGTTACAAGGGCGTCTCGATAAAGATAAGCACACAATTAGAGACAAGTGACAGACTCTGACAGAGGCAGCCACATGTTAGTTTGTTTGTATGTGCACTTGTTATAGCGCCCCTTCAAGCAATCTACTCGGAGGCGCTCCCGACTGCAGCGCGGACACTGCATCCGATTTCACGCCGAAGCACTAAACAATTGCAAGGGAAGGACTTGCCCAAGGTCCATACGTGGCAAATTGAGGTGGATTCAAACCTGCAACCCTCCAGCTGCAAGGCAACGAACATACCCACTACACCACCGTGCCCCACAAACGTAGTTAGTGCGTTTGGTAGGCATTTTTACGACGTATGTAAGATAAACATTGTGAACGAAAGTCCAAGGATAGAAAGAATTGTTGTAATTCTACTTGTTATCATTATTGGTAGAAATAATAAAAAAGGAAACCGTTAAATAATTATCAGTAATAATTTGCACATTAGTTGAAGCTGTTTGTGTTTAATGCTAACAATTATGACTTGAACTCTATGAAAAGAGAATATTCTGGATATTAGAGAGTTAGAGATTCATCATGCAATCTGATGGGTAGTGTTATCTTAATTTGAATATGTTATACAGTTCACCATTTTAAGGATGTGCAACAGTGTAAGTAGGCAGTTATTTGCAGATGTTCCTTTACTATAAAACTTATGTTTTGCATCATTAGCTCATTTTAAAAACCAATTTTTTCAGTTGTTTCTGATTGCAGCATTACTGTTTTGATTGCTTATTATTCAAACTGATCACCCTTTTGAGAGAAAAAAACAATTTTTGATGTGTTTTTTTGTTGTTGTATAGTATTCTGGATGCTTTTAGATTCCTGTTAACACGTCGGCCGATGGTTTGGCCGAAGGAATTGTCACGGCCTGGACGCACTATGGCAACCAAAAGTACGTGGTAAACATGTTTACTGTTGTAAGACTTTTGCAATAGTTTTGCCGTATTCAGACTGTTGGCCTTCTTAGCCATGCAGGGCACTGCAGGCGCCAAAGGGAAACGGCTCATGTGTGGCCCAGCAGTCAAGAGATAACAGCACGTGTCCAAGTTCTATGCAGCAATTTCAATTTTTAACATTAATTTATTGAGTGGTAATGCATTTCTAAGAACAGGCATCCATGAACCGCTTCCTAACAGGAGGACCTGGAGGAATCTGTTGGTCTGTTGTCTCAGCTATAATGCACTTTACTCAAGCCATCCAGGACTTAAAGTGTGTCTGATATGATGTAGTTTGGAACATCAATTGCTAACTAATCATACTTTAGAGGAGCATGCCCAGTGGCATAGAGAAAGGGAGTTTTGGGGGGTTAGACCCCCATTGGCTTAGGAAAAAGTTTTTAAAGAGGTTATTTATCCACTTAAATAAGAAAAAACACAATAATTGTTTGTAGAAACAATTGTTTTTGTTACTTTTTCCCTCGTTACTTTATTCCCTTCTTATTTACTGTTGGGTTGGTGTCAGGAAGGGCATCCGGCCAATCCATAAACCCCCATCATAAATTCCTGGCTACACCTCTGAGGATGCCAGCGTAATGCAATTGTGATGGACATGTTGCTTGACGAGGCGGCTGCCATTGGCAGCACTGCAAGTTTTGCTTCATCATCATCATCATCAGTACTGAGTTGTGTAAAATTCTAAGTCGTTTATGTTGTATTAATATGTTGTAGTGCGGTGGTACTGTTTCTTGTGTACCCTGTTGAGCGCAACATGTACGATCATCGATGGTTGGAATACTCGATTTATGATAAGGATTCTCATGTCAGGGTCATTCGAAGGTCGCTGAAGGATGTGCAGCGGAATGGACAGCTCTCTCCAGATCGACGACTTCTTGTGTGAGTTTCTCCAGTTCATTAATTCTCTCGCGAGTTTCCGATGAGCATTATTACAAAGTGTGCACTTATCTTATACCTCATGTAGTGGCCTGTGCTTGGATTATGGATGGTTTTCGCAGGTTCTGAGTAGGCCAGTGAGCAGAAAGGTCCCAGTTCAGGAATTATTTTGAAGACAGAGAGCAGCATTTGATCTCTGTAGAGGCTATTAAAAGCGTTTATTATTATTATTATTAAATAAATTTCTTATGTGTGCATTTGCGCAAGGTCACACTTTTTTAGCTGCCATCTCCTCGTTTTGATATGTATGGAATAATGAGGTCATTTAAAACTAGGGAGTAAAATTCAGTTCAGATTTTTCTACGTCAGTGTTTGCAGATAACTGATTTGCTTTGTAATTGATGCATTAATTTAATTTATTTCTCTTTGAGTTCTTTTTCCTTTTGTTCAATGAAAGACAAGAAATGGTCTTTCGTTCAGGCACAGCGTTGCGGCCATTTCCACGAGTTCTTTTAGTTTGAAAGAGTAGTTCTAGACCTGTGTCACAAGTGATGGATGATCAATAGCTTTTTCACAGTTTTTTATGTTATTCTACCAGGTTCCTGGCACCTTTGGGTGCAGTGGCAGCTGGGTTGGGAAACGCCGGCAGGGTTTAAAGTGGGTGGGAATGCGTGGGAACGGCATTCCCACTGCTCTCGAAATTCTTGGCCTGCGTTCCCACTGCTCATCATGATGGAACTCGAAAACACATGCATTTCAATACAATTCTTCAACAGCGTTCCCACTGCTCACATTCAGCATTCCCACTTTCTCACCCAAACCACTTTAACCACTGAACGCCGGTATAAACGAATCATTGTTTCTTGATATGTTTAGAGATGGTCTGGAGGTGGCTGTGGTCTACCAGAGATGCTGCTATGTTCCGGCAGACTTTCAGGACGACGACGCATGGCGCTGTCGGCTGATGATGGAGCGGTCGAAGGCGATTGTCTGTCCGAGCGCTGGCTACCATTTGGCCGGCACTAAGAAAGTTCAGCAGGTCCTGGCACAGCCGGGTGTCGTTGAACGGTTCATAACGGATGAGGATGCAGCGAAAAGGATAAGAGCAACATTTGCAGCACAGTACAGTCTAGACATGGTAAGCAGCTTCTGTGCATTGTCTTGAATATGTATTGTCTTGAATATGCATTGTCTTGAATAGATAGTTACAGTGCCGTAATTGTCCTATCACCGTGTATGGATATTTTAGCCGACGATGCAGAACAGACCAGTTATGGGCTCACAGGCATTTTATGCCTCTGCACCACGAGAATGTAATTGGTGTCTGCTCTTGCTTCTTAGCTCAAATTTACTTCTTTCCTTCAAAAAGCAGCTCAAACATCACTTTTTCCTTGGCTTTCAAGTACGTGGATCTCTAACTGAATCTTCTCCTGGCTATCTGTGCCTCAGAGTCACATATTGGTGTGACCATGCGGCATTTTTAATGATTAATAATAAAGGTACCTTATCATCAATCTGCCTTTGTGAAGTTCTTAAAAGGTACATAACTACTGTACATTCGTTAATGGCATGATGTAGAGGAATTCCTCGTTGCTTTTCACAAGCCCTTGAGTGGTGCTAAACCACGGAACACCGCATCCCAGATCTATTGCCATTTATTTCTCTGCTGACCAGGTACAAATTCTGCCGCTTGGTGACACAAGACACCATGCCCAGTTTATGAAAGCCTAAACATTATAATTACTATTTTACAGACTCAAAGCATACTCTGAATTGTAATCATGCATTTGTAATCATACATTTATATAGCACCACTTCAAGAGAACTCCTCTGAATGTACCCATTGTGTCTGTAACAATGTCCTGTTCCCACATAGACTTTTCTATCTGTATTATAGGTTTAGTAGCACTATCAAAGGTTGTGTATGATGCTGTTTAAGTCACCAGCATCTAATACCAGCAGCACTGTAAGTGATAAAATATTAGAGTGGGCTCGAGGTATAAGAACCAGCGTCAACAAATTCCTTTAATAAGAGGCAACACTGTTTTCCACAAAATGTATTATTAGTTGCAGCTGATCAGATTGTGGAAATGACGTAATTAGGTTGGAATACGACATCCATTTCAAGAGTTCTAAGAAGTTAAGGTATATATTCTGTTTGTGCAGACTGAAGAGGGTGAAAGAAATGTAGCCATGGCTATTGATGATCCATGCAGATTCGTGTTGAAGCCTCAGCGAGAGGGAGGAGGTTGGTATTTCTAAATGCCTAATATTAATTCTGTTATCTTGGTTTCATTTTGTCTATTTTAGTTTCTGTAGAAGTTTAAGAAGGATGACTCCTATAGACTTGGTTTTCCCACCTGTAAGCATTTGACTGTGTGGTCATTATTTTATCACTTGGATATGTGGCGATTTTTTTTAAATACTGTAACACGCATTACTATTCCAGTATTCCTAGTTTCCTACACAGTTCAAGATGCATGGAAAAATTACTAGGCATACTGGTTGGTAATCGTGTATTTGATTGATTGCTAAAGGAACGATGTAATTCTGTGCATTCTGCATGTTCAATTTCAAAATAATGAATACAATATTATTTCCTTTCAAATCTGTAGCGAAATTAGACAACCCGTATATCATGGTATTTTGTTCAGATTATTTTGTCCTCTTTCAGTCTTGTGTATTTACTTTTTTTGTAAATTTGTTAAATATCATTGATGCCTAGGCAGAGGCTGGGCATGGACAGATTTTTTTACGAGTGAAATTCTGTAGCTGGTAAAATGGCATTTTTTTATAAAATGAGTGAAATTCTGTAGTTTTCTGATTTGTCTTGACACAGGGAATAACACATATGGTGAAGAAATAAGGACAGTGCTGACAAAAATAAAAGGCAGCAGAGACCGTTCCTCGTACATCCTAATGGAAAAAATTGAACCCATGGTTGTGACAAACTATCCAGTCACTCCTGGTCAAGAAATCCAATTCACCGAAATGGTCAGCGAGCTAGGAATATACGGAACACTGGTTGGGTAAGTTGAAGGATATGTTCAGTCATTGCTCACTCAACGTTTTTATTTTCTCTCCATTTTTATTATTAACTGTCCTAACTAGGCATGTATGATTCTAGCTGCAGCTGAAGGTCATGAGGTTAATTCAAGGCACATACAAACTATCCAGTCCAGAAAACTTTGTGCAGCTTATTTTTAAGATTGTGAAAGGTGTCACTAAATAAGAGAAGTTACTTGGTTATGTCGTCGGCCACGGCCTGACGGAGGAGAGAGTTAGGAGACTTGGTTATATGAAAATGGTAAATTTATTTCTTGATGTTTGTGGAGAACATTCCAGAGGTGCCAATTGTTGAAGGACCAAATAGGAGACTTACATAAACTGTAAATATTTTAAAGCTATCATATGTAATAGTTAAAATTTCATCAGAAGTTCATTTTATGTTTTCACGAGAGTCCAGCCAGAAAAAGTAGTACCGTTTTAACCTTGTTTTGCTTGTAGAACAAAAGACGAGATTTTTCTAAACAAACAGACTGGCTATCTGCTACGGACAAAGAAAACTGGAACAGATGAAGGAGGAGTTGCTACAGGCTACTCTGTTCTTGATACCCCGTACCTTGAACACTGATCTGCTATAGCTCAATATATTATGCTTTAGTTTATTATCCATATCCGACTTCACAAATGCGCAATGATCAAAGACAGAAGAGAATCTGGGTGGATAATTGAAATGTAATTAAAATAAATGTACAATTAATCACAATAGCAATGAACACTGCATCGGTTTAAAACAGTCCAACAACACAAACAAATGTAGCTGTATGACGTTTATCTTAATTGTACGGTCTTTACAACTGACTCGAGGGTTCATGCAACCACCATGGATAACTATAAAAATTTCTAAAGCAAATCCACATGCATGTGGCAGTAAAAAGCAGTGGAGTAACCAGATTGCAGGCCTTACTACTGTACACGTACCACTTTGTCGATTATGTGATTCGTGTTGCCGGCAGACTTGTATGCAAGACCATAAACTTTGAGACGAGACAATAGGTCCCGAGACGGAGACACAAGGTCCAAGACAGAGAACGTTAATATAACAATAGCTTTACAAGTGGTCAAAATGAATTGCAGAAAGTGGTGCTACTGCACTGCAAAGCGCAAGTCCTTGCATGTTGGATTACATTATGAAGGATTTTCTCATGTCTATGGTTATAAACAGGTAACACTTGTTGGCAACTGGTGATCATTTATTGGTTTTACTTGTGTATCAGGTCAGTATTTGTTTCTCATGTCAATGTGTTACGAGTTGGAGGACTGTATTATCACTGATAGTAACATTAGTATATTTATGTACCAATATAAAAATAAAGATGCAAGGATCTGAAAATTCTGATTCATATTTTCTTATTTAGTTCACACAGATACCAGAATGATGTACAATCAGCGTTCAGCCTTTTCTATGTAGTTATAAATTGCAAGCTCATGCAAATTGTAGGTGTAGCCAACCTTCCTTACAATACAAATACAGATAGTAGTTTATTGACACAGCATGATCACCATAAAATCACAAAACAATATACAGCAGTCCTCATAAATCTTAATTGGACAAAATGGTCACGTGGCCCCCTAAGGTTGGATTGACCTTTTTCTATATAACATTTAGCATTAGTGACAATGCAACGTCATTGCTCAGTCTGTCACCATTACATTCATACAATTTTATATGTTTCAGCAATCTGTTAGTATCTCATCTTAGGATATACTCCACGTGTACTTGGCACCTTCAATACACTAGTCATGGAAACTCATTAGTAACCAAGGGTGGATTCAGAAGGCCAATCCGGCCATGGCCCCCATCAGAAATGTCCATCAGGTTTCAACAAACCTTCGATCAATGCAGTGGGAAGACTAGGATATGACTAAAAACTAATTATTTAGCATTGGCTTGGGAAAAATGGTACATGTTGGAGAAAATTCGTCGATTAAATGACTTAAAAAAAGGTTGTCAGCTATTTCTGCACAAAAATTTGTTAAGTTTTCAAGACACTTTGCCCAGATGACTAAAAAAGGGTCATCAGATTTTTCGGCCAAAGATCAACAAAATTCTTCCTGACCCAAGGTAACAAATTTTGGCCCACCTTAGAAAATTATTTCTGTATCCGCTCCTGTTAACAACTCACAAGTATACTTGATGCATGCTTACAGCATTTGGAGACGCACATGAAATGTCTGCATTGCTTTCGATTTATGAAACCAAATCATGTATTGTTCATCGGTTATGACGATGAGTACGTAAAGACTTCAAGAAAATTTAGAAAAACTCCAGATAATCAGAAGAGCTCACATTTAAAGCATATCAACTGGAATGTTTCTTCTGTGCAGGTCTTCACGTTGCAAGAATGGTAGTTACCAGAATGTTAAACGAACCTCCACAAGCATATTCCTTTCTTCCAAGATGCATAATAGGCGTTGTATCACCATGCAATTACTTATTTAATCCATTATTTCTGCAATGCCTTGCCAAAACTAAGGATCAGCAATTCAGCAATGGCTCCAGCTGCTTAAATTGTCGGCACCTAGACTTGTAGCTTGTCCTTCACCCCAATACTTAACCGTCATGACTCAGTCCTTCGCTGTTATTTTCTTCAGAAGCAGTGACAGTGCTGCCATCTGCAACTGAAACAGACTTGGAATCTGATACTGAATCTGTCAGAACAATATCTCCGTTCTTTACAAACTCTTTGTTACTGGCATCGCTGAAATCGCTTTTGTCTTCTATAACTCCATTTGTTCTTGACTCAACAAATTCTGCCTGCAAAAGAAGAAATTAAAATTTCAATGTATTTTAGCAATGAAAGTTATTTTAAAAATTTCTGCACCTTACAGCAAGTAGCTAACATGAAAATTAGCAACTCCAAAGTGCCAATACATATAATTTGTAACTTACAGTAATCCAAATTGACATATTTACAACACTAATCCAAGTATGTATTGTACATGGCATTTTTTATAATATACAGAACATGGACTTTTATGTTATTTAGATTTTCAAGGTCACTTTAAATTGTTGAATACTGAAAATAATTTTCTTGATTCATTGACCTTAGATTACTAAAAAAATAAACTCGTAAGTTCATGCTGAAAGGAAGTAGTAATCAAATAATCTTTTCGGTACATTTTACATGACAAATAGTCATCTGGTCACCTGGTGCCGTCAGCTCTTAGAACTCTGGCGACAGTTTTTGATGTATCCTCTCCAGTGTCTCCTCTCTCTTGTCGCCTCTCTTAGCTGACAAATAGTCAAATATTCAAAATACCATACTGTCAGCCTCTATTTAAAAGACAACACCTTAAAAATATTAGCAACTTTATGTACTCACCAGTTTGTCGCTATCTGCTGTTTTAACAGTTTCACTGTCTGCCTCTGCGCTGTCCTTTGCAAGTGTCTGGTCTGACAAGCTGTGTTGCAGTAGGACTGCGGAATTATCGGTTTTCTTCGCAGCTTCTATGCTTCGCTGTAATTGCCAGGCAGGAATCACCGGTGCAACTGCCGGTGTAGGTGGGAACTGGCTCCTGGAAAAGAAACATCATGGCTAAATGGAAATCAGAGTTTCTACTGATAATCCATTTATGCCTTGAGATGACAAATGACTGTAGCCTTATTAAATATCTATAACAAATTATTTGGAACTACTAGGCAGTTTTAAGATCATGCTATAGGAAGACAGGAAGCACATAAGTAAAAAAGTGAAGTATGCAAATATTACAACTGTACATTAAATACTAGAAAATGTCAGAAAGTTCAACTTACAACACTAGAAAATGCAAGAAAGTTCAAACAGTTACACGTAATACACGACGGAAAGTTGATTTTATTCTGTGAACCCCAAATGATGGGGAAATTGCGATGCGCTGAATGTGAAAATGTGATGACTACATGATGAACGTGGCCTACTGTGTGTGACATAAATCTGGATTTTTAAACAAAGGTCAATAGGTCAGGTGTTAACTCACAACAGCAAGTCAGAATGTTGTGGGACAAACCTTGCCTGTGACAGTAGTGTCCCAAATGGTGCCCGAAGACTTGTTCATTTAAGACCCTAGTGCTTGAAAACACTTAATGATTCTTCTTAACAATTTCACAAAAAACTCGTTTCCCTTTGTTTACACTTGTCTTATAGTTCAGCCTTGGACAACTTCCTTTCCAATCCACACTTCACCTAATCTAGATGCACTAAAGGTGGCTCAAGCTCTTCCTATAGAGCTGTTACACGGTCTTCTTCTCTATTATGTTCATTGGACACTCAAATGTATTAAGAAAACATTTCTACTGCAAAGAACAAACTTGCCAACCATAACCTAAATTCATATTAAAGATTCGATATTTTAATATTGCCTTTGTCTGACTCCGTCTTTTAGCAAAATATATCAGTATCTCAGATTTACCTGTCTTCTGTACACAACAAGTGCTTTAATGTTAAACACAACAACAAAAATAAACTGTCACCTCTAGGCATACAGCATATGCCTCCAAAAATTAAGACATAGTAGAAATGTGCTAGCATAGTTATTACATTTCTACTCTGCTTAAAGATATAGTTTTGAAAACTTGTGCTTTCTTATAAGCATTGGTACAATTACAAAAACGGGTGAACAGATTCACACTGATGAAATACTACCATGTAGCCCTAAATCTGCGGTGAAACTTAACACTAAAAACCATGCTTTTAAGTCAGATAAAATACTGGTGATTTTTCAGCCACACACCTGCTTAACAGCAAGCTCTTCACAGATTTAATTTCATCTTTAAGTTCAGAAATGTTCATCAACCCCAAATCGGGACTGCCCTACAATTCCAACAGAACAACAGATACTACAAAACACAATGATAAGCTTTGGTTGCTTGTTTTTTAAAATTTATTTATTTTTCCATTTCTATAGCACCCCTTCAAGCCATAGGTGCAATCACGTCCTAAAAGTTGGGGGGGGACCATAATGAATCACGTCCTAAAAGTTGGGGGGACCATAATAATAAAGTTAGGGATCACTCAAAAGTTGGGGGGACGCGTCCCGTGGGTCCCATAGGGTGGTTGCGCCTATGCTTCAAGCACTGTAAGAACTTTTCACACGTTAACTGTGTTCATTAGATGTCTGCATGACTAAGTGTGATAAGCAATTGGTTTAATTAATATACTTACTTACTTACTTACTTAAGAAGGACATTGATATGACCCACTGACGACATTTTAACAATCCACTGTAGAGATTCAAATCCATAATCGCAAAATTCTCATTTGTAGTTAAATACAGCGGTCATACCACTATAGCACACCTCAAATCAGGGAGTAAAGAGATCACTTAAAATGAGCCAATTTCTTTACAATCAAGAAAATTCTCCTTACTTTAACAAAACTGAATCTCAGCAACAGTTCCTATGAGATTTTTGACAGAATCCAGCAAAACGGACTTAAATTCCATGCTATATTTTTTATTAAAAAAATATGAAGTCTATGGAAAAAATTTCAGCCTGCTCTTTCGAGTGTGCAAAATTTAGAACCAGACAAAGCCGATCATTTTTACAACAATAGCACCGTGAATACAGAACTTTACTTCAACAGAAACTACTCATTTAATTTTTTGTTACCGATAACTTTGGTAGAAATTAAAACCTACCTTCTGGAAAGCACTCGTTTTGATAACGGACACCATCTGTTCATGGCTTACGGTCAGTTGACGCTGAAGTTCAACGATGTTCGCAACCACTTCAGTCATACTTTTACGCAACTCATCAACGCTGTTTGCTATTTTCTCAAATTCACTATCCTCACGAAGTCTCTTTCCAAACAACTTTGGAGCCAAGTATACCTGCCAACACAAAATGCCACATCATAAACTAACAACGTTCCAGATGCAAGACAACGAAATACAAGGACACGACAACCTTCAAAATGCCATCCCAATTTCAATTTTAAAAGCACGTGACAATTACATTTTTTCGCATCTTAATTTTAAATTGTTAGTCATTTTACTGCCCATGTTAATAACCATTAAGCAAATATAAGCATATTGATAAGCATCATCTCTACCTGATAGATATGGTAAATCCCGTATGATGCTCCACTGACAAAAACAGCGACACTGATAGCCTCTCGTATCTTTGCCCAAACAGAAACTACAACAATGCAAAATTACACACCAAGTGTTGTGTATATACAATACATAACCATAAGCAGTGTATTTTATAAAATACTAGCTGGGTACTCGGCATTGCCCGGGAATTTTAGGATTAGCTGCGTTCCCGGTCAATCCCCTACTTCTGTGCTCTCACTTCACATCGCCCTCCCCCTCTTCCACACCTCACTCCTGCTTCAAAACTGTGGCCGTGTTCATCTAACAAAGGCACAAACACACAGACTTACGAAAATATATATAAGATATACATAAATATGTGTGTAAATATATATATATATATATAAGTTGAATATATTGAATTAAACAGACATATGAATATTTTATATTCTGGAAAGTGCAATGCAACAGTTGATTTCATAGGAGTCTGGGAAGATGGTACCAAAGACAGTTTGTATGCGAATAAACTGCTAAAATGAAATACCCCGAAGACTTTTAACAATACATTCACAACAATGATCTTGCAACATTTGTTCTTTGTATTCCTTAAACTGGTCTAACATTTCATTCAGATCCTACAAACTTCTGGATACATCTGCATTTAGCAATTTTACTTAATTAGACACGAGTGGTCTGTTTATCCTTTCCTCTAACTTCTTCCCGATATCATGTTTGTTAACACATCATTGCCTCAACAACTTTAACAACAACAAAATACCTTGTGGCACAACCAGAAGCGGCTGAGGATTAACAGGGACAATGTTGTTGATAGGTCTTGCAGCTAAGGCAGTTTCATCACCTGCTGTACCAGACTTCTGAATAGCAGCCTCTATTTCGTCAGCAGTCAGCCCTGGAATTAATAATAATAATAATAATCTTCATTTATTTTTCGAAGAGACACAACGCAAACGATTACAATCAGTAATGATCGGGCGATCACAAGTAATTACAGGAGTCAAATTTAAGCTTTCAGCAGCCATAAAAGGCGCTCGTCACGTCCTACTGCTCAGTTTATCAATGCTAACTACGGTACTGAACGGAAGGCTGAGTGAACATTTTGGGAGGGTAGCGGAAGTTTGTTGTTTGTTTGTATGTGCACTTGTTATAGCGCCCCTTCAACCCCTCTACTCAGAGGCGCTCCCAACTGCAGAGCGGACACTGCATCGGAGTTTCACGCCGAAGTGCCGAGCAATTGCGAGTGAAGGTCCAAGGTCCCTACGCGGCGACTTGAGGTGGATTCTAACCTCGAACCTTCCGACTTCAAGGCAACGATGCCACCACTACACCATCGCGCCGAACATCCCACATCCCTGCACTCTTCATGCCGACGTGTTTAGTATTACCATAAACCTCTCACAAGATCAGCAAGTTTCACAACCCATTGAAATTGTAACAAAGCATGTTGCAAAACACTTCACTTTGAGTGTAGGAAATCTCAAAAGTGCTCCAGTATATCGAGGAAGTTATATACTAAATGGCTTCCTGGACTCTGAATGTATTTCATCATATCACTCACATGTCAATGTCAACTAATTAATATTCAAATTATTCAACTAGTGCTCCATAAGTCAACAGCTGCGATAAGGTTGCATCTAAAAATGATAACACAAGAAGCAAACAAACTGACTCAATAGCAGCAAAGACACAAACCTTTACGATCTAGAAATACTTTTCTCTGGGCAAAGGGACTTTGACGAACTTTTGGATTTTGAAGAAATGAAACTGCTGTGTTTACCTGGCAAGCAAACAAAAGCAAATAATTTGAACTTTTTATACTGAACGCAACACTGCTTGCTTTAAAAAATCAAACTCATTCATATTTTCTGCATTTTTCAAAACTGCATATGTAGTAACCTAACAAGTAGGGCAAATGCGCGAAACTATCAAGCAATTCCATTAAAACATATGGAGATTATGTCAATCACCCTTTAATATGAAGTGCACTATTATAATTTATTTTCGTAATATAATCAAAAGCTCTTGTTCTAACAGCCTAAAATACGATTTCTGATCCGTGAATTTTCAATTCCTGAATAACTTTATCTTCATCAACTACTGATATAAGTTTCCTTGAATTGTTTGCAAGTGCTTCATTTATGTTGTCAGCTGCTTAGGGGTCTGTCCTTTGTACTTCAAGATCTGCATAGTTACAGCATGTTGAAAACCACAATGTCATAAATTTATATTTTAAGACCACACTAAAATTGCCAGCCATGCAACATTTCAAAGCAATTTACCAGTAGTACTGGCAGTCGTGTCGCAGCAAACTGAACTGTACTTATATCGAGGAAGCATAGGCGCAATCACGTCCTAAAAGTTGGGAGGGACCAAATGAATCACGTCCTAAAAGTTGGGGGGGACCATAATGATAAAGTCAATGGGACCACTCAAAAGTTGGGGGGACGCGTCCCGTGGGTCCCATAGGGTGGTTGCGCCTATGCGAGGAAGGCATGTGAGTTTTGGGCCGTCATTGACTGCCACTTAAACCTTTGACGATGAGCATACACATAATAAACATGTTTGGGAGACCAATGCAGCACATCATTAAAGAGTTTCAAAATCTGACTTGCCATATCTTCTCGTATAGAAGCTGGAGTCTTTTGTTGTATGCCGCCGATCTCATCTTGTTTTCCTAAGTTCTGTGGACAGAAACAGCAAACACAGATAAATAAAGATGATAATTTCAGATAATACAATATTAGCCATATAAGCATATAGTACAGATGTTGATAGAGGCCCTCGTGACGATTTTAAAACATATCATAAAAGTCTTCCATAACTGCGCACACTGGTTCAGAAACACAATGTAACTCAGTCCCACTGCCCCACTGTACTTGGGCAGTGTCAGCCCTTGTCTGGTTAAATGAAGAGGGCAATGCTAGGACTCACCTTACCATCACACAGCATTATTAAACAACACACATCCAAATACAAGCACAAATGAACTGGTTCCAATGACCCAATATGCAGGCTTGTGCGTGCCATCTGCAATTGGCAAATTTTGCATTTGTAAAGGAGTGGCAAGCATAATCTTGAAGTGCCAATGACCATCACTCAAGCAAATGTTCCACAGTTAAATGGTCAGTTGGCAACATGTGACCATGGTCCATCACGTGGGTCAAGTATTCTGCCATCGGTGTGAGACTGCTGCAGATAACGGTGTGCTGCGATATTCACAGTTTAACTCAGTCTAGACACGACGTAAACCAGGGACTCTAAACTTGGCTTCAACTCTTGAGCAGACATAATTTTTCCTGCCCTCAAATAACACAATGTCAGATCCCAGCCTATACCTAAACCACCGCCCCATCTCTAACCTCTCTTTCCTTTCTAAAAGCTCTTGAACGGCTGGTCTCCCTACGACTTCTTCCTTATCTGAAACTGTCTGACCTTCTCCCTCCCAGCCGATCAGTCTTTAGGACTCTTCACTCCACTGAAATTGTCTTGATTACAAGAACAGAAACTGCAAAAGGCAGTGTAACTAAATTAACCATTATTGCCATTATTGCTGTTTACATTGAATATCTAATACTCATGTGCACTTACGACAAGTCAAAAGCACTTTAGTCACATTTGACTGTTCTGCAGTGTGCCTCATTCTTCTTTGGCCTCCTGGGTCCTGGTCTCAACTCAACGGGTCTAGACCTCAGAGCATCACCTATACGAATTTCTTCAATGACTTCGCAGCATGCTGAAATCATACTCGAGGCATGTCAAAAGTTGGCATGCCATTTAACCACACAAACGTCAAAAACAGTTCTTAACAGCAGACACTACAAAAACTGAAGACTCAACAGCACAGAAAAATGAACTTTAGACAACTGATATGCGCAATGTGTATTTACTGATTTAACAGAAAACCGAATCATGATTGCAGATTATTATAATAACTGTAGTCGATACGATTAAACTGTCTATTTTGGCACCATCCCTAAACTAATACCAATGTGCGTGCAAAATATAAATATAAAAAGCATAATAATAATTAACCTCCATAGCCTCTTTTCGTTCCTGCGTTTCATTCATGGCCATCTTCGTTGTTGGCTTCAACGACCTATGAACCCGATTTGCAGAGCATCCACCGACAATGTTTTGGTCCCGCTCAGGGATGCCACTCTGAATTTTAAAATAAAGTCCGAATCGGCCGAAAAAGGCTCGATGGAAATTTCTCAGAAAAATATGGATTTTTAGATTTCTCGAACTTGAAATTTTTGAGGACCTCTTTAGTCATCTGACCAAGATTTACTCCTTTTCCATCAAAAACTTCTGATGATCTTTTTATAAGTCTTTTGCTCCAAAGTCTACATTTTTGTGGTCCGAAGTCACAATATTTTCGACTTTTGTGCATTTTCATCTAAAAAGTTATATTTGTGTGGAAAAAGTCGGAAAAACCGCCATGAGTAAAAAGGCTATCCTGACAAAAAAAACAACCTTGAAACCTATACTAGACAAGACCGAAGAAACCTAGATCCAGAGCCGTATATTTCCAAAAATAAATATATGGAAATATACGGCTCTGCCTAGATCTATGTGGAAAAAGCTATGAGTGGCATCCCTGGCCCCGCTCGTGTCTATAAATAGTACTTAACAGCGATCAGTGATTGGTCCTTTCCTGCAGATTACATATCCTGATAGAGCAAAATAAACTGACGACAAACGCAAACCAAGCGTAAATAGACCTTTTTGGCGGCTGTGCGAGACCACGACAGACGTGAATAAGTAAGTAATACATAGAACTTTAATATATTATCAGCTAACGAACTTCAGCACTGTAAAGTGCTACAAATCTGTATATACAAAACTGCAAAAATAATACAATACCCAAGAATGCAAGATATGCAGCTGAAAAGATTTTATGATTGCTTTTATTTAAATAATAGCTATGTTTGGCAAACTATCACAAATTTTCAGTGTCAAATTACCAGATCCATTTCTATATTTAATATTTAATGTAATCAATTCATCTCCTGCTTACATGTCCTCACTTGTAACACCATGTTCATCTCTTTAATCCAGATGAGGACTATACGATCTTCATCTCAAGGTGACTTTGTAGTCACACGTTCAGCTCGGAAATTTAGAAACCGTGCATTTGCACTAGCCGGGCCAAATGAATGGAACAAACTTCAGGACTTCGCAAATCATCTTCTTTATCGTTCTTCAAGAAAAACTTGAAGACTTATTTGTTTGATATTTATTACGAGTAGACATTCCTGTTATGCGCTTTCGTGCAAGATTTTTTTTGTTTAGGCGCGTTATAAATGAGTTTAATAATAATAATAATAATATTTAGCTTAGCCGGTCATCAAGCCCTGACAAGGTCATCTGAAGTAGGCCTAATCAGAACAACTCCTTATAAGTTATAACTGCCTTTACACCAGCATTCTAGTCTGGCAAATAATTGTTCTACTTAAAATGTCAAAATGCACTGGATTTTTACATTAAATCATATGCAACAAAGGAGCTCTCCTCAATTTCCAACGAATTCATAAGATGGGGTCAGTGGCGTAGCCAGGAATTTTTCATGGGGGGGGTGGTTTTATGGCCGGAAACCCTGTTTTTTGCTATTTTTTCTTACTTAAATGGGAAAATAACCTTAAAAAAACCTTTTTTTCGGAGCCAATGGGGGGGTTTAACCCCCAAACCCCCCTTGCCTACGCCACTGGATGGGGTTCTTGATGCCAGTTTGCATGCAAGGTATAGCATGGCATACAAGGTCCTGCTAGTCTGAGATTGAATTCTTTTAAATTTGCAAACAGCTAGGAATTCTAGCTCATAGCAACACCTTGATATATTATACACTTTAACTAATATAACTAACTATGCACTGGTGCTACATACAACGTCAGGTTTTCAATTATGAATATTTTATATAGAGGTACACAACTTTTATGAAAAAAGATAAATTTGGTTCAATCTTTTATTCACCAAATATGGCAGCACAGTAACAAGACAAAAACGTATAAAAAAATCAGGAATACATATTATATTTGATTCACCAAACATTGGAGGCACAACAACAATAGCTATATATGTTGAAAACTGCAAGAAACTTTCTTATTTTTAGGTGTTTGTGAAAAAAGCACAATGCAAATCTGCCATAATTGTCATCTGAAAGGCATTTCTGGATAAGCTTTACTGTATAATTGCATTAATCTGTATCAGATCAAGAGCATTTTGTAAGTAGATAAAACTTACAGGTTTATGTGTATACTGGTTTGGATTATTTCAATACGACGACATAATGATCAAATTCCAGCAAAGTGATATGCAAATTTCTCTGAAAGACTTGGTGCATGCATGGGCAACGGATATTGTCCAAAATGAAATATTTAACCCGATTTGCAAAAGGCATAAACTCAACCTTAGATCTCAGTATACGTGTAATCTCAAATTATTAAGCTATGATTTGAATACCGTATATAATGTGCAATTGCAACTAAAGCATGTAATACTTGTTTTTGAAGTATACACGATTGTTTGAGGGAATAAAAATTTTGGTGGAGGAAGAACTGCATTATTATTAATCACACCGTTCACACGCTATGCTATATGCAAAAGATAAAATAACAACATAGGTAACAACATGTCCTACAACTTTAAAAGTCCTATAATGTTAGGCAACAATATGTGCTACAACTTAAAAGCCCAAGAACGTGAGGCAACAACATTTGCTAAAACTTAAAAGTCCTAAATATGTTAAATTGCTTTTAACCCAAGAATGAAGTAAACAATTTCTTATCAATTAGCCAGTGTCCTGACACAATCCTAGATACGTGTATACACTGCTTCAAGATCAAAAATTCCAAGAGTAATAAAAATACTAAACTATGCCTAGTAAAAAGTACAAATATATGTAAAAGTGCACCGAGTTGCGAGGTGTGTTTGAAGAACATGTTCATAGGCAAATTTGTAAAAATTCAACAACCCCATCAAGAGTATTATTTTCAAAACACTAAACTTCCACATATAAAAATAAAAAATATGCACCGATTCGAGTTGTACTTTTTGATAGAATTGCTCTATATAAATTTGCTTTACAAATAGGTTTCAATTTCGTATGGATATCTCTTCAACTGATTGGCAAATAACCGAATCAGAAAGCATTATCATCTGTCATGTTCAAGTTCAACAAAAGCGGTACTTCTATAATGTACTTATACAAAGTACTGTTCAAATTCTGTGCAAAACCTCATTTGATTTAATTATAATCAACCTAATATAGATGATTTTCTTCAGTATCATATCTGTAAAATGCAGTTAATAAATGTGACCAATCTGACCAAAACCAGTCTTAAGTCTCATTTTTTGAACAATTTCAGTGTCAAACATCATTTTAAAGAAAAAGTCTCTTCTTTAAAATAACACAAATCTCATAGTTCTATCATATTCCTGTCCAAAGTTAAGTTACGAGTAAAATTATGGTTCAACTGTTCGAATTACAATTCTGAGAAATATGTATTTAAAGTTTTCTATAACTTTGGAATGTAAAATTCTTTAGCAACCATGTTCAGAATTTGAATTAAATTTGCAACAAATAAACAGACAAGCATCACAGGCTATGAGTATGAGGAAGTCTGTTTTTTTTTTTACTCATTCCTCATTTGCTATGTTAGCTTTATGCCAAATATGGCCGTTAATGATGGGAAAGTGTCAATTTCAGGAATATTCATGGAATTAGTTAACAATAGCCACCTAAAATATCTAAAATATCATTAAAAATCAAATTTTCTGACAAATTGTTTCTTCAGTGTGTTTAAAAGATATATCTATTATTTTCTATAAAAAGGAAAAAATTGGAAAAATGTAGTTGTTATCACACTTTGATTATTATCTCAGAAGCGTGCAGTGCGACCTAAACCTGGTTTTGGTCGAACAGGTCACAAATGTGTCGATGTCATAGCAAAAAGTACAGTAGAACAAGAGACATAGTTTGCTCACACCGGAAACAAATCATCCCCGTTTGGTGCTGGGATGCTTATGCCGCACTTGGATACGATGAAAAGTACCAGGAAGAGTATTCCAGTACCCGCTGCCATAACCAGGACCATAATCCCTGCTGACCTGAAGCTGTTTGTGAATCTCGGTGGGGCCATGAGACTCAGAAACGCAACGCACGCCGTCAGCGCATAAAAAATCGACACAGCTGTGTTGATGGCAAAGATCTGCCCAAAACGGGAGAAAGGAACGAGTATTGTCTGAGATAGAGGAATGGCGGCCATGATGGTTGTAAGTGCGCTGCTCACCACGGACGTACCAATGTGGCTCACGGCAACACTTGTGCGCCATTTCCGAACGGACGGGTTGTCCTGCACGGACAAACAATTTCAAATGCATGCAGTAAGAACCAAAAGTATAATGATGCTGAAAGGAGTAGGCTACATAGTACATACTGAAGTCCTAATACAATCAAATGATTTCCATCAATCTTTAACCCTTAGAACCCGATGGGCCAGTTTTCCGGACCGTTATCCATAGAGTTACGAGAGCTCCAGGTTCAAAGGGTAAAATATACCGTCTGTAAATATTTCTATATAATATTATTATAAATCTTGAAATCTAATTGAACAACAACCAGTGTCACTAGAGTACCGCATCCAATACAGTAGACCTCTGTTCAAAATCAAAATACATCTATGAGAAGTCAGGCTCATACCCTGTTAGGTTAGGTTATGCCAGAACGTTGTGCTATTCAGTTATACAGCTCTCAGCCAATCAATGTTGATGCAGCAGCACAAATAAAACTGAATAGTAGTTCTAGTTCGCTTATAAGTTGGTGGCGTTTCAGAAGCCGTTGATCCAGCTCAATAATAATAATACTAATAACAATGGCAACAGCACCGAAGATAACCTCATAACAAATGTTCATCGATTTCAAACACCATTTTCTGCTCATTTATGCAACAGTTATGAGTCACAGACTAATTTATGTCAGAAATCTAATTTATTCATAATCATATGAGAAATACAAACAATAGAAACTCAAATACTAGCAATTACAATTTAAATCAATAACCTGCAAGTCTTACCATTGAAGGTTGCTTTTTGCCAGCCAACAAGTAACCCTCAACTATGTGGACACAGTAGTCCACTGAAGATCCAACAAGGATGGATAACGAGATGGACTCAATGGCTCCCAACTCCCACCCAGCCCAGAAGAAAACGGCCAACACAAAAAACACCAAACCTACAAAGTAACAGCAGACAAACGTACGTAGACAATGGATATAGACAATAAAAAGTGAATCGCAGAACTTTAAGTTAAAAAAAATTCCATAATACGGTAAATACAAATTAGTAGAAAAATTCCTATTTTACCTCCATCATCTGGGGAGCATTGGTCAGTGTTCTGGACTGTCAAACGAGACATTAGGGGTTCAGATCCCAACAGGGTAGAAATTTGGTCAGAGATTTCTGCTGCACACACACACACCACTACCCAAATTGGCTATGATGAGTGCACGAACTGTACATTATCAGTGGGAATGGGAAGATTAGATGGCAAGGGGGAGGCCTGGCAAGTCATTCTCACATAAAGAGGAAAAAAATCAAGTTGCTAACACTTGATATACAAAGCTGCCTCAGATACCGCTTGCCTCAGGGACTGCTTGCCTCAAGGACCACTTGCCTCAGGGACTGCTTGCTTCAGAGACCGCTTGCCTCAGGGCTCGCTTGCCTCAGGGACCGCTTGCCTCAGTGACTGCTCTTCCTACATTTCTTATACATGCACTTGAAGACTGTTTTGCTCAACCCTGGTTTTTTCTCAATTGATTTGGGATCTTATGGTGAGTCACTCTCGAACAAGTTGAAGTTGATCAGGCACTGTACAAGTCTGATAAAAAATTACAGAACAATTATCATGCAATTCTGGAACTCTCAACCAACTCCAAAGAGCAGATACAGAAGAGCTGAAGAAAGTTGAAACCAGAAGAAAGACAGGACTTCCACTGTTTCACATGTTTACCAATCATAAGAGTTCAAACAATGATATAAAAACTGGAATAGCATTAACGATTTCAGTACAACTCTCTGCAATGAATAAATAACGCGATGTTTTCCATCTCACTAATTAATATCCATTTTGAAATTGCATCAACTCCTGCACAACCTCGCAATTTTCCGAGTACAAGATTTGCTGTACTAAAGGATCCCCAAATGGTTCCTACATCCTTTTCAGCATATAATCTTCTCAAGCACGGATTAGTAATAGAAATTACTTATTGAAATTATATAATTGAAATTACATAATTTGTAAAATTCAATGAAATTTTTCCTTGTATTTTGAAATTCAATTACATGTACCAAGGTAATTTGCATTTCAATTACGTTTTTTGCAGTACTTGTAATAGAGTTTGTTCTGTAGGAAGATAAAACTCCTCTTAATTCTAGTTTACTAAACTAGGATTAAGAGGAGTTTTATCTTCTTTAACACTCACCAATCATGGTCATTATTGTGATGAGTAGCAACAGACCGTGGCCTGTAAAAACGCCAACGGCCAAAATGCAGATCAACATTGACAGAACCAAGCCATAGATGGCGCTACTCACAGCAACAATTTCCATCATCACCTAAAAAGGACAAAAATTATTTAAATTGAGGTTACAATACCCAAACTGATATAAGACCATGAAAAGACATCCATTCACAAAGAATTACATGAGTACAGCTCTTGAGCACAAGCATTACAATCACGTTCGTTGTATATGAGAGAGGCAGCACTTAAATATGACCAATGAATTGTTTTTATGTTCCAGAAGAACAAATTATAGATTGCACGGACCTTATAATCCCCTGCATCATCAGACAACCTTTTCAAAAGTCAATACATACCAGTTCTTATTCAAGCTTATGTAACTAAGTAAGTAAGTAGGCATGTAGCCTTCAGCACATGTGAGGTGAAAGCTAATTAAAATCACCTCTTCTATGGCTATTGGAGAACTGAAATTTTTTTGCCATTACCACAGACTATAATAAAAGTGTAACTTTTGCCTTTTGTGTTCAACTCAATCTGGAATGATACATAAAACAAAAGAAACTCCACTGATGGCAAACCTGTTTCCAGAACTCTGACGTCTGGTACATGGAACGTAACGGTGAAGTTTCGGGCAGAGACTCGACCAAGTTCTTGATAAGCATCTCCCACTGTTTGTACTTTTCATGCGCAACAAACGACGACTGACCCTTGTACGTCGTCTGTAATTTGAAGAATTTCAGACAGTTGAAAAAATGAATTACAAATAAGAAATCTGCCAACTCAAGCAACTATTTGGAGCAGTTGAATTGACGTGTACTGCTGAGTCATCCAATTTTTTACAGCATAAGTTTTGCTTAAAAAGGTAACAAAGAACATTGAAAGTACTTCGTGCTTTGTCTATTATGCAACAGTATGCTCAGGCATGCTAAATGGATCCTATATACTGACAATGGAAAAACTGGTAGCAAATGACTTTTCAGGTAAAAAGTTTTACTTCACCTGCATGGGGATCATTGAAAAAATTGAAATGGGTGAATATTTGAAAACCGGCAATTTTAAGTTTCAGCATGCTAAATAAAAATTGGGTTGTCATATTTTGAAAGGCGAAACACCATTAAATAGATATTAACTGAGCAGATCTATTTATTCAAAAACCAAATTTTAATATTTATATATTATATTGATTTATTGAAAGAAAAGCCAAAAATGTCACGACCGCAACCTGTATCCAAGGTAGGTTCATTATTTTTAATTCCAAGTAGTAGATAATGCATTTTAATAATTTTACAAACTTTTGTGAGCATTTAATAGAGACTGTAATTTTTCATCACATCGGGTACAGAATTAATCTTCAGGGATAGGTTTTCAGTGCTAAATATTTTTTCAAAAGTCTGTAACATACTTTCAATTTTCGATGTCAACACCGCAACCGCAGCTGGTGCACACCTATAAGTACTGCCTCGCGTATATTGATTACGACTGCGCACTGCTACATTGCATCTCCTGCGTCTTAACTAGCCGATCGCGTATTGTAAATGTAGTTTACGATAATTTAAAACAGTTTATTAGGAATAAATGTCGGATAACCATCACGCGTATGTTTATTGAAGGTCACCACCGCAACCAACAATGCAGGCATACCACACATATTTAAGAAATTTTATTTGTCATGTATCAAATCGCAAGCAAGTACAGATGAGACCTGACCTATCATTGTGTACGCGCGTCAAGTGGGGTTGGCCTAATATTTGAACTTTAAACAATTTGTCACCACCGCAACCGTCACCACCGCAACCAAAGCAGGCAGTCGCGGTGGTGACATCGCGGTCGTGGCTTTGACACTCAGTTGCTAGGGTATCAGTTACTCTAAACATGAGTAACCATCTTACTTGGTATTCATTTTCATTTCACATTATATTACTTCTTTCCATGTCATGCAGTTTTTATTGAACTATTAAATTGCAAATAAATGTTTGTTATTCAGCTTGTCTACTGACATTTTAATTGGTTGCGGTGTTGACATTATCCGGTTGCGGTGTTGACATGGTGTGCTACACCTACCATTTTCAAAACGATGTTCATGGGGTTCTAGGACATATCCGTTATGAATCATATTTTTAATATCTTAGGTCCATATATGCACTTCGATTTATGTAACTTTTAACAATAAAAATCACAACTTTTTTGTCTTGTATGGAGCACCTAAAATTACCGGTTTTCAAATATTCACCCAAATGGGAGGTTGTGAAACAATATACCTAAGTTTTACCTTCTGCAAACAGAATGAAGTGAGGGAGATACTGTCTACAACCCAAAAATTACAGAAATCACTGGGAACATAATAAACAAGAAAAATGTACATCACTTTTATCTAATCTAATCATAATCACAGCGAAGTAATCCCAACAGATAAAGCTCTAATCAATTAAGTGAACTTGGGTCAGACTGTTAGCGAAGCCACATGAAACAATTCCAATAAGCTCAGTTGAGTTGACTCAATGTCATCGCAATGTGAGTGCAATGTCACCTCACTTACACTAAACGGTCACTAGTTACAGTTCCTGCAAAAATACGATAAAACAAGAAATCTGAACATACTGCTCGAAATGAGAATGAAATCCAGCGTATTCCCATATTGTCGTATCCCATCAGTATCTGACTTTGTTTCCAGGTTCCCTTCTCATCCACGTAAACTTTCGGCAGATCACGACATTCCTCATCGTTGGAAAGCACGGACGCTACAATAAGATCATTTATCCAATATCACTCGACCACTTAAAAATGACTCGTGCATTTATTTATCTTTACAGGGATTGGCTCCCTTTTACTGAAATTATTCGGTGCAAATTATTGACAATTGGGCAACATATTTAATATTTATGCATAATATATAGCAAAAAACACATATTCCTACATTCATTGATTCTGAGTATTGATGTGTGGAACATGTATATAAATCTCATATTATCTACACACGCACACACACACAAGCGCACGCACACACGCAGACACACACACATGTAAACACATACACTGTGTATAGCTTTATAAAATTCATGCCTACAGATTGTCATTCAGCCCATGGACGTATGCTATGTGAACAAGGACTTACTTACAAACTTTAAGTAAATAGATACATTACGAAAGTACAGACACAAACCTCATCTGAGAAAGGGTACTGTGTGGGAACCTTGAGCAAGGGTACTGTGTAAGAACCTTGAGCAAGGGTACTGTGTGGGAACCTTGAGTAAGGGTACCGTGTGGGAACCTTGAGCAAGGTACTGTGTGGGAACCTTGAGCAAGGGTACTGTGCAGGAACCTTGAGCAAGGTACGGTGTGGGAACCTTGAGTAAGGTACTGTGTGGGAACCTTGAGCAATTCCGTGTCTCATTGTTGCTATCGATGCTTGGCCAATAAATCGTGGACCTTAATAAACTTCCGCTCCTTTTGTTCGTTAGAACAAATTCCGCTCTCAGTCCTTCTTGCTTGTTCCTCCACTGTGCAGAACCGTGCATTCTCGGTGGTAGGACCCTCGACATGGAATGACTTCCCATTGATGCTCCGTTTCCTTTCTACAACTCCTGAGCCATTCCTCTCTCATCGTAAGACAGTTTTATGTGGTCGTACATGGATAAAGACGTTGAGAGTACCTCCGAGTAGTCCCCTTGAAGAGGCGCCATACAAATTCACTTAGTGAATGAATGAATTAAACGAATGAGTATATAACAAGGTAATAATCTCTAATAACAGATATAAAATGACATTGTAACCATATTCTACAACAGTGGTTCCCACACTTCAGTAGGCCGCGGACCGGCAATAATTTTTGGTGAAACTCGCGGACCGCTAACTTAGACCTAAATGGCGATGGCAAACAAAAGCGACCTAAATTACAAAAAGACTAAAATATAAAGCCATTTACAATTAGCCTACATTTACATGTCTCTTGAAGCCTTATTTGTTAAAGTTTTATTGTGAGTATAGACTTTGCTGCTAAACGCTATTTGTGCAAGATTCCTTCTTGTTTAGGTGCGCCATAAATAAATGACGGTTTAATAATAATAAAAATGGCCTTTGAGATGCGTTGAGATGCAAGGAAAGATGCTTTCAATGCGCAAACACTACCCTTGGCACTTTTAACCACCTGCGTCTGCTTTTTGTCCAGATTTGTTTCCCTACGCTTGCTCATTTTTTCATTCAAAGACATTTGTTTATAGGCCTATTTAAAGTCTTAAACTGAAAGTTTTGCAGCTTTTATAGGCCTACTATGCTAGACAATTTTTGAATTCTGCATCCAGCGTTTACTAGGACTAGCCAGATCAACATAAATAAGCCATAAACTGACTGCAGTCATCGATGTAGCAAATTTAGAATAAATTTAAATTGTTTGAATTCGCCATCTTGCAAGTAAAAATAAGGCACTTTGGTTTATTTCAAATTTTTACATATTGAGACAGAAATTTTAATTAAATTTTGGACAACAATTCGAATTATTTCACAATTTCAAACAAATAAACTGATAACTTAAGTTATTTTTTAAATGTTTAACTCCTCCGCGGACCGGCGATCATACCTCCGCGGACCGGTGCCGGTCCGCGGACCACCACTTTGGGAACCACTGTTCTACAACACCAGTAGTAGGTAAACTGCTTACCGAACGCAGCACCAGCATTGCCAGGCCAGCACTGACTAGTGTTTGGCAAGACCAAGTCACTGGCTTCGCTGATAGCTTTGCAAATGCGACAGAGCTCTGACACGTTGAGACTGGCAAACTGGTGGTAGGAGTAGAATTCGTCATCAAAGATTGTTGTACCCTGTAAACAAAACACAATTGTCGTTGCTGCCTTATGAAATAAATCTACCCTGTGGTGAATCAAAATGGTCTCAGTAAAGTTTAAGTTACATTACACAAAATAGTCGATAGCTTAGAAACCATGATCTTCTGAACACTGGCACAACGACACAAGTCAAAATGGTTCATGATAAACGATGTTACATTCTCCACGTCATAAATTCATTACCAAAGAAAAGTACATGTATTGAAGTGGCAGTAACGCAAACAAATTGTATTGTATTGTATAAAAACATTTATAAATGAGATATCAAAACTGATAAGTCTACCACAAAAGGCCGAATACCTTCATAGGCTGCTACTATAGTGACATGCATCATAATTTAAAACTACCTGAAGAAAAAGTATCCAGTAACTTGGTTCACAGATATTCAACAGCAACATTTCTTGTATTACATATTTCCATTTTAGCCAATCGATACAAGCACATTCGAACGGCTCCCCAGATCTGACAAGATATGCAACATTCTAGTCTAATTGTGCATAAGGATGGGCGATGCTGGAATGTGACTAAATTAAAACAGAGTATACCAAACAACATTTTAACGATACTGCTTCTGCTACCTACAATGACTATTTATTTCTAGCTTAGACTTCAAAGACTTGTATTTGACTTGGTCACCTTTTCAGGCAGGACATGGCCGGAGTCGTCGCTTGTCTCGTTGATGCCTTTGATTCCAAAAACGACGTACACTGTGATGCCCGGTTCGAGTCGAGGGTGATCCTGGATGTTGTCACATTGATTGCCAACGCATGGATTCAAGGTTGAATTGTGATGAGAGATAGTTGGCGGAGTTGCTTTAAAATAAAAGACATGAAATCTTATAAGAATATGTCGAAATGGACGCCAGGTCATCGTAATCATAAATTTATATAGCGCCACTTTAGAGAAACTACCCTGAGGCGCTCCCGACCTGACAGCACCAAACAACAATTAAAGAGAATGGTTTTCAGTCGCTTGCGGAAATGCGGTAAAGAAAGACCAAAATGTTCATTACGGAGACTGGTAGGCAGCCAATTCCAGAAATGTGGACCGACCAAAGCAAAGTTTTATGCAACACTGTGAAAGTTCAAGCCATAGGCCACATTAGGATACAATATTATCCAAAAAGTGTCTCTTGGACAGCACACTATCTCAATTTCTATTTCCTACCTTGGCTATTTTGCTTTCACGCTTTCAGCCATTGTCGTGACAATGAAAAGCTAAAAACTTGGAAATATTTTTGTTACCTGACGGTATTATTGGTGGCTGTAGCTTTGTTGTTGCTGCTGTTGTCCTTGACGATGACAACGAAGCAACAGTGGATATGCTTGACGTGACGGCGACAACAGGTGAAGAACGAGCGGAGGATGAGCCACGACGACTAGTTGGACGTTTTGCAGAACTGGAAGTACTACTCGGAACAGTTGAGGCCATAATGGAGAAGGCGGCAGAAGGAGTAACAGATCTACTTGCAATGTCAAAACGTGTCGTCAATCGGTCGGAGAGGTCAGGACGAGCCGTTGGAAAAGTTGCAGACTCTGACGGAGGCTAAAAGACAAAGACAGTAAAACTCTCTGTGTACATCATCATACTAGCTTTGTACATCATCTACTAGCTTTGTACATCATCTACTAGCTTTGTATATCATCTACTAGCTGTGTACATCATCTACTAGCTTTGAACATCATCTACTAGCTCTGTACATCATTTACTAGCTTTGTACATCATCTACTAGCTTTGTACATCATCTACTAGCTTTGCACATCATCTACTAGCTTTGTACCGGGGTACATCATCTAGTAGCTTTTACTATTGTGCATCCTGTATTCCTGTTTCATGGAATCGTAATCGTATCGTAAAACTCAGAATTTCGATGGCGGCCCAAAATCCAAGTCGTGGAAACCAGCTCATTCACAGGCGCCTAATCAAAACAAAATCGATAGGCAGGGGTCAATGACCTCCCCTTCTATATGTGTTAAGATGTTGACCAGTAGTTGAGAAAGAAAAGCTACAGATCACTTCCAAATAAAGTCCTAACAAAGTAGATTAAAGTACAAAATTTAAAAAAAGTAAGTTCATAACAGTAAGCAATAAATTCATCATTTAACAACCAGTGGTGGCATCACCATAGGTCATGGCAGGTTATTTAACCTCCCTATCTTACCCTTGACCTGACTCATGAAATGCCAAAATCTCTTGGAAATTTGAGAATCTTCTTTGCATTCAATTTCTTCGATCAGTTTAATAGCACCCACTACCAACACACAACCTGCTGATATTAATTTACATGTGCCCCTATATAAATATGTGTGTGCGTGTGGTTGCACGTGTGTGTGTGTGCGTGTGCGTGCGTGTGTGTGTGTGTGTGTGTGTGCATTGTCTTGATCTGTGGGCACGTGGTCTTGCACTTACTGTTTAGCAATAGTACAACACAACAATTGCAACATTGATGTCTGGCATTAAGAACACTAAATGATTGTCCTGAAAAAAATTATAAGTATCATCATCCACAGCAGCAGCAGCAGCAGCAGCAGCAGCAGCAGCAGCAGCAGCAGCAGCAGCAGCAGCAGCAGCAGCAGCAGCAGCAGCATCTCACCTTGTTATAGCCGGAGCAGTCATCACATGACAAGCCCGAGTTGCTGTAGTTGGCCATCAGGTCAAGCAGCATCTGCAAATTGGTATCTGGTCGGAAGAGTTTCAGCGGCTTACTGGCGTAACGAAGCTGACTGAAGCATCCTATGCTGATGATCAGCACGCCAAAGAATATCACTGAAACCATAACCAACCACTCATTCACACACCACAGATTCCAAGTGCCTTCGTGAAATTCTTGTTAAGGCGCTATATAAATGGTCATATACATACATACACAGATACATTATTCGTTTTATTTTAAATTCAAATTCAAATTTATTGAACCAACCAATGTACAAAATATTACGATTGCATAATAATATAATAGCAAGTTACATACATGGCTCGTACAGTAATGCAATGAGGAAATTTAATAAGAAATTAAGGTATATGAGCCAGTAAATTTATCAATCAAGAAGCAATCACATAAGAAGATGTCACATTTGAGAGTGAAAGAGGAGACGGTGAAATGTACAAAGAACATCAAATGATTAGCTTAAAATTATAACTTCTAAAGAATTTAACACAACCATACAACTATATAATGTTTGTAACTTTCATTTGAAACTAAACAAAGAATTATATTCATTTCAACTGCAGTGCAACTTTTGACAATAATAAAAAATTATTTGGCCAACAACCTGTCAGTTCCAAAAACTTAGCTTCATCCAAAACAAATGTATGTACACAAACGCAAGCACCCAAATGCATGTACACAAACGCAAGTACACACACATGCAGACGCATGTACACACACACACACATACACACTAACGCACACACACATACACACACACAGCTGTTTCAGTGTCTAGTGCATTGCAGCAACGGCAACTTTTGACAGTGACATATGTTTGGTCAACAACCTTCCAGCATGCTAATGAAAATTAGCCTCATCAAAAGCTCATCAGAACTAATTTTGACGAACGATCATTTAACTTCGTGACGGTAGAGCTCACCAGCGATGGCTACACGAGCCTTGATGACAGGAAGAGCGACGTAGTAATAGAGAACGCCCTGGAACCACTCGTTGAGGTTGCATCCCTCCTTTCTATCCACCTCTTCCATCCTCGACCCCAACCGAATCTCTTCCTCCAGCTGCAGCAGCGGATCATCGTCAGACGTCGCTCCATCGAGACGGAGAACTGGAAGACAATAACAACATGCATTCATGTACAAACGTACACAAACGCAAGTACACAAATGCACATACACAAATGTGCATTCATGTACAAACGTACACAAACGTGCATTGATGTACAAACGTACACAAACGCACGTACACAAATGCACATACACAAAACGTAAGTATACAAATGCACGTACACAATGTACACACATGTATGCACATGTGCACACATGTACACACAGTTGTTTCAATCAATCAATCAATCGTAATTTATATAGCGCCTCTTCAAGGCACTCCCAGCCGAGATCAAGCGAAAAAAACAGTCTTCAACAGTTTGTGAAGATAAGAGGATGCCCAGTTTCAATGTCTAGTACCTTGCAACAATGGTGAAATGCTGAGTCCTTTCTCTCACAGTTTGTAATGCATCTCTCACAGTTTGTAATAAAAAATCTCAAGGTGTCAGACTGTTCTGTTAGTGTGTAACTATCCCAGTGAATAGTTGCAAGATCATGCCTAGCGCGGCTCAATATATACTTTCGACTTAAACAAGTCTTGGTCAGTTGCATTATAATAATAATAACAATAATAATAATAATAATAAAGATAATAAAAATAATGATAACAATAATAATAATAATAATAAAGATAATAAAAATAATGATAACAATAATAATAATAATAATAAAGATAATAAAAATAATGATAACAATAATGAGTAATTCATATTGTGTCTGTGTCTAATGAACAAGCCATCAACTGATGGCTCAACAAGCCCGACCTCAATCAAGTCAATCGGAATTATACATAATATCTGTTCATTGAGAAAAACAATCTGACCAAAATGCACACTTAAGTATAAAAATAAATGAAAAACAGAATACTATGGTAAATGTTGTTATAATTGATTAATGAACTAGCCAATATTTCTGCAAGAACTTAAGATTAGTTAATCAGATTAGATTAACCTCCATCATTAAGGATTCCTTCTTCAAACTGAAGCATCGCCACGTCCTCCTCATCCTCTCCCTCCACTCCCTCCTGACCACCACGATCTCTTCGAGTTCTTTCGTTGTCGCAATGGTTTACGTCATCCATGAAGTTGAAAATATCTTCCGGCAGTCTCAACGAGTTTCTTACTTTGCACCTCCAGCAACAGCTAAAAACAAATGATTCTACATGTGTAAAAACTTCTCGAAACAAAACTAATCCAATTAATCGATCTTTTTATTGGTCCACAACAAGCCAAAAAATAACATAAGTAATATGTTAAGATAACAAGTAGATATGTACAAGGAAGAAGAGAGAAAAGAATTATTTATGAACTGGACAAACCTCTGGAATTATCCTCATAAAATTCCCTGAGTTGGGACCAAGGGAGACCCAAAAGGGATTATGGTCACTTCAAGAGCACAGTACAAAGATGACAGTTTTTCTCCAGTATTCCAAGATTATTCAAAGTTTGTAACTGTACGACAATTCATATTTACGAAATTGCATTTAATATCGTTGGTTTATATATACAGTGGAGTACACTGACAGTTTTCAGACCATAAGACTATGTTATACCCAAACTCGGGAGAATCAATCACAATAGCATTTTAACGAAGAACAACAAGAATTTGTCGACTTGCAAATATTAGACATCATTCAAATGAATACTTCAATCAACAAATAGAGAAACCAGACATGTAAAGTGTTCTAACATCTTAATTATGACCTGATAGTTAAAAACTCACAAGTTTCATATAACACGAAAGTTTGTCAGATGCAGATAATTCTGCTGACACACATGCAGTCTATAAGATCTATTATGATTTTTAAAAGAATATACAACATAGAGTTGTCAACGCATCTCAGAAGTCATTATTTACTAAGTATGCTCCACAAAATAAACATTTTACTCAAGTAATTCCATATTTCAAGTTCAGCATTTTTCACAACTAGCTTTACGTGTGTATGACTGTACGATAATATATATATATATATATATATATATATATATTTGTTTAGTTAACAGAGAAAAAATGCTTAAAAGAGCTGTATTATGCAAAAAAAATTCTGAGAGCAATGGCCTCTGTTGTCATAAGCCCTCGTCAAATCTGGATCCATCCAAGCAGTCAAATTAATTACAGCAAGCTAAGAACTTTCAGGAGCTATTGTAACGTTTAGACTGAAAGTTAAATGGTTCTCAAAACTTCCCATCACTAGAAGGCTTAAAACTTACATTACATTACACTAGACTTCATGCCATACAACTCAGTGCAATGCGCTTATCATGTCAAGAAGATCATAGTAATAATCTAAGACTATAGAACTTTATTAAACAGAAAACACAAAGAACTCTGTCTTCTAATGTTGACAATGAACTGCAATAAATCAAGTATTACCTTAACCTAATAAATTTGTAACATTATCATGGCCACTATCCGTTCACAACATGAGTTTTACCTACTAACAAAGTTTTCAATGGTATTCAGTAAACGTAACTAACCAAGAATAGCAATTCCTTTCACAGCATCCGAACCATTGATGCCAAATGATGATAACAGGCGGCATCAGAAGCAGAACAAGAACCCAGCAACTGGTCACAATCAAAGTCATAAAAAGTCCAAACTGATGAACCGCCGGTATCTATCGTAACAATAACAACAAATTCATAACCAGGATGACAGCAGAGAATACAGTCTCCCCAAAACTAAAATACTATACAGAATACAGTCTCTTCAAAACTAAAATACTATGACGATAATGATTGACAATAATGTCTATGCTTCAAATGATCATTTAGTTCTGTAGTTCCAATCTTTAACCTCTTATGGCTGCCAGAGCTTCAAGAATCACCTTCCTACCTTATCCAGGCATAGGACTGACAATAACAGATAATGGGCACACGCATTCAGTATAGTTTTGCTTGTTCAGTTTTCTTTCACAAAAACAGATCCTAATTTTCTCATGTCAGGTAACTTTTGCAGCACTTTAATAGGAATTTATACTGTTTTAACATTCCATGATTATGATAGACAACTGTATGACAAATTCTCTTCAAGATGTCACCGATATATTTTGCCTGTTTTGTCTCAGTTGATCAGTTACAACTTACAGTCGATGTAATATTCGCAGCAAATGCTGCAGCTGTCGTGAAGGATGTGAAGAGCGTCGCTTTGCCAGCTGTCACAACCGTGTGACGAATTCTCTTCAAGATGTCACCGATATGTTTTGCCTGACGAAAGGTGTTGATGAATACAAATATGTCGTCAACACCTGTCAAAGAAGATAAACATCTCGAAAAGCAAGAAAATGTTAACCTACATAGATTGGGATAAGAGATCATGAAAAGGTGGCACCGCAGTCCTGAATGTTAACCTAAGTGCTGCTTGATATTAACAATAAAATGAGGCTAGCAAAATAAAGAGTTCTAAGATCATTAAATTAATAATCTGTTGAAATATCTTCACAATTGCATGTTATTAAGAATGCCATATACCTTATGCCAAATGAGGTATTAAGCGATGGAGTGATCCAACCTCATTTTAAAAAAGTTCATTATGTACAGCCGCACTGGTGTTTAGTGCCTCAATTAGACTACCCGTAACTTTCCCATTTTCGATGCAGTTGCAGAAGTTTATTTCTTCGTATTGTTCATGCCAATGTTAAAGACATTAAGAATCATCTTAAATGCTCTATCATCCACAATCTTTTCACAACCAATGACATTACCCTACAAGAGCAATACATTGGAAAACAATTCCGTTGCAAACAGGAAGCAGACACATTCACTTGCACCGTCTCTAATTTGAAATCCATCTAATACTGTAACCCATTTTACTTCTTACCTATGCCCACAATGACAAAGGCTGCCACCCCATTGAGAAGCCCAACATCCACAATATTGAAGACGACGCGATAGAAGAAAAATGCCAACGGGAAGCTGAGCAGGATGGTGACAATGCCCCAGAACGTCAGCCACAAAGAAAAGGACGTCAAGATGAAGACAAATACGACGATAAATGCAACGGAAAAAATCGACAATCGCAGATCGTTCCAGTAGACTTCGTGGACCTCGTAGTCGTAGATATCTGTTCCACCATAAAGAACCTTCACCTTGCTGAAGCAGAGCAAAGTTAACGAAGATATTAAGGTACTATGCACATGTTCATTCATTCATTCATTCGGACATTTATATAGCACTTCTTCAAGAAAAACCTACTCAGAGGCGCTCCCGACTCCAGCGCGCCCAAACAGAATAGTTTTAAGTTTAGTAAGGAAGGATCCTGGTAGAGTCCCAGGGTGTAGGCGTAGCTCAAAAGGAAGGCCGAAGAGGTTGACATGTATGTCATTACATTTTACCTAGTCATGAATTGTCTAAGCTCATGATGGATTTCGGAAAGTTGTTCAGTTTCCATTCTGGATCCTTCATTAAACAATGGCTGAAAGCCAGTTCCAAATTAGGTCAGTGCATTACAGGCCTTGTAGTATTCAGCTGATGCCAATTGTGCCAAATTCTGCCAAGTTAGGATGGAGATTTTGTGCATGCAAACAACTGGCTCAAGGTCGTAATTAAACGAGCAGGTGTAGGCTGAATTGAGAACATTTGGATTACCAGCTCAGGCTGATATGAAGAGGTTGGCAGTAAAATGGAGAAGGGACATAATTATATCAAGATGAAATTATTTGCATAGCAAAAGTTAACTGACAGGCTATATATTTTTTTATCCCAAGCCCAGTGGAGCCAACTTCAGCAATGGAATTACATGGCACTTGATCATTTTATTCTGTCTAAAAAAAGATACTCACTCTTTACAAGTTCCTAGTGAGAATCAGAAAGTCTCAAAGCTGGACACGCATATACCTGACTAATATGACTATAGAACTAATGAGACCAAGAAAAATAATTTTTTGGTTATACGCACAGAAAGTCTGAGCAAGAGTCTGAGCAAGAGTCTGAGCAAGAGTCTGAGTAAGAGTCTGAGTAAGAGTCTGAGTAAGAGTCTGAGTAAGAGTCTGAGTAAGAGTCTGAGTAAGAGTCTGAGTAAGAGTCTGAGTAAGAGTCTGAGTAAGAGTCTAAGTAAGAGTCTGAGTAAGAGTCTAAGTAAGAGTCTGAGTAAGAGTCTGAGTAAGAGTCTGAGTAAGAGTCTGAGTAAGAGTCTAAGTAAGAGTCTGAGTAAGAGTCTAAGTAAGAGTCTGAGTCTGAGTAAGAGTCTGAGTAAGAGTCTAAGTAAGAGTCCGAGTAAGAGTCTGAGTAAGAGTCTGAGTAAGAGTCTAAGTAAGAGTCCGAGTAAGAGTCTGAGTAAGAGTCTGAGTAAGAGTCTGAGTAAGAGTCTAAGTAAGAGTCCGAGTAAGAGTCTGAGTCTGAGTAAGAGTCTGAGTAAGAGTCTAAGTAAGAGTCTGAGTAAGAGTCTAAGTAAGAGTCTGAGTCTGAGTAAGAGTCTGAGTAAGAGTCTAAGTAAGAGTCCGAGTAAGAGTCTGAGTAAGAGTCTGAGTAAGAGTCTAAGTAAGAGTCCGAGTAAGAGTCTGAGTCTGAGTAAGAGTCTAAGTAAGAGTCTGAGTAAGAGTCTAAGTAAGAGTCCGAGTAAGAGTCTGAGTAGCAGCCAGACATGCAGACATAATCCGTTAAAACTAGAGTCTGATAATCAACTATTCTTACGTGGTTGAAGCCTTTGTCAAAAAGTCCCTAAGAGTGACGGCAAATTTTAAGAACTTTTCCTTTTGTTCAGATTTGCGATCGCTGATGTATTGGTAGCCTACAACAAAATGGAACAACACTCAATCAAATTCCTAGGTTTGCAGAATTCTCTAAAACAACAGAGTTGAAAGCGTGAAAAGTTATCTGAAACACATGCTCGTTATATAATTAATAATATACCCAAGCGTTAGATTAAGCATGAGAATATAGGTCGATTCATCGAGAATGAATAGCAAGTAATGTACAGAGCTACTTGATTGTCAGAATACTTTAAATCCTTAATAAGCATAGTCACTGAATTTCCCTAAAGGAAAGTGTTAATCATACACATTACAATCACTTATAAACCTCAATTTTCTAGGCATGCCATATACCTGCTTGCAATTTGACACACTGAGAGCCAGTATAATCCAGTCAGAAATTAGACTGAATTTCAATGAATTTCAAGATCAACTCATAACATCATCAGTTTATCAACTGGTCCAATGTAGGCCTATAATATTATATCAATTCAATATGCAGCAATGCAAAACATTTGCAAGTGAAAAGAAACCACTCACTGCTTATCCCAATTTAGCCCAACATCAAATTTTCAAATACAGAATTTACACAACGCAACAAACCTCTCAGAGGTCCACCAAATATAATTTCAGATCTCAGAAATAGACTCTGGTGAAATGTGGAATTGATTCTTCCATCCGTATACCAGTATGCCTTAGGAGAGGAACTCAGCGCCCACTTCAGAGCTGTGTCAGCGTCCAGTTGCTCAAATCCGCGTCCGTCAGCCACAAGCCTCTTGTCAATCGTCACAGTCGGATAAAAATAGGTCAACATCGAATTCAGAGGAAAGCAATTGCACTTCCGAAAATCCAGGTAACAGAAATCCCTAAAGTTGGATATGTTTGCGATCAGCCACTCAAGATCGTGAATCTGCGAGATTCGATCACGAGTAAAAATGTTGTCACTGCCTTCTGCCATGTAGATGATCTGGATCCTCTCTTGAGGAACCGTCTGCCAGTTGCCGCAGGATTCGTCGTCGGATCTACGGAGACGGTGATTAACGTGAAACTCACGTTCATCTTCCACCGATCGCTTCGATCTGCGCCCACGAAAGGCATTATTCCACGCGTCAAACCTCTGCCATGCAGGGTGATTGGGAATGGCGAAGGCCTTCAGCGACAAATCAACCTTTGATTCGGGCTTCGCAACGAGCAGGGCGTACAGTCCCAGACCGACGCTGGTACCAGTGACGATCAGAATGATGGAAAATGCGACAACTGAAACAACAGCCTCTTTCCGTTTGAGAAGTTTCTCGTAGAGGACAGCAAGCCGTAGCCGGACAACGTGGCATCTGACTTGCATGAACTCACCATCATCATCATCAGCGGCTTCTCCCTGCCTGAGTGATGTATAAGATACGTCAGGCATCACTGATGAAGAATTGCTACATGACTCCTCAAAATCAATAATCGCTATTGAAAATTCTGAAGATCTTTACTTGAATATAGGTCACCATGTAGTCACAATATGCTTGCATCTAAAAGGAACAAAAATAAATAAATTAATAAGAAAACGCAGCTCACACAGCCGTTCGTCCATCTACAATAATTATTAAATCCATCCATTCTATCATCCAAGTTGGCTGTCCAGCTTTGCTTACTTTAATTTGTTTCATTCATAATATGTGACTGGTAAGTGGAATGCCTCGAAATAAAGACATGAAACTCATCACTTAATATCTGACCATCCACTAAATCTGTCAGCCTTAATTGACTGCGCACCAAACGAATACGCAGCTGAGCATACAGAGAAATGATCCAAAGCGCTGGACAATAAAGATCGTTTTCGTACCCATCGTCGGAAAAATTGCTGGCGTCGGGGATCAACAGCAGAAAACTAACTGATAATAATTATTATTCCAAAAGGGCATAACAAATCACGATCCCTGTCCGTTTATTTGTTTTTCTCAGGTGTACGTTCCTTCCTGGAATGTCTCTTCCTCAGGTAGCCTGACAACAGCACAGATTACAGATTCCTAGAGCCAGCATATAACACAGATTGTTTCCTAATAACAATAATTTTTGTTTTTTCAGCAATCCGGTTGACAGACCGCAACCGGTTACAGTGTACAATTATGCAGTAGAGACAATTTACAGGAACTCAAATTACACAACACAATGCATAAATCTTGACTAACTAATTGAACGGACTGCCTGTAATTATTCATGGCGCCAATAGCAGCCTACAAAGTATGTCCGCTCATCGATCGGGGGCTCGAACTCGTTACCTCTTGCACTCTACGCCGGCATGTTATCCATTACTCTACTATGTTTTCAGATGCTATTTTCAATCGGGCTGCGTTAAAAGAACTGCAATGTAGACTATGTAGTTGAAAAGATGACATTATAAACAAGACTTATGAAAATGCTGAAATTATATAGAGCTGTAAAGGCTTGGTTTTGATCTTGGCACTCTATACCGCCAGGGCCCTTTGCCTACCTACCTACCTACACAAACGATTGAGACCGCGTATAGCCTATATTGCCTATAGGCTAGGGTGACCATACGTCCCGGTTTTCCTGGACATGTCCCGGTTTTTTGTGGTGCGTCCCGGTGTCCCGACAACTTAGGCAAAAGGGCAAAATAGTCCCGGTTTTTGACGAGAAGGAAAAGAATTTGTAAACTTGGATATTGGATACGTCAGTTCTTTGTAAATGACAGAACAAAGTGTTGTTTGCAACGCAAAAAGAAGTCAATGCAAAAGAGAAGTTGTCGATTCATATGGAATTATTATTATTAGGCCTACATATTTAGAGTGAGTTTAGTTGACAGTTGATAAGAATTAGGTCTATCAAAGTTTAACGAGAAAGTTTTCAGAAAAACCTGCAATATTTCTGTGGCGTCGCCAGATATCGATTTCAGTAGGTTGCATTAGGGTAATAATGATTAATGAGAGTTATTCAGCAGGTTGAAGGACTTTAATGTCCACCTAAAAAGTTATGAAGAACTCCAGATCATAAGGCAGGTCAAGGGTAAAATGAGCATGACAAAATAATGACCTGCCGTTACCTATGGCCGTCGAACAGTTTTGTAAATGAGTAAAATGCGGGAAAATTCTGGAGAGCAGACCTACAGAAAACGTAGTGGAAAATTATAGGTTATACTGTATTGTATGCCTAGTAACTGTGCCTCATTTACTATTTATTTTCATTTTACAAAATGGGACCCATTTTATTCGGACACAGTGTATAGGCCTAGATTGTTAGTTTTCTGGAAAAAAGTCCCGGTTTCTGTTGGCCAGAAAATGGTCACCCTACTATAGGCCTATGCTGCCATAATATTAGGCTATTATAAGAAACGGTCTTGCAAGACATCCGGACAATTTTCCAGGCGATGAAGAAAGAGCATTTCATAAGTGCAATTTTAAGATTCGCAGACAAAATGCAGAACTATGCCAGAATATTATAAACGATTTTTCTGCAGTTAAATCCAGGAAGGCTGCTTTTTGATTGCCATAGGGCCTATAGCCTATTTGAAAACTAACTTCTTAGCATCAAGAACTGATTAAAATCATAAATGTATGCATTATCGTTCATTCGTAGCTTATCCACCCTTTTGGTATTTCTAGGCATATTTGTTTTTACTTAAATTTTTGGTCAAAAAGCATGAAGATAGTTTAGGGGCCCGTGACTGCTCAGCCCAGGGGCCCGGAATTTCTGTCGGCGGGCCTGCCCTCGTCTTCTAGTCGGGCACCACCGCCCGTGGTTCGTCGTTGCCTGTTCCAGCAACGTCGCCAGTGTCGTCATCGGGTAGCCGCTCTGCTATATTGACTCCGTCTTCAGCGTCAGCGTCGTCCTCGTCATCCAGTGTTTAATCCAGACGTCTCTGGGGGGGGAAAGTTCCCCCCCAGGATTGACATTTCCCCCCCAGAAAAATTTGACAAAATGGTATTGGTTTTTAGTTACTGTTTTCATCATTGTGTTACATGAAGTGTCATAATAATTATACCATGATATTATTTATTATTACATGATTATAATGACATTATTTACTACTATAATATATGATACTATCATGTTAAGATGACACCTTAAAATGCAGCCATTGCAATGTCGAAATTCAAAAAGTTTCTAATGGGTCACTGAAAAAGTACAGCTATTTTGTTAAGACGACACCTTAAAATGCTGCCATATTGCAATGTGGAAATTCAAAAAGTTTCTAATGGGCCCCTGAAAAAGTACAGCTATTTTGTTAAGATCACATCTTAAAATGCTGCTATTGCAATGTGGAAATTCAAAAATTTTCTAATGGGCCACTGAAAAATTACAGCTATTTTGCAAAGACGATACCTTAAAATGCTGCCATTGCAATGTGGAAATTCAAAAAGTTTCTGATGAGGCTCTGAAAAAGTACAGGTATTTTTGTGAAGATGACACCTTAAAATGCTACCATTGCAATGTGGAAATTCAAAAAGTTTCTGATGAGGCTCTGAAACAGTACAGCTATTAATTTGTGTGAAGATGACACCTTAAAATTCTGCCATTGCAATGTGGAAATTCAAAAAGTTTCTGATGAGGCTCTGAAAAAGTACAGGTATTTTTTGAAGATGACACCTTAAAATGCTGCCATTGCAATGTGGAAATTCAAAAAGTTTCTAATGGGTCACTGAAAAAGTACAGCTATTTTGTTAAGACGACACCTTAAAATGCTGCCATATTGCAATGTGGAAATTCAAAAAGTTTCTAATGGGCCCCTGAAAAAGTACAGCTATTTTGTTAAGATCACACCTTAAAATGCTGCTATTGCAATGTGGAAATTCAAAAATTTTCTAATGGGCCACTGAAAAATTACAGCTATTTTGCAAAGACGATACCTTAAAATGCTGCCATTGCAATGTGGAAATTCAAAAGTTTCTGATGAGGCTCTGAAAAAGTACAGGTATTTTTGTGAAGATGACACCTTAAAATGCTACCATTGCAATGTGGAAATTCAAAAAGTTTCTGATGAGGCTCTGAAACAGTACAGCTATTAATTTGTGTGAAGATGACACCTTAAAATTCTGCCATTGCAATGTGGAAATTCAAAAAGTTTCTGATGAGGCTCTGAAAAAGTACAGGTATTTTTTGAAGATGACACCTTAAAATGCTGCCATTGCAATGTGGAAATTCAAAAAGTTTCTGATGGGGAGGGGCGCATCCCCCTCCCCATACCCCTCCCCTCCCGGTCTTGGCGCTACGCGCCTCACGAGCGTCCTTCGGACGCTCAATTGTCTCCCCCCCAGAAACCTGAATTCCCCCCCCAGAGGAGGGGGACTAGATTAAACACTGCTCGTCATCGTACCCCCCGTTTCCTCGTCGCGCACCACCGCCGGCCCGTGGTCCGTCGACGCCTGTTGCAGTAACGTCTTCAACGTCGTCGGGTAGCCGCTCTGCTAGTGGCACCGTCTTCAGCGTCAGCGTCGTCGTCGTCCTCGTCATCGTCATCGTCATCCCCCCGTTTCCTAGTCGGGCACCACCGCCCGTGGTTCGTTGCCGTCAGCGTCAGCAACGTCTTTAACGTGGTCGGGTAGCCGCTCTGTTAATGGCTCCGCAGTCAGCCTCGTCGTCGTCATCGTCGTCCTCATCTTCGTACCCACCCGGGCGTCAGGTCTGGTGACTGAACAGTTTGCTGTCTGGACGCGCTATCTGAATGACAGGTTGTATCCATATATACGATTTTTAGACCGGAGAAAGAAATCCACAGTTTTGTTGAACTTTGTCGAAGATCATCGATTACAATTGGAAAGTAAAGTGAAGTTGTCTTTTCTTTCTGCAATTAAAGTCTCGGACAGACCGTGCGAGCCGGATCCTGTGGGCAATGTCAAGGTTTTAGGGTTTGTTTGTTTGTATGTGCACTTGTTATAGCGCCCCTTCAAGCTCTCACTACTCAGAGGCGCTCCCGAATGCAGAGCGGACACTGCATCGGAGTTTCACGCCGAAGCGCTGAGCAATTGTGAGTGAAGGACTTGCCCAAGGTCCTTACGCGGCGAGGTGGATTCGAACCTCGAACCTTCCGGCTTCAAGGCAACGACGCCACCACTACACCACCGCGCCCCACAAGGGTATCCTGGTGAAATAAGTGACCCTGAGCCTCGTTTGGAAAGGGCCTGGAAGGTTAAGCCAGTTCCGTAACAATAATGATGATAGAATTAGCTGGTAATAGGGCCTATCAAGTTTAGCCTATTTGATAACTGCAGTAGGCCTACTTGAGATATGTAACCTAATAAAATCAATGAATTCCATCTGACATCCTGATACATGCATGCATATAGGCCTACATACAGGGTGCGCCAAAAAAAATCCTAGGTTTTTTTGCCAATATTTTGACCAAAAGTAAGAATTTTCAAATTAAATTTTACAGGCTTATAGACAATTCATATTTACATATTATGGCCAAATTTCATCAAAATATTTCAAACGGAACAAAAGTTACATCACTTTTAGTGAGGTCACCCACCGTTTTTTGACGATTCAAAAACGAAGCGCAACAAAAATTAGGGTTTTTGCCAATATCTTGGCCAAAAGTAAGAATATCAAAATGAAATTTTACAGGCTTAAAGACAATTCATATCTGCACATGGTCGTCAGATTTCATCAAAATATTTCAAACAGGACAAAAGTTATGCCACTTTTAGGGAGGCCACCCACCGTTTTTTGACGATTCAATAACGAAACGCAACAAAAAGTAACAAAAACACGATTTCATTAAGTCTCATCTCAAATAACTGTTGTCAAATGAACTTGGTAGTGCTTCACAACTTGTGTTCAGTGTGCCCACCACCCGTGCCAAAACTTCTTTTGAGTCACTTTGCAAAGTTCTTGATGGACTTGTTGATTAATCTGACAGATTCCTTATTTACCAATTTGATCGTCATCTTGCTAAGTGACTTCTCAGTGACGCGCAGCTACGCTGGTGCCCTGTTTCTTTTCTAAATAGTAATAATAATGATCATCTGGCAATATCAAGACTATTTGATACCAATTATTTGAGATGAGAGAAAAAATCGTGTTTTTGGTACTTTTTTTTGTTGGGTTTCGCTTTTGATTCGTCAAAAAACGGTGGGTGACCTCCCTAAAAGTTGTGTAACTTTTGTTATGTTTGAAATATTTTGATAGAATTTGACCACCATATGAATTGTCTTTAAGCCTGTGAAATTTCATTTCGATATTCTTACTTTTGAGCAAGATATTGGCCAGAATAATTAGATCGTTTTTTTTAACTTTTTGCTGCGTCGCGTTTTTGAATCGTCAAAAAACGGTGGGTGGCCTCACTAAAAGTGGTATGGCTTTTGTTCTGTTTGAGATATTTTGATGAAATCTGGCCATAATGTGTAAATATGAATTGTCTATAAGCCTGTAAAATTTCATTTCGAAATTCTTAGTTTTGGTCAAGATATTGGCAAAAAACCTAGGGGGGACTTTTTTTGGCGCACCCTGTATATAAATACAAACGACAACACTCATCGAATGTTATCGTTTGTCAAGCAGATTAAATATAGGGCCTTCCGTTCGAGTAACTCTCGAAGTCTAAAATAATTAGGCTAATGACAGACAGTGTTATCCATCATCCTAAGAATGCTCGGCGAACAGAGATTGGTCGCCGGTTTTATGAAGCTCAAGTGAAATTGTGTCATATCTTCACGCCTACCATGCACTTCATGGTTTCTGAAACACGATTACCGATGTCAATGTCAATTAAGTGACTGCTTGCATTGTTTGAAAATTTTCGACAAGCCTATTAAGACATTCCAAATCACGTTTTATAAACCTTGTGTTACTGTGTATATGCTATAGGTGACCTTGCAATATCTTGCCTGAACAGGAAGTAAGCTTAGGCTACGTAGGCTACGTGCTACGACAATGAACATAACTTCCCTTTTTATTTTTGACTGATCGATTGACTACCCGTAGGATTGTTCTAAGGTCCTCAGTCAGTCTATAGCCTATATATATATAGGTCTATGCCTATAATTATCTAGTTGGTATTTTGACATTCTTAGATATATTTTGGCGACTGTTGCTAAGCGCGTGGAAGGTGTTTAACGCCTTAATTTGTAGCAAAGACCCAAGACTTCATTTAAAAGTAAGTAACGACTTAATAATAAACGTATTAAAATTAAGTTTGCAATGTGTTCCCGTGAAAGCGCTTAATTAGTAATAGTACGTGCGCTATACTTACTGGGTCGATGAGAGAAAGGCAGAGGCAGATGATCATGACCCCGCGGTTTTTAGGGGTCTCGGCTATATATATATATATATATATATATATATATATATATATATATATATATATATATATATATATATATATATATATATATAAACATATCGGCTATTATATATATATATATATTGCGTTCTTTAGTTAAGTTTACTACATTAATTGTCATCTCATGCTGTTCTTTTAGCCTATTGTTCAATTCATTATGTCAACCGTCTAGCCATCTGTTAAAATTGCATATGTAATTAGGTGTCCCTGTTAGCGGGATATTCATCCCTTAGGGCCTTCCTTGTTACCATCCGATTATGTGAAGCATGTTATACTATGTCTATTGTGTATGTTGATGGTTGGTTACAATAAATGAATTGAATTAATTGAATTGAATATATATATATATATCGGCTATTTTATATATATATATAAACATATCCGCTATTATATATATATATATATATATATATATATATATATATAATAGCCGATATGTTTTTTATGGCATCGATGGTCACGCCATGCATGTTCCGCCTCTCTTCGTTCGTCCTCGCGAAGTGATTTTGCTACACTTCGCACATACCGGAAGCTTGGAAGCCGTGCCTTCCCTGCATCAGGACCTAAAGAATGGAACAATCTACCAACCTCCATTCGCCAGTGCTCATCTGTTGCAGAATTTAAATCAAAGTTAAAAACTCATTTGTTTTCATTGTATTATAACTAGATTTGTAGTGAAGCGCGCTCTTGTGCAAGACTTGTTTTGTTAAGGCACGGTATAAATGACTAATTGTATTGTATTGTATAATATATATATATATATATATATATATATATATATATAACAGCTTGATGCCGTTTAAGTATATTAAATCAACAGCAATCAGTTTGAAATTCAAAAGTGCTATACAGGGTGAGCCAAAAAAGAGACGTCTAAGTATTTTGCCAATATCTTGACCAAAAGCAAGAATTTCGAAATGAAATTTTTCAGGCTTATAGACAATTCATATTTACACATCATGGCCAGATTTCATCATAATATTTCAAACAGAACAAAAGTTATATCACTTTTAGTGAGGCCACCCACCGTTTTTTTGACGATTCAAAAACGTAACGCAGCAAAAAGTAACAAAAACGTGATTTTATCAAGTCATATCTCAAATAATTGTTATCAAATAGCCTTGATATTGATAGATGATCATTATTATTTCTATTTTAAAAAGAAACAGGGTACCAGCGTAGCTGCACGTCACTGTGAAGTCACCTAACAAGATGACAATCAAGTTGATATGTAAGGAATCTGTCAGATTCATAATTTTGCCATTAAAGCAATGAAATTCAAATTTCTAAAAAATGAAAATGGCCAAGGTGTCAATGACAAACAAAATGTATATTCAGATCTCGACACCTCTTGAGCAAGATCCTGGAGATATAAGGCTATGAGCCATAGGTGCAATCACGTCCTAAAAGTTGGGGGACCATAATGAATCACGTCCTAAAAGTTGGGGACCATAATAATAAAGTTAGGGGACCACTCAAAAGTTGGGGGGACGCGTCCCGTGGTCCCATAGGGTGATTGCGCCTATGCTATGAGCAACGTTTATTCTGATAAACAGTGAGAACGCAAAAATTACGAATTAAGCTGAGGTTTAAGAGATTTGCCGTAAATGAACGGAGATCGGCTCAATGTCGATTGTTCTGGTTTTATTCAGAATGCCAATGACCCCAAATCTCCGGATTTGAACCCGATGGATTGATAATCAATTGCGGAGAGCTATGCTGGAGAAATATCACAATCTGCAGCCAAAATCAAGAGCAGTAAGAGAATTGATGGGCGCATTGGAGTTGATATGGGAAGATTTGCCTTTGGAACGCATCAACAGAGCCATCAAGAACTTTGCAAAGAAACTCAACAGAAGTCTTGGCACTGGAGGTGGGCACATTGAACACAAGTTGTGAAGCCATATCAAGTTCATTTCACAACAGTTATTTGAAATGCGACTTAATAAAATCGCGTTTTTGCTACTTTTTGTTGCGCTACGTTTTTGAATCGTCAAAAAAGGTGGGTGGCCTCACTAAAAGTGATATAACTTTTGTTTTGTTCAAAATATTTTGATGAAATCTGGCCACCATGTGCAAATATGAATTGTCTATAAGCCGGTAAAATTCCATTTCGAAATTCTTACTTTTGGTCAAGATATTGTCAAAAAACATAGTTTTTTACCCACCCTGTATATGGCTCAATCTCGATCATTTGCCTCAATAGGTCATTAATTCTCCTTGGAATGCGCTTTCTCCTGCTGTTCGCTCTAAAATTATGTCTGGCAGTCTCTTCTGCCCTTTCTCTTCTCAAAAACCTGCTTCTTCCCGCGGGTTCTTGAGCAGTGGCCGGGAGCGCCTCTGAACGGTTTACAAATTATTAAATACATGTACAATGGACCTACAGTACAATACTTGCTTGCTATATAATGTCTCTGAATGGTCATTCTTCGAGAGGCGCTATATAATGTTTAGATATTATATTTAGATACAATACAATGTGACCCTGCGCGCGTTACAAATCGATTTAATAATAATTTTAAAATATATAATAATAATACTACTACTGCTACTACTACTACTACTACTACTACTACTACTACTACTACTACTACTACTACTACTACTACTACTACTACTACTACTACTACTACTACTACTACTACTACTACTACTACTACTACTACTACTACTACTACTACTACTACTACTACTACTACTACTACTACTACTACTACTACTACTACTACTACTACTACTACTACTACTACTACTACTACTACTACTACTACTACTACTACTACTACTACTACTACTAATAATAATAATAATAGTCCCCTGAGGGATCCTAAATACCTCGGGGCATAAAAAAATTTAAAAAAAAATTAATAATAATAATAATAGGGCCGTTAACTCCAGAACAACAAGGCTTTTATTAATGATTTTAAAGCCTGAGGGATCATAAATACCTCGGGCGCTAAAAAAAAAAAAATAATAATAATAATAATAATAATAATGAGACTGTGTGGCACATTAATATGTCGATAATAGCCTAGACATTATAGGTGGTTCGAATCATCATGGTTCGAATGTAATGGACAAAAATACTTTTTCTTGAATAAATAATAATAATAATAATAATAATAATAATAATAATAATAATAATAATAATAATAATAATAAGAAGAAGAAGAAGAAGAAGAAGAAGAATACGTAAAGGAATTAACACTTGATGCAGCTGCATGGAAACCGCGGACGATCGATGGAGTGTGAGGACCAACGCGCCTTAGAGGCTTAGACTGCGTGGTTGAACAGTAAGTGTAATCATACACAGGGTATTCGGTCAAAACCGCGGGCACAAAACCGCGCTCAGAAAACCGCGCACACAAAACCGCACCGCGCACACAAAACCGCGATTTTCACAACCGCGCACCCTCATTACCGCGCACGATCATTAACGCGTTGGTCATGACCGCGCATTGATAGACACGTCGTAATATTATTAGTATGAAGTAGCCTATAATCCTTTTAATTGCGTTAGTATAATTACAAAGTTCAATGCATAGGCTAACAGTTTAACATCTAGGGCGTATGGTCAACGTACAATGTACGGCCCTTTTTTAAATATTTGTAACAGTTCAATGCATAAAAATTCGTCAAAAAGTCTTTATAACAGTTGAACATCTATAGGGCCTATACTGTAAGGGTTTTAATGAAACTTAACGTCTATAATAATAAAGTAGCCTACTTTAGCTACTGCTTGGCGTAGGCTATTATAGACGACCTGCTTTTAAATGTTGTTCAGGAGACTGGCAATAGACACACGTATCCGTGGTGCCTTTGAAGTGCATCCTCTGATGCTTTCTTCCATAAGTGATTTTTACTATCATGTTCTTAGTGCCCTATATATGTAAACTTACGCCCCCTTGATGTCGTCGCTATCTCATCGAAGGGGGACGCCGAGGGAGCAATGGACGGATGATTATGAAGAGGCGTTGTAGCTCGATAACCTAGAGAGTCAGAATTCGGAATAGGTTGCAAAACGGAATGGTTCATTGAATAGGAGTCGTATATTTCAGAGTTAGCGGTTATTCTACCAGGACGCCGCTCGAGTGGAATAAAGGACATATCGTCGCCGGTTCTCTGTCCGAGAACGCCCGCCGCCAGGGGTCGGGCTGGGTCCGACTGCTCCCTGCCGTAGTCTGCTTCTAATTGGTCTGACACCACGCTAGCGTGCCACAACTGCATGAGTCCTACTCGGGCATCCGCTCGGGCCTCGTCGTCCGCCGCGGTTGTAATTATAGTTTCCCTCTGATCTCGTGTGAATGCGTCTTCTGCTTGATCGCAGGCGGAGTTATTAATGTTCGAGTACACGTGGGCAGTATTAAGGGTTGAATCATGGGAGGAATGTTTTTGTTGGGTTGCCATTTTATCTTGCATCAGTTCACCAACAAACAACACACGAAGGTTCGCAAACTTAATCACCACTCGCAGTGTATTAGCATTAATGTAAAATCGCAAACAAACTGTCCGATTCAACTAAAATTACTAAAACCGGCCATATGACAACGTGTCAGCCATTACAGAACGCAACCAGAAAAAGGAAAGATCTTAATCTTCAAGCGTTAACTATCAGTCGGTCGCTATGGGTGATTAATTGGCGCCCGCTAAATCTCGGCGGTTTCCACTATACCGTTTGGCCATATCACGTGGCACGTGAGCTAAGGGCTGGTCCTTTACATATATTTCGATTTCAAAGTTCAATCCATGCGCAAACAAACGCGGTAATGATTGTGTGCGATTATGAGAGTGCACGATTGAGAAAATCGCGGTTTTGTGTGCGCGACATGGTGAGAATTGGCGGGGGGTTGGGGGTTTCAACCCCCCAGTATTTCTTGGAGCCCAATGTTAAAGTATGTTTTTCACACCCCAATTCCAAGTAGATCATTGTCCAACCCCCCCCAGTTGTTTTTTAAAATTCTCACACTTGTGCGCGGTTTTGTGTGCGCGGTTTTGTGTGCGCGGTTTTGATAGTAGGCCTAAACCCCTACACAGAGGCATGAAGATCTTAATTGACGCGGGTTCCATGCGGTTCCTGGGAGGAACGTCTCCCCATCAGAGACGTCTAGATTAGTCACTGTTGATCTATGGTTGCAGTTTCTCGTGTAAGGCTACATTGCATGACAAAAATCTTAAATCAGATAACTGTGCTGATGTTCATTTAACTATGGGTAATGCCTTGTTTGTTTAGATTCTGTATAATGGGTGCTGGCAAATCTAAGAACTTTGAACCCGCCATTTTAGACAAATATACAACAACAGCCTATTATTTGAGCAGAGGTGCATCTGGAAACGTGTATGGTCCCATTCCATGGCAGGGATCACAACTGGCGATCAAACAAGCTTTGTTCGTAGATGGCAAAGTTACCGAGGAATTCAGAAAGAGCCTAGAAGCAAAGAAGGCCATCTGGACTTCTCTTGAACACAAGAACTTATTGAGGATTCACTGGATTGATTTAACAAGACTTCCAAAAGTAATGTTCCTTGTTATGGAATATGCTGCTGGTAGTTCGTTAAGTAGAACTCTTAGGTCAGTGCAAGGGTCTGGAAATAAGCTGCCGAACAACGTCGTAACGGACTGGACAAAACAGATTGCGGCTGGAATGCTCTACCTACATGAGAAGGACATTGTTCACAGAGACTTGAAATCTGCGAACAGTGAGTAAATATTAATCAAAATCTTCTCATCTTTGAAACACGCTTTTTGTATGTTTCAAGTTTCAAGTTTTTAATTGATTCAAACAAATAACATCAATTACACGTTATGCAGTGTACATAAAGATTAATAGTAAGAGTGAGTGCTAAACTTTGAGGTGGAAACAGAAGGATTTGTCATCTAATAGGCCTACTAGCAGTGGTGGCGCCAGGATTTCAGGGTTTTTTTGGGGGGGGGGAGGGTGAAGCCTCCGGAGGAAAGTTCCCATTTTTATCGGCCAAAATTTTTGACGACCTTTTTTTAGTCATCCGGCCGAAATCTCATGAAAATTCTCAGTCATCCTGTCGAAAATCGTGGAACTGTTTCAATCTAGCATGTAAAGAACCCGGATGGCCTTTTTAAAAGGGGGCTTAGCCTCTGATAGGGGGGGCTTGGCCCCCTATAGCCTCGCCACTGCCTACTAGTTTCTGGCTCGAGACTGGAATAGACTTCTTACTGGCTCTAAATATAATGAGATTGGTTTTATATAGGTTAAGTCAGCGGTTCTCATCCTGTGTGTCACGACCCCACGAGGGTCACCTGACAATTTGCCAGGGGTCGCCTGGACCATTCAGAAATTTGTAAAAGATTTAAAGCTTATATTTTAGCAACCTAACCTTATTCTTTTGCTATGTTTCACCTCGATAGATTCCGGCAGTTAGGCCTACTAGGCCTAATTTACTTTTTTGCCATTTTAAATTTCTAACGTAAAATTCCATTTTTCTACTGTATCGATTTTTCTTTAAAAATAAAACAATATCCTGCTTCCACAAAATATCTATGCCATCTGCTCGTGAGGCCCTTAGAATAGGTGGTGAGGCCCATGGACGCCATTGAACGCGCTTCATAACTTCTAATTCATAAACAACACAAGTAAAGTTTATGGATCGATGTCGATTCGATGAAGACCAACAAATAATCTGAAACCCCATTCAGATAGGCTACTAAACATCCTAACTATGCAGGAAAGCATGATCAGTACTTTTAAGAACAAATCTAATCGTAGGCCTAATCGTGATCTTCGAATTTCTAGAGCGCCACTCAAAAGCCAAGCGCAAGTCACCAGCCTATTCGCGAGTACTGTGATGACACCATAGGCGCAACCACCCTATGGGACCCACGGGACGCGTCCCCCCAAATTTTGAGTGGTACCCTAACTTTATTATTTTGGTCCCCACAACTTTTAGGACGTGATTCATTATGGTCCCCCCAACTTTTAGGACCCGATTGCACCTATGGATGACACCAATAATTAAGAAGGTAATCTTGAGACGAACTAGGCCTAATCAGTGAGTGGTTTTGAATTGACCATTCTCTGTAGTCTGCATGTACTCATTGGCATTGTTCACCAGTAGGATTTTAAGCGTGGCATCTTCGGCATCTGCTGTTGACAGACTATCTTTCTTTTAACTCAAGCTAAGATAGCCTGTTGGGAACTTGGTGTAGACAGATAGTGTCAGAAGTGTTCCCTGGACTAGTTGGTATACGCAGCAGACAACGTACAGATCGAGACAGTCAGCGTCCTGCTCTCCACCCCACCACGAGTATCAGCTAGGTTGCGGGGTGAAAAATACTGCTGTAGACAGTGGGTTCTCTGTCTTACACTGTAGCTACAGTGTTCGGCTGGTCTTTTGACCTTGAGTGACTCAATGTCCACATCTGTAGCAGTGGACAGCTGTGTGTCATTGCTGTCAGTGTCTTTTAGGCCAGCCATATTTATAGACTCTACCTTCATAATATGCATGGTTTATAAGGTCACAGATGGAATTTGCAAATCAGTATTATTTACTATAACTTGAAGAGTCTACGTGATTTCAATCGACAGGCATGAACCGAATTGGAAATCGGCACAAGGGCACTAATAGACATATAGGCCCAGCGGCTATCAAAGCGCAAATTAAGTATAAAAAAGCATCTAAAAATGAGACACTTCGTATTACTGCTTTCCTTCAGGAAACAGCTTTGTCAGTGGCGGCACCAGGATTTCAGTTTTGGGGGACTGAAGCCTCGCGGTGGAAATCTCATTAAATTTTCCACTTCCATCCGCAGTCATTCGGCCGAAATCTTCCATTTTCATCCACAAAACTTCAGTCTTACATGTAAAAAAGAACCGGATGTCCTTATTTAGGGGGCTTAGCCCCCCCATCCCCTTGTCACCGCCACTGGTTCTGCTGTTCGTCTTAATGGGGGCATCCTGAAGCACTCCTATGTATCAGTTAACTGTTACACCATGCAGTCCATTTATAGGGCTATTGCGCTCGTCCGGCGGTACCTTCTTAGAAGCGCCTTTGCTTAGGCTGCTTGCAGGGCTGTTTTTAAGGAATTTTTTTAACTGCACAACTCCTTCTTTCCTTTCCCATTATCCATAGCAAATTACTTCCAATCGGAGGACAATGATTTTTTTAAACTAGTTTTAAGTGTACAGAAGTGCTTCTACAACTGCAGAAATCCATTTAGAACTGCACATTTTGTGTACAACTGCACGTTAAAAAGCCCTGGCTACTTGTGTGGGCTTTGGCGGGCGATCTCAGACACAACCAGTGTCACAAATAAAGTATCCCCGTATTAATCGTTTCCCCCAAATGGAGAGAATTTGAAAAAGGCATTTCCGCGTATATATTTTTTTTTCAAATTAAACTACGTCTGTTTTGTTTTGAATAATGACACTATAACAGGTATGTTTATTCCTACAATATAATTTTGCTTGCGTTTTGTTTTAGAGCAGTTAGAACATTTAGGACGCTTAAGAGTAGGCCTACTTAAAGCCACTAAGTAAATTCGAGTTGTCTTGCTCTGAATATTGTTTAGGACACTTCACACAATTAGAGTCATTTTTCATTAAAGGGGATATAGAATGGTTTATTCCCCCGGATGGTCTAGACCGGTAATATTCCATCCGGGGGAATAGCTAGATTACTTCATCCACCGGATAAATATTTAAGCGGGGATATAATATCACGTGACACCGACCATTCGTTATCCTGCTAATGGCAAACGTCTGGTTTCCGCGTTAGCAGTTAGCACCTCAGACAATTAAGCAGCGTTGCGCATTCTCGATTGTGGATACCTCTTGCACTAGACCAGCGGTTCCCAACCCGTGGCCCGCGGGCCAAAAGTGGCCCGCCAGGCCTCAGAAAATGGCCCGCCAGGTCTCAGAAAAATGGCCTTCATCTCTCAAAGAATTATCAAAAATATATGAAAAATTAACAATTCGGACAGGATAGAACACATTATTATTTTCCATTACAAATTATTTTATTTTAACGTGAAAAATAACATAAACATTTCATTTTTAATCGATTATAACAATTTTATATGCTTTAAGTTTGTACAATTTTAACCTTGTGGCCCCCTAAATGTCCTTCAACTAAGAAAAAGTGGCCCTCGTGTCTTCCAACTTAGAAAAAGTGGCCCTCAAGTCCAAAAAGGTTGGGAACCAATGCACTAGACTTACGTTGAAGAACCGTCTACTCTACTGCCTTGGAGCAATGGGAACGTGTTTTAATTGTGAGTGAAACCTAATTATCATTGCGGGGCTGAGCTGGGCTGTACTAGGCTATAGGCCGGGTTTGGGGGCCTCTTCTTATTCCGCTGTATGTATGTCTATGTATGTGCACTTGCTGTAGACCCCTTCACGAACTACTCAGAAGCGCTCCCGACTACAGCGCGGACAGTGAATCGGAGTTTCACGCCGAAGCGCTGAGCAATTGCGGGTGAAGGACTTGCACAAGATCCCTACGAGGCGGCTTGAGGTGGATATACACCCCCGCGCCCCGCTGTATCGTCTATTTATGTCTTATTTCGTTTTAGTTTTGCTGATGAAGCCTTTCGATGCTGATAAACCTCATACTGCACTGACTCTGAAGATCGCTGACTTCGATGAAATCAAGGAACACGACCATACAACCACAATGTCATTTGTAGGAACATGTGCTTACATGGCACCCGAGGTCCTTAAAGAACAATGGTTTTCCAAAGCCAGTGACGTATGGAGGTTAGCCAAATAATTATAATCTAATCTAATACAATCAATACACTAGTACTGTATAGTGTGGGCCATAAAAATCACCCCCTTAAGGTTTTTTTGACAATATCTTGGCCAGAAGTAAGAATTTTAAATGAAATTTAAAAAACTTTAAGGCAATTTATATTTACGTCTAATTGCCAAATCCCATCAAAATATTTCAAGCAGAACATAAGTTATAGCACTTTTAGTGAGACCTTCTACTGTTTTTGACGATTCAAAAACATAATGCAACAAAAAAATAGCAAAAAACCTTAGGAAATATTTTTATGGCCCACCCTGTAGATCTGTTTCTGTTATGTCAGACGATTGAAATCAAAGAAAAGCATCACATGCTGCAGAAGCTTGGTCGAAAAATAAATAATTTAAGTCAGAGAACCAGAAGTGAAGAAGTTGTAAGTTAACGAATCGTTCTGTAGCAACATCCATTCGCTCCTAATTATTGTGCTCCATCTGAATATCTTTATCCCGCTTATTATGATTGCCTTGGCTCAATGCAAAGCATTTACACCAATTACTGACTTCTTGTCCTCTGACTTCAACATTTTCCTTCGGTGTTCGTGACCTGAGTGTCACATTGATAGCAGGGCTTTTTTTAACGTGCAGTTCTACACAAAATGTGCAGTTCTAAATGGATTCATGCAGTTGTAGAAGCACTTCCGTCACGTTCCGTGCAGTTAAAACTAGTAAGAAATAGGTCATTTTCCTCAGATTGGGAGGAATTTAACATGGAGGACGAGAAAGTAGAGACGTGGATGTGCAGTTCTAAAAATTCCTTTAAAACAGCCCTGATTGATAGTACTCCAACGTTTAGGTTTTACTGAACACCTATCTTTCCTGAACCGAATTAGCTGTTACTATAGACCTACGTAATACTACCAACTGAGACGATTTATGGCAATTAGAGATCGGTGTCCTCCAAGGTGTGCAACCATAAGCAGTGCCTGCGCTAGCACCCCCCCGTACCCCGCAACTGGGGGGGGCCCGAGTTTGAAAGGGGCCCCCAAATTTAGCTGGTCATTATGCCTATTTGTGACTGTACAGATCCGGTCTGGTGCATGCCTCAACTAACCATATGGCACTGCCATAGCAGACCTAATGCAAATATCATACTGGTTTTGGGCATAAGTATATAACCATTAGAGTTTGAATTGGGCCCCCAAATTTTGCTGGTCATTATGCCTATTTGTACAGATCCGGTCTGGTGCATGCCTTAACTAACCATTATGGCACTGCCATAGCAGACCTAATGCAAATACCATACTGATTTTGGGCGTAACTATAAAGTCATTTAAACTAACTCAGGCAATTTCGTCCACTTTCTCAAACACAACGCTTATAAATTGTAACTTATTCTAATTGCTAATTGGATGAGGCCTCAAAATAAAACCTGCGTGAGACCCAAACATTAAAGCATGTGTAGGGTCCCAGATGTCCTTGGTATGTGTCTGATCTCAAGTTTGCAAGGGGCCTCAAATGTAGCTGGTAATTATACCTTTCATAACTGTTCAATCCTGAAACCACGCACCGAATTATGTTTTAACGCATTTGCATACAAAATAATATTACTCAAACCGATAGCGCATTGTCCTTCAAACAAAGGGGAGACTGGGGTGTGGACAGGGGCCCGACCCCACAATTTGTGGTTGGGACGGAATCCTTGTATCTCCAATATTTCAGAAATATTTCATAAGTATCATCCACTGCCCATCAATAATGATCAATTTTGTTCAGATGACAGCCTATAAATGCTACCATTACAGTTGGCAAATCGGATAAATTTAAACAATGGAGAGGGACACTCTGAAGTCCTAAACCACGACTAACAGCAATGAAAAAGAGCTATTTTGTAAAGATGACAGCTTAAAATTTCTACCATTACAGCACGGAAATTCCAAAAATTTAACAATTGGGATGGGACATTTATTGAAGTCTTACACCATGGCTTTCAGCACTTATATTATGAGAAATTTTGCTGAGATGACAGCTCAAGGTATGGGGGGCCTCAAGTTTTTTGGAGGCCTCAGGTACCCTAGCGCAGGCACTGACCATAAGGTACATGTACGTGCCTTTGTCTCCGCACGAATTGACTATTGTAACTCCCTACTAATTGGACTTCCTAAGGTTCGCCGGTCACCCCTGCAATTTTTCTGAGTGCTGCTGGTAGACTAATCGTACGACTTCCTCGATACTCACAAATCTTCACATGCATGGTTCATGACCTTCACTGGCTTCCTCCCGATCGCCTCGCGAATTGGATGTAAGGTCCTTGCTCTTAATTAATTAATATCATGTATGGCTTAGCATCTAAATACGACTGTGACTTAATGTGGAGGCCGCTTTTTGCACGATCGTCGCGCCCTCTTCGTTGATCTTTTATGTAGGCCTACAACGGTCATAAACCTCATTAACCCAACATCGAGCTTTTGCTATTGTGGTTCCCTCGATGCGGAATGATCCCTTTTTGCAATTCGTAGCAGGGCTCTGATATGGGAAATCTGCCTGCATCTTTTCGTTGCTTGAAGACCTTTCTTATTTCTTGGTCTGTCACACCGAGAGCGCTTCTGAATCGCTGTGAGCCTGTGAGAAGCGCTTTACAAATGCTTTATTAGATTAGATTAGATTAGATTTACGGCAGTGATGATGTTCTTGCACCTAGAATGGCTTTTAGAAGTTCAAATTACACCATAGCTAGACTCCGACTCATGTAGACCTACTGCTAGAGTCGCCATTCATCTCGCAATGCACAATGTCATATTCGCCATTGCCATCAAAAGTTAAAGTGCACATGTGCGATTCAACAGTTTATTTCATGAAATGGTAATTTCGTGATATTTCATATAAAGCAAATTCTATGAAACATTGTCTCAGATGTAATGCACTCACTGTTTGTGAGTTAATTGTTATTGTTGTGAGGACTATTATAGTCTTGATAGCCTGCGATTCTTCTATTTTTTAGCTTTGGAGTGGTGATGTGGGAGATGCTGTCAGGAGACATTCCGCACAAAGAACTTGAATCAAGCACAATAATATCTAAATCAATGAAAGGAGAGCTGGATAATTTACCTCTAGAGCCGTCATTTCCGGAAGAATTTAAAAAGCTTCTAAAAAGTAAGTAAAAATTCGTCTTTCGTTTTTTTACATTTTATAATGGTCTTTTTTGTCATGGAATCAATTAACCCTCGTAGGTCTAACGCGAGCGGCTTTTCGCATAAGCTTAATTTGCAGCACTCTCTGTTCATGTCTTGCACCGAGAGATATAAAAATTTATTATTTAAATATTCATTGAGGGAATTTATAGATTAGCCCTAGCCTTCGATTTATTGGTCCAAATAATTATTAGAAAAATAACATATAGCTTAATCGCTTATGGTAAATCCTATAATTTTGCATTATTCTGTAGAGATATTGTGCCGTAATCGAGACACTCAAATTCAAGAAAATTTAACTCCAGGAGACATCCATGACTCAAGCGTGGCAGACCGTTGTCAAAAATCTTAAAATCTTATTCATTCGCCAAGAATGATAAAACGAAAGAGCAGGTGTCACGTGATATTCTATCCCACCCCTAAAGCTATCCGGGAGATGAATTAATCTATCCCCCGGTTGGACTTAACCGGTCTAGACTATCCGGGGGATAAAAAATTCTATCCACTTTATTGAAAAATACGTATAACTGAAACATTTATGCTGTAATCAAAATTTAAAGTGACTCTAATTGTTTGTTTGGAAACTCTTTAGAGACTAAACATTGCTCGACATTATAATATAGCCTACATGTAGAGCACGCATAAATTCAAATTTATGAGAGATGAAACCTCTTCTCGAATAGGCTTAAAATTTAAAAAGACATGAGTTTTATACCACCTCATTCATTGTGCTTTATATTTAGGATGCTGGGAGACAACTTACGCGGAAAGAATATCGTTCCATTATATTTGCAGAACCTTTCAGCGTACAGGTAAGTCTATATATATATATATATACATATATATATATATGGATCGCACAATATTCAGTGTATATGTATCTCAGTCTTATTAATACAAATGACACACGGTGATGTAGCGGTATGCTCTGTGCCCTTTGACAGGAGGATTGCAGGTTCAAATCTATCTCAAGTGTAGTCACTCTAGACAAGTTGCACACCCATAATTATCTGTGAGAAAGGCAACGGCAAAACCACCTCACTCACCTCATCCCTTGGTGGTTTTAAAGCCACGGACATGCCTCTGGGCAGAGGACTCATCATCGTCGTCGCCGTCATCATCATCGTCGTCGTCGTCGTCATCATCATCATCATCATCATCGTCGACGTCATCATCATCGTCGTCGACATCGTCATCATCATCGACGTCATCATCATCATCATCATCATCATCATCATCATCATCATCATCATCATCATCATCATCACCACCACGACCACCACCACCACCACGACCACCACTACCACCATCACCACCATCAGCACCACCACCATCAACACCTTCAACAACAACAACATCGCCACCATCGCCATCACCACCACCACCACCACCGCCGCCGCCGCCACCACCACCACCACCGTTATCCGCTCATCCGATTTATAGCGATGTAATCAGTCAATATTAGTGAAATCGCTTCTTAACATGAGGATTGGCATTTTCTCTAATTTGCTATTGAAATTCGAATAATTTACAATTATTTATGGAAATGTGTCTATTTTCAGAAAAACCAGCAGTGAAATATAAACCGCATCCAGTTTTAAACGAGACGATCAGAACAAAAGACGCTGAATCGGGAAAGACAATAAAGCTCAAAGGTTTGACGATATTAGACAAAGAATTGTTTGTTGTGATCTTGAGTAGGACCTGTATCGTACCATTTTATTTATCGCATTCTACGACGTAAAGGTGGGCTTAAAAACATACTTATAGGCCTATATATGTATAGGCTACATATGGCCTATATAATCGACTATGGGCCTAATACTAGTAGTCAGTGTTCTGCACATCTCTGTCTTACCAATACAAAATGAGACGCGGTATGGTGTAGCGGTATGTTGTGTGCCTTGTGACAGGGGGTTTGCAGGTTCAAATCATCATCATCGATTGTCATCGTCGTCGTAGTCGTTGTCATCAACATCATCATCACAATCATCATCATCATCATCATCGTCGTTGTCGTCTTCGTCATCGTCATTGTCATCGTCATCGTCATCATCATCATCATCATCATCATCATCATCATCATCATCATCATCATCATCATCATCATCATCATATATATATATATATATATATATATATAATCAACATCACCACCTCATTCGATTTAAAGCGATATAATCAGTCAATATTAGAGAAATCGCTTCTTAACATACGGTTTGGCATTTTCTCTATCTTTCTGTTGGAATTCGTATAATTTACAATAAATTTCTGGAAATGTGTCTGTTTTCAGATAAATCAGCAGTGAAATATAAACCGCTTCCAGTTTTAAACGAGACGATCAGAACAAAAGACGCTGAATCGGGAAAGACAGAGATCAAAGGTTTGAAGATGATAGTATGACGGACAAAAAAATTGTTTGTTGTGAGCTTGTGTATAATTATGTCCTATATCGTACCATTTTATATCTCGCTTCCTACGTTTTGTTGGTCTTGGATAAAAATTATGCTATGTGGATTGCCTATATTCAGTGACAATCAGTGTATATCTCAGTCTTACCAATATCAAATGAGGCGCGGTGGTTCAGCGGTATGTAGGCCTACTGTGCTATTGAAGGGTTGCAGGTTAAAATCTACTTCAAGCCACTGCGTATAATAGCCACTCTAGACAAGTTGCTTCCTCATAATTGTCTCTAAGGAAGGCAACGACAAACCACTTCACTCGTCATTAAGACACTCCTTGAATAACCCATGCACGACTCCGTTGAGATAAGTCTTGACTCCATATCTAAAAAGCGTCACCATAACTGATGATGTCGCATTGCATTCGACACAAAGGCCTATTATGCGATGATTTTGAACTATATATCTATAGCCTGTCTCAGATCATTGTCTTCCTCATGTTCTTTTTATACATTCAATCTTGTTTTTCAAATTTATGTTTTACTTGTAAAATTTCTCATTAATTTCGATACATGTATATTCCACTTGTAAGACTAATTGCCATGTTGAGAAGACGTTTATTTCATGATGTTTCAAAGTCTTTGCTTGAGTATTCACGTATACTCATTGCTCACTTGATGGTCTTGAAAATGCAGTCGACTGTCGACGGCACCTTGTACCTCTTTATTTAGCCGTATCTACATTGTACACGAAACTCTGTCTCGCTGTAATTGTACGTCTACACAACTTTCTTCCTCTCAGTTAACTGCAGTCTATGTAGCTATCATCATAATCACCACCGTCACCATCACCACTCTCACCACCGCCGCCACTACCACTACCACCTCCACCGTTATCCGTTCATCCGATTTACAGCGATGTAATCAGTCAATATAAGAGAAATCACTTCTTAACATACGGATTGGCATTTTTTTCAATTTTTCTTTTGGAATTCGTATAATTCACAAATATTATTTTCTGAAAATGTTTCTGTTTTCAGACAAATCGGCAGAGAACTCTAAGTCGCATCCAGTTTTAAACGAGACGATCAGAACAAAAGACGCTGAATCGGGAAAGATAATAAAGCTCAAAGGTTTGACGATATTAGACAAAGAATTGTTTGTTGTGATCTTGAGTAGGACCTGTATCGTACCATTTTGTTTATCGCATTCTACAACGTAAAGGTGGGCTTATAAACTTACCCATAGGCCTATATATAGGCTATATAATATATAATATGGCCTATATACAGTGGCGGTTCTAGACTTTTTAGACTGGGGGGGCTAAAAATTGCATTAGCCCCTCCTGTCCCATAGATGTATATGTTCACGCAGTTGAGTGCGTTGGCCCCCGTTGGCCGCTTCAGCAATATATTCACATAAAAAGTGATATTAGGCTATCTGACTGACATTCCATAGACCTAAATAGAATGATTTATAAAGTACAAAAATTTTAGTGAATGAAAAGAATGAACGAATGAATAAATAAGTTTTCATCGCACAAAACTTGTGTCCATGAGTTACAGTTACAATGATGAATCAAGAACAGTGCAACAGGTTCTGAGAAAGACTCGTACCTCATTCTCTCTTTGAGGATTAAAATTAACACATCGAAGAAAAACGTATCATGTTTAACTTTTGTCAAAACCAATATTTTTAGCTTTTCTAAAAAGACAGTACAAAAGGCTTAAGAAGGGCAGTTTATGCATGCCCTGCCAAAGGGTATCTAAAGAATGTTGTATGTCATAGAACTTCTGAAGAATCCACAGAGCACAAATGTTGTATGTTCAACTGATCTGTTGCACTGCACTTGATTCATTATTGTAACTGTAACACATGTTTGAGCATATAACTCATGTCTAAATAGGTTCTAGTACACACTGTCCAGCTTGCACATACATGTATGCACATATGCACATATATACAGTATACTGTATACACTATTATAGTACACATGGGATCTTATCTGGTCTGGTCTTGTCTGACCATCTGTGCTGCACTGCTGCTGAATCTGGGGCCTGTGGCCGCCCCGCTGTCATCGTGAGCTAAGGATGGAGCTGGTGTCACTACAGCATACAGGGTAATTAAGTGCTGGCGTATGGCTTAATCTCAGTCGCTGAAGCGAAGCCGTTATTAGCTCCTCACTTTCGCTTGAATACTCCAAGGGTCCTATGTAGTCGAAGGGCAGCTATATTAGTATAGATAGACATGTGCTTGTGTCTGAGCACTCTATTTGAAGCTACAGTGCAGGGGTATGTGAAAGGTGATAATTATTGCTGTGTTACAGAACCAAAGCTTCACAGAACAGCATCTAAGAATATTATTAGTGACTTAGAAGGCCCTTGGTACCAACAGACATTGTAGGCAATATTATATAGCTGATTAAGCGTTAAACTGGGGGGGCTAACATTTGTATAGGGGGGCTAGGAAAATCTAGGGGGGCTAACTTTTCAGCTGGGGGGGCTGTAGCCCCCCAGCCCCCCCGGTAGAACCGCCACTGCCTATATAATGTGGATCGACTATACTATTATTATTCAGTGTTCTGCACATCTCAGTCTTACGGTCTTACCAATGAAAAATGAGACACGGTAGAGTGTAGCGGTATGTTCTGTGCCTTAAATTTGTGACAGGAGGTTTGCAGGTTCAAATCTACTTCAAGCCACTGCATAGCCACTCTAGACAAGTTGATCACAAAATAATAATTGTCTGTGAAGAAGGCACGGCTAGCCACCACATCACTCATCTCATCCCTTGGTGGTTTTAAAGCCATAGACATGCATGCCTATGAGAAATCATCATCATCATCATCATCATCATCATCGTCATCATCATCATCATCAACATCGATTGTCATCATCATCAACATCGATTGTCATCGTCGTCGTAGTCGTTGTCATGACCATCAACATCATCATCACAATCGATCATTGTCATCATCACCATAATTATCGTCATCATCATCATCTTTATCATCATCATGAACATCACCACCACCACCGTTATCCACTCATTCGATTTAAAGCGATATAACCAGTCAATATAAGAGAAATCACTTCTTAACATGCGGATTGGCATTTTCTCTAATTTTGCTGTTTTAACTCGTATAATTTACAATAAATTTCGGGAAATGTGTCTATTTTCAGATAAATCTACAGAGAAATATAAATCGCATCCGGTTTTAAACGAGACGATCAGAACAAAAGGCGCTGAATCGGGAAAGACAGAGATCAAAGGTTTGACGATGATAGTTAAAGAATTATTGTTTGTTTTGAACCTGGGTATATATATATAGGCCTATATATATATGGAATGGAGAAATAGAGTGCTATGAATAATTCTCACAGAATAGCTTTAATACGTCCGCTAAACTGCTTAAGTAAGCAAGTCAGGCTGAAGTCAGTGTAATGCTTGAACGACGGATGTGTGCTGTGAGAATTCACGAACCATGCAATTCTTCGCTACACACCAGCGAAACACCAGTTTTGCACGACATCATGATTGTGTGAGTGAATGCATTATTTCATGGTAGTATAGTTAGGTCTATATAATTTCGGGGTGTTCAAACACCCAAAACACCACCATAAATACGGCCTTGAGTCAGCAAGAGAAATCACTTCATAACCTACTATACGGAATGGCATTTTCAAGTTGACTAAGAATTTGACCAATCTAAAAATATTTATAAAAATGTTTCTGTGTTCACAAGGACTGCCAGAAGAAACATACAAATCGGGTCCCGATTTAGTTGACACGATCAGAACAAAAGTCAGTGAAAAGGGAAAGAAGATGATCAATGGATTGGCGATCTTAGACAAAGAATTGTTTGTTGTCAGCGGATTGTGTTCGCAAATTGAAGTTTACGATTTGAAGAAATTAGGTTTCCGTCGCCGATTCGATTTAGAGGAATTACGTAATCCATTGGATATTGCATCCTGCAGCCGAAATAACTGTCTCTATTTCGTCGATTTCGTACACTCTCAGGCTCAGCAGTCGAGGGAAATTCTGAGAGTTGATCCACGTGGGAACATAATTAAGACATGGTCGTTACGAGATGATTGCGGATGTCTGTCTGTTACGTATGACTCGAATGTCATTCTTACTCTTAAATGGAAAAATGAACTAAACGAATACTCGTCAGTTGGACTATTGATCCGTCAAATAAACCTATCGGATGCTGGGATTCGTTTTCCATGGCATGCTATAAAACTGACCAGAGGTCATTTCGTGGTCAGTCATGGATCGCGTGATGATGACCTGCACAGAGTGTGCCTGGTTGATGCAGCTGGAAAACTGTTGAAGTCATTCGGTGGAAAAAGTGGATCAAACACCGAGCAAATCAATCTTCCGGTCCATTTGTGCGTTGATGGAAAAGGAAGCGTGTTGGTCGCCGATCAAGGGAACGATCGGGTTTTGTTATTGGATTCAGATCTTAAATTTAGTAGAGGTATTCTGGAAAAAGGAAAACATAGATTGCAATATCCACAGAGGATCCTTCTGGACGAATCAACCAGACGAGCGTTTGTGGCTGAGGGGAGTCATGCTGGATCGACGATTAAGATTTTTCAACTGTAATCATTGGCTGTAGATCGAGGAACTAAATGTTTATTCAGTTTTTTTAAATAACTGAAACAATAACTGCATATTTGTTTTGTAAGCTGACGCAACTTGCTGTCTTTGTCTTCGAGAATTTCTCAGAAACAATTAAACTAAATCGTATCGTCATAGGAACTTGGTGTAGGGGTATAGGCCTACCATGGTAAACGAGTTCCAACACGTGATAATCTACAAGGTTAAAAAGTAGGCTTAGGCTATAAGTTGAGAGAAAGTTCTGTTTAATAGGCCTATACCTCGTCAGCCTGTGAGCAATTTGTGATCAGGCCCAGTGGTGTAGTGGGGCGGGGACGCGGGGGGACGCCGTCCCCCCACTTTTTTCCAGGGAGGGGACGCGACCCCTCACTATTTTGCAGCATTTCTGCTGAAATAAATGAACAAAGAAGACTTCAAGACTCACAGTTTCAACTGCTTACTTACTGGAGCCTTTCGCAGTTTCGCAGATATATTTATATATGTGTTGACTCTATACTATACTAAATATTCTATGTAAATGGCGTCTCAGCATCTGTCTGTTGTAATTTTGTAAATAAAAGCTAATGATAAATGAAAATAGTACAGTAGTACTAGTACTGTAATAACAATAAATTAATAATTGAGAAAACAATTTGTAAGCCTAATATGAAGCGGAAACATATGCCACAGGAAAGTAAACTTACAAGCTTCTTCAGCAAGAAGTCAAAGGCACAGTCACCATCTGTTCTCACCGAACAATCTACGGATCAGCAGTCTGCGGCCGTGGCACTGGAAACCGAAGTAACCACGCATTTTGATTCTCTTGAACCTTTTGCTACATTAACTGATTCAACGCAAACTACAGCGAATGTTTTCCCAGATGTCTGGACTATCCACCAATGGGTTCAAAAAAAGAAGGATTATCCTTGGTTGGACTGCCGTGATGGAAAACTTGGATGCAAGATATGTAAAAAAGTGGCTCTGTCTATCCACGCGCAGCAAGGGGTTTCTATTGCGGTGGAATGGAAGGAGTACACTGTGTCATACTATGGTGATAGCTTGCAGTCAAAGCTAGCATCACTGCGAAAGAAAATTAGCAGGCACAAAGAATCAATGTCACATATGACCGCATCCAAGATTTGTTCAACGGCTGAGAATCAAACAATTGAGAAACAGGTGGATATAATGAACGAGGCAGACATTGCAAAAACGGAGAAAGTTTTGCGAACCGCTTATTTTCTGGCAAAGGAAGACAGACCATTCTCAGATCATCCGCATCTCTTAGAATTACAGCAAATGAATGGGGTTCATCTTGGAATTGGTTTGCGTTCACGGTTTACAGCCACGAACATGGTAGATCACATCGCGAGAGACATGCGCAAATGTGCGTGTGACCAAAATAATACGACTGGTCGAAGGCAATATATCCATATTGATTGATGAATCAACCACTCTCAGTAATAAGTCTGCACTGATTGTGTATTTGAAATGTCAGTCAACTATGAATGGGGAACCTCACTTTATGTTTCTTGACTTAATTGAACTGGAAGACCAATGTGCCATGACAATATTTGAGTCTCTTATCAGATGCCTTGCTTTTCATGGATTTGACGACGATTACCTGAGAAATCATTTCGTTGCATTCGCAAGTGATGGGGCCAGTGTTATGCTCGGCAGAAAGTCAGGCGTCGCTAGTATGATTGCTACAGTTGCTACTTTCAATTTCCAGGCGTCCCCCCACTTCATTTTTTAGGACTACACCACTGATCAGGCCCTGATCACCAGGGGCGGTTGCAAAGTGGGCAATCCCGGCCGTCATGACCCCCATTTTGAATGTGTACAGAGCGTGTCCCTCCCCCATTAGGTTTCAACAAACTTTTTAAATGTCATACTTTAGCTGGAAAATGGCATATCTGCAGCAAGCCATTTCGACTAGCTACTAGTTGACTAAAAAAGGTAATCAGCTATGTCGTAATCGTAATCTCGACTCTCGATCGAGACTTCTACAGCGCCCACAAAAGCCAAGTCGTGGGAACCAGCTTATTCACAGGCGCTTAATCAAAACAACATCGATAGGCAGCGGGTCAAGTCCGGAGAGTCAGGCAGGCAGACAGACGGTCGGCTATTAAGGTAGGCCTACGTGAATGATGTTGAGAGTTGAAATGACGAGAGATATGAGGAGAAGAGGAGGAATCAGGAGAGGATGTGTGAAAAAGCAATGTTTTCAATCTTGAGTGCATGAAGATCTGTGGGAAATAGCGAGAGGTGGAGTTTTGGTGAGTTCGCAAGATGGGTAAGAAGTCAGTCAAAATTTCTGACGACCTTTTTTAGTTATTTGGTCGAAATCTTGGAAAATGGTCCTTTTTCATATCCGCCAAACTGTCTGGCATACCTCGTGCGTACCTTTACGGTTATTTTGGGGGGCTAAATGGAGTTGATCGTGCAATACGGTACCTCGACCCGGACCACCATGGACTACTCTTACGGACAACCCTTTTGACTCAACGCATTTGATCCCGATCTATGGTAACTCGACCCGGACCACCACGGACTACTCTCACGGACAACCCTCCTAACTCAACGCAGCGCTCGTGAATAAGCCGGTGCCCCGCGCTTGGCTTTCCAGTGGCGCTTTAGAAATTAGGAGATTACGATTACGATTACGAATTGTTTCATTTTTACATGGAAAAAATGGATGGCCTTGTTTAACGGGGCTTAGCCTCCCCTAACCTCCCTCAGTGGCGTAGCCAGGAATTTTTGATGGGGGGGGGGGTTATGGCCGGAAACCCTGTTTTTTGCTATTTTTTCTTACTTAAATGGAAAAATAACCTTAGAAATTTTTTCCCCGAAGCCAATGGGGGGTTTTAACCCCAGAAACCCCCCCTTGCCTACGCCACTGACCTCCCTATATATCGCCACCACTGTCTTTTAAGCCTACATTTTATAATACTAGCTATTACTAAGTCATCCAAAGTTTTATCCCCGCAAGTATTGCTCTGTGACTGTGAGGTTTTATGAAAGGCCCTCTACTGCAAACAAAGCTCAATTGGTAAGCCTATAGAGATACAAAACATTACATTTGATTTGATTTGATTTGATTTGATTAGTGTCGTGCTTTCCGCTTCGCGCGGACGTTTAGACCTACTCGGGGTAAATTATCTTCAGAAATACCTCGAGTTCTCAATGGCAGAGATGACGTCATCTCGATTTCCCTTAGTAACGAGAGTTTCTTCCTTCGATACTCCATTATCTCTACGCGCCGTTTGGCAAAGTTGTCTTAAAACAATTTAAAAATTTCTCGCAAGATGAGTAGACGACATTACACTTCATAATAAAAAATTATGTGCTTCTTCTGCCATCGTTTTTCGTGAGGGCTGGACGCGGAAGGTGAAAATGGTGAGTTCAAAAAGAAATTAAGCTCCCATTAAAGTTGATTATGGACATTATATTTTTTCATGTTATCGACACGTTTTGCCGAAAGATGTATTATAGTAAATGGTGAACATCAATATTAATTGATTAATGAATGACTACCCTGTTTAGAGGAACTATGTTCCTTTTGGTTCATTTATTGACACCCTGCAAACCAATAATAATAGCTTAAAACAAATGATAAAAATAAGCGATTAGTTTAAAATCAATAAATAAAGCAACTCTTGATCGAACAATGTACAAACATTTTATTTTTTACTTTTCATATATAATATAACTAATAATATTAACTATTTTTCTGTTCATCTTGTAACTGTGTTGCGGCTTGTCAACCTGATTTCTGATTAAACGAATATATATATTTGATTTGTATATATATATATATATATATATATATATATATATATATATATATATATATACACCATTTTTGCTGATTCAGCTACTTGCTGGTATCGTGGTGGTCAATAAATACTGACTTAAGTCTATTCAATTTGATTGAATTCTGAAAAAGCGAATTGTAATAGTTGACCGTCGGAAAAGACCATTGGATTGGTCAGAAATGTGATACTTATCACAATTTTAAGTACCTTGATTGTCTTCAGTTTCTATCTACATGATGTAGTTGGAACTTGTTGCATCAAAAATATTATTATATTTTATTATTAAAGGATCAAGATCATCAGCAGAGCGCAATGAGCTTGATGAAGATACGGATAAAAACTTTTGCATATGGCATTATAGTTAATAGTTTTATGCGAATGGAATCAAGAGGACTCCCTTCTGTGCAGAACAGAGAAGGTTTGTTTGTTTGTATGTGCACTTTTTATAGCGCCCTTTCAGGCTTCTATTCAGAGGCGCTCCCGACTGCAGAGCGGACACTGCTTCGGAGTTTCACGCCGAAGCACTGAGCAATTGCGAGTGAAGGACTTGCCCAAGGTCCCTATGCGGCGACTTGAGGTGGATTCGAACCTCGAACCTTCCGGCTTCAAGGCAACAACGCCACCACTACACCACAGCGCCCCACAAGGTGGTGGCCTTGGAAACCCATCCATGGAGCAACAGAGCTCTGGCAGGTAGTCTGGGGCAACACCATCCGGACATTGACAAAACAGAGCAGCGGTCTTATACTCGATGCACACTGCCTGGTAGGAAACCAGTGCAATGTCTCAAGCAATACTGCTTGAGACATGATCAAATTTAGGAATTTGTTTAGTTGGATGCACTGTTGAGCGTAACACTCGGCTCAAGCACACTATTCGATTGGATGGTAGGACAGGGTAGAGTGATGAGCAATAGTCAAGGCAGGCTGTAATGAAAGAATGCACTAGAGAAGTGGCAGCGCTAGATGCTAGGGAATTTGCAATTGTGCGAAGCTGAAGCAGCTGGTAGTAGCTGCCTCGAGCAAGACGGTGAATCTGAGGAGCAAAAGTGAGTTCCTGATCAAATTAGGACACCAAGGTCACGGATCGTATTTGAGAAGGTATAACTGGGGGATTCAGTCGCATGTGCAGTGAAATCAAGTTTAACAAGAACTTTTGCTTAAGATTGTCTAGAAGGATAAATTTAGTCTTAGATGGATTTTGGGAGGATGGGTGCCAGATTTCATGGTGTTCTGTGCATAACTGCTCTTTCATGTACTTTGTGCATAATTGCTCTTTCGTGTACTTTTATAATGTTATGGTGTTGTACCTCATACACGGGTGAGTTTTTGTTGCATTGCAAATGGAAATCTGTATTACTTTATGCATTTGGTGTTTTATGTAGGAGACAAGATCACCGAGCTTCGACTGGACTGTTTTCTGGAGATGAACTGTGATGGTACTGATGCTTATGAAGAATTAGGAACTTCAGAGTGATGTGAGGAGAGGAATACTTTACTAGAACCACAACAGAAGGTAATTATATGATGCTCAAAAATATATTGCTCAAAATATGTTAAATTATTTTGGAAGATATTTGTTTGCAAGTTAATTACCAGGCCATTAGAATTTTTCCTAGATTTTTATGATAATTTTTTACATGCAAATTGGCCTTTCTTTGCAAGTGTATATATATATATTATATATATATATAATATATGTATATATATTATATATATATATATGTATATATGCTCGTATTTTTCCATGTACTCTCTCTGCAGAATAAGATAATTAAGGTCCAGTGGTCCACTGAGCATTCCATTTGGCTGATGACGTTGGTAAAGTAGGCAGTAGGATATGTGATATTGTGATAGTGCCTAGCATGCATGGCTGCCGACAGTTAAATTCGACTCCTGTAATATTTTGTTATCATCCGTTCCACCTATGAATTTTAATCATTCTGCGTTGTTTGAAAATAACCGAAGATTATTATTATTATAAATTTAAGATAAAGATGGCTATTTATTTGCCAGAAACTGCCTCATATTGGATTGTTTTGGTTTCGCTTCTCGGTTGACAGAATCAAATTCTGAGAGTTTTTATATAGCACCCACGAAGAAACCTAATCAGAAACTAAATGAATAGCAGCATCTCTAAAATTTTATTAATTTGTCAAACATTATTTCTGACGTTTATTCTTTTGTTTACTGTCGATCGGAAGAGCAGATGGCATTCAACCTCATATTATGCCAGGACTGAGAAAAGGAAGTGGTTTGCTCTTCATGTCCATGTCTGCCTCTCAGGTAAGCTTAGGGAATTCTTCTTCAAATTATGCATGAAGTGGTTTGGGTTTGCTCCGAGTACATCAGAAGCATAATGGACCAGTTTTCAAACTTGTGTTTGTGGAAGGAGGACAGTACTTAGTTTCCTTGCCTATGCAGACAAGGAGAGCTAAATAGCAGCCTTTGGCTGCAATTTTCGATAAATTGTGTAGTTACTAATTAAATTTAGTAATATCTTTTCACCCATCTCCCAAATGGTGATCGTTTATGCTATGAATACCTTGTGTCAAAATATTTACTAGATTTAGACTTCGCTATATTTCTACACAATAGCACAGAATCATTCTGGTATAATGTTATTATTCTTGATGCCTGTCGGTTTAGTTTTTTTCCAATGTCCTGTATTATGTTAAGCAGCAAAGAAACCATGAAGCCTGCTTCAGAGCATCATTTCAGCATACATACATGTTTGAATATATATTTACTAGATTGCCATGTTCACAGTGATTTTGAGAGGTCTTGAAATGTGCATTGAAACCGAGGTGCATATGCATGCGCCAAACACTGAGATACCATAATAATATTTTAAAAAAGGAAAACGACTGGGTCTGAAATTCTCCTGAGGAACTCGGGCATTATTATTTACTGGAGGAATTTGGCAATCACGATGTCCTCTTTATTCCAGTGTTACATATTAAAAAAATTATTGCTTGAGGATTTGATGAACTGTCATATGCACTTGCAGCAATTACAAATTGCATCTTTTTTCCAGCTTTGCTTGCCATTCCTGTCAGAGTTTGAAGCCAAAGAAGGTATTTATATGATTTTACCAGAAACCAGATGAATAAATTATTCTTTTTTCATAAACGAGAAGTTGAGCAATAGTGAAAAATTTATATTTACATGCAATAGTTAAAATCATCTATTTTTCCCAGATTTGCCTTTCTGTTGGCACTGAATGAATGGCTGCAATATAATTACATCGGAAACTCTTAGAAGGCATTTAGGATGAGCTGTAATTTTGTTGCTAAAAATTATAAGTTTGCGTAAATAAATAATTGTTGAGTGAACTACAGTTTAAAATCATTTTGTGTAGTCTGGATTATAGACACCATGTGGGCAAACCTTCACGCTGAAGATATAAAACTGAAATAAGACATTACATTTTTTAGATTGAGTCATACTAGTACAATATCTTGCTTGTTGATTAATCTAATGTACTATCAATATAATGAATGGGTAACTTTGTAATATTGCAGAGGAGTTGACAGGAGTTGAGGAGCCGCTGAAGTGTTGCAGAGGAGTAGATTAGTTGCCCCTAACTTCTGCAGTTTCTTCAGCTTCTGAACCAACTATACCGTAAGTACCGTATAGGCCTACAATTTTTATTGAATTGAAAACCTGATCAGTCAGTTGTATGTATAATTTATCATTTAGGGACCATCCATTATTAGGTGCATATGTCAAAAGTCGTATTTTTGACGCCCATCGTACGCAATTGTACATTGTTATTGACCCTCTATGCATATATACAAATAAGCTTCTATTTCATCCTCCTTACAAAGGCTATTTAGCTTAGCTAAAGTTATCTATGAAACATGTATTTTACCGTAGGCTACTATTTATTTTTGTAAACATTATTATTTGCTGGCTACAATTTATAAAAGTCTGTTGTGATTTACTGTTTAGATCTGAGCAGAATATAATTTAAATGTAGTTAAATGCCATTGGACGACTATAGGATAATACAGAGTTATAAATAGGCTAATGTGGACGTCATAATTTTACATTCATTGTGCGTACGTACATTTTGCCAAGACCCCTCCCCACCGCATGCACCCGTACGCATATCGCATAATCGCCTAAATCTCATGATCTCCCCATTTGTAAGTAATATATGGACAGCCTCTTAGTGGCTAGCTAAATGCTCTGCTCTGATATTTAAAAAAAAAATAATATTCAATAAGAATTTTCTGCAGGTTATTCCTTGTTGATAATTATACACAGGCACTGGTAAAAATTCATGCATAATTTTGTGTTGCAGAAGACTTAACGGTTCACCAGAGTGTTGGAGAGGAGCATGTTCTCTTAGCAGTTTCTTCAACCTGTAAACCAACTACCGTATGTACTGTATAGAATATTTATTGAAATGGCGTGTTCAGTCAGTCATACCATTTTTCATTCGGTGACCAGTTTATTGTTCTGCTCTGAGATTTTAGTAAATGTGTCACTTTGAACTAAAAGTTGTTGTTTACAGCTAATTATTGTCTCAAAATACATATTGAGCCACCAGAAGAAAGCTAAAGCACACTTCTTATGTGAACAATGAGATGAATTTTCAAGCTTTTGCGGAAATATGGAAGGAAAGTTAAGAAACGTCTATTGCTCATAGATCTAGCTTATTGACTAAGTTGGAAAATTTTTGCAAATTGGCACTTTAAAATCTACTGTAAATGTTGGCCAGGGAGTGATTTACTTCCATAATTTTGCAGCTGGATAGAATGAGGCAAATATTAATAGTGCTGAAGTGTTTAAGGTAGTGTAAATTTTTTGCTATTACTGGGTATATTCTTTTATATTTCAATGTCGTTCTCAACTTATTAAGTCCGCTGGGATGTTTTGTTATATTTGCAGACGTCTTCCGTCGTATCGACAACATCATTCGTCATACCTACAGAGTTGTCCTTCGTCATACCTACAAAGTTGTCCTTTGTCATACCTACAAAGATGTCCTTTGCCATACTTAGAAAGATGTCCTTCGCCATACCTTCAAAGATGTCCCTCGTCAATCCTACAAAGTTGTCCTTCGCCATACCTACAAAGATGTCCTTCGCCATACCTACAAAGTTGTCCTTCGCCCTGCCTACAAAGTTGTCCTTTGTCATACCTACGAAGTTGTCCTTTGCCATACCTACAAACATCTTTCATCATACCTAAAGAGATATCCTTCGTCAATGCTACAGATGTCCTTGGTTATGCCTGCAGATGTCCTCGTCGTACCTACAGTCATCGCTGTTGTAAGATCAACATCAGTTTGTGCATGTCTCTTGTGTATGTCTTGAGTGCTAATGTGTGTGGGCAATGTGTGAGCTTTTGATATCCTACTTCATTATCTCATCTTGTCTCTTTTGTCCCTGTGCCTGGCTATTTAAGGGTTTGTGTTAGTGTCATAGTTGTTTATTTAGTGTGCACTTTACAATGTCTAAGGTCTGTGTTCTTGCATCATGTTGCATTGCTGCTGATATGTTAGGTCTTGTTTTGATCATCCATAATGAATCACCGAAAGTTGTTATATAGTTCCCTTAGCAAAGGTACTCTTAATATAAATTAGTCGTTAATAAGTGCAGCAAAGGTACAGCATTACTTGCAGTTTTCCATTTCTTTCCTTATCTCATGTTTTGCTTCGTAGCATTTTGCTTTCGATATTCTATACTTTAATACTTTTTTCCACTTTTAAATAACCATCAGCCCTGCTGAGTGGCTGCTTTTGTCTAAAAGCAGCGCTATATAATTTAGGGGGATTTTTAAGAATGAGGAAATCAGTTATGAGAAATGGAATCCTTCTCATCTTGAGTTTCAGCAGACTCACTATGGTCATATGTGTCATGATCCGTGTAATCATATCATACCATGTAACCATTCATCGAGGCAAAGAAACAGAAATTAGTACTGACCATGTAGGAAGGACACCTCAACGTATCGGTAGCCGACAGACCAACGTAGACACAGAGACAAAATGACAAAGGATCGTAAGAGCAGACGGACATACAGGTTGAGATACTAACTGATGCCCTAGACAAATTATGGACTGATATTACCAGCATTTTGAGAGTTTTCGTCGTCTTGTGACATAAAAAGCTGTTGGCAACTTTTTACTGAAATACAATGCAAACAAAAAAGGCCTATGGCTTCTAAATGACACAATTGACAGAATCTTACAATTTAATATGGGTATGCACATTGTTTAATGAAAAGTATATAACTGACATTGTCCATGATATACATGTTGTAACAAAATCATTTGATGCAGATCAAACCCTATTTCTCTGCAAATTTCCCACATAAGACATAAATGTATTATCATTATTACAAAGTGGAACTTCATCCTATGACAACAAAGGCCATTGACGACAATAATATAGGAAATCTATAAGGCAGTAAAAATACACTTATAGCATCCGAACATCACCATCAGAAGGTGTCTAAACGGAGCGTCACAATTTCACTAATATTGCAAATTATCAATTCTACTCATCCAGCACTGTTTATGATAAACGACGTCGTGAGTCATGACAAAAAGATCCAATATCAATTTGAAAAGCAAACATCGTATAATAGCAATTGTCCTACACAAGAAATGTCAAGTTTAACACGAAATGAAATTTTTGGTTCCGTAAGTCCAATCCATAAAATTTTAATTGCATTTGTTATGACAATTATGACATTAAATATTTGTTCTATTTTAAGACCCCATAATGATTGGAGATCAGTCTTCTGCTCAATGACACCCTGTGACAAAATCCTATGGTTATTATCAATTAATGCATTAAATGGCAGCATTACAAAGTGTATGCATGTTATATGAAAAAAATTAGTTTAGCAGTTTATCAAGTACTCTTTCAAATATGTCCATCGTGCTCTCAAACAAATTAGATCCGTACCATTTAAAATACGAACTAAATATTCAAATGTATACATATAAAGTAAAAATTACAGCTTACAATGCACTTATTCAGTCTATTCACGTATCCAGTACATAGGCTACCAGCATACACGAACAGCGTCGGAGTTCAGTAAAAGTAGTGGCGGAGTTCCCGTGCGATGCACTGCGATCAGTGACGGAGTTTATGTGTGAGCAGTGGCGCAGTTTATGTGCGATCAGTGGCGGAGTTCAAGCGCTATCAGTGGCGGAGTTTATATGCGACCAGTGAGGTAGTTCTTATAGTATCACTAGCGGAGTTTATATGCGATCAGTGATGGGGTTCAAGACGAACTGTGGCGCAGTTGATGTGTGGCGCAGTTGATCAGTGGCGGAGTTCATGTGCGATCAGCGGCGGGGTTTATGTGCTATCAGTGGCGGAGTATATGTGCAATCAGTGGCGGAGTATATGTGCAATCAGTGGCGGAGTTTATGTGCAATCAGTGGCGGAGTTTATGTGCGATCAGTGGTGGAGTTTATGTGCGATCAGTGGCGGAGTTTATGTGCAATCAGTGGCGGAGTTTATGTGCAATCAGTGGTGGAGTTTATGTGCGAGCAGTGGCGTGGTTCTTGTGGTATCACTGACGAAGTTTATGTGCGATCAGTGACGGAGTTCATGTGCGATCAGTGACGGAGTTTATTTGCGTTTAATGGAGGAGTTCATGTGAATGAGTGGCGGAGTTTATGTTCGATCATTGGTGGCGTTTATGTGCGATCTGTCGCGGAGTTCATGTGCGATCAGTGGCGGAGTGTATGTGCGTGCAGTGGCGGAATTTATGTACCATCATTGGCGGAGTTCATGTGCGATCAGTGATGGAGTTTAGGTGCATTTAATGGAGGAGTTCATGAGCAATGAGTTGCGCAGTTTATATACGATCAGTGGCGGAGTTCGTGTGCGATTTGTGGCGGAGTTTATGTGCGACCAGTGGCGTAGTTCTTGCAGTATCACTAGCGGAGTTTATGTGGCATCAGTGATGGGGTTCAAGAGGAGCTGTGGCGCAGTTCATGCGCAATCAGTGGCGGAGTTCATGTGCGATCAGTGGAGGAGTTCAAGTGCAATCAGTGGCGGAGTTCATGTGCGATCAGTGGCGGAGTTCATGTGCGATAAGAAGCGGAGTTCATGTGCGATCAGTGGAGGAGTTCATTATGCGATCAGTGGCAGAGTTCATGTGCGATCAGTGGCAGAGTTGATGTGCAATCAGTGGCAGAGTTCATGTGCGATCAGCGGAGGAGTTCAAGTGCAATCGGTGGCGGCGTTAATGTGCAATCAGTGGCGGAGTCGATGTGCGATCAGAAGCGGAGTTCATGTGCAATCAGTGGCGGAGTTCATATGCGATCAGTGGATGAGTTCATGTGCGATCAGCGGAGGAGTTCAAGTGCAATGGGTGGCGGAGTTAATGTGCGTTCAGAAGCGGAGTTCATGTGCGATCGGTGGCGTAGTTCATGTGCAATCAGTGGCGGAGTCGATGTGCGATCAGAAGCGGAGTTCATGTGCATTCAGTGGCGGAGTTTATAGGCGATCAGTGGCGGCGTTAATGTGCGATTAGAAGCGGAGTTCATATGCGATCAGGGAGTAGTTCATATGCGATCAGTGGCGGAATTCATGTGCGATCAGAAGCGGAGTTCATGTGCAATCAGTGGAGGAGTTCATGTGCGATCAGAAGCGCAGTTCATGTGAGATCAGTGGTGTAGTTCATGTGCGATCAGAAGCGTAGTTCATATGCGATCAGTAGAGGAGTTCATGTGCGATCAGTGGCGGAGTTCATGTGCAATAACAAGCGGAGTTCATGTGCGATCTGTGGAGGAGTTCATGTGCGATCAGTATAGCAGTTTATGTGCGATCAGTGGCGTAGTTCATGTGCAATCAGTGGCGGAGTTCATGTGGGATCAGTGGTGGAGTTCATGTGCGATCATTGGAGGAGTTCATGTGCGATCAGTGGAGGAGTTTGTGTGCGATCAGAAGCGGAGTTCATATGCGATCTGTTGCGGAGTTCATGTGCGATCAGTAGCGGAGTTCATGTGCAATCAGAGGAGTAGTTCATGTGCGATCATTGGCGGAGTTCATGTGCATTCAGTGGCGGAGTTTGTATGCGATCAGTTGTGGAGTTCATGTGCAATCAGAAGCGTAGTTCATATGTGATCAGTGGAGGAGTTCATGTGCGATCAGTGGCGGCGTTCATATGCAATCAGTGGCGGAGTTCATGTGCAATAACAAGCGGAGTTCATGTGCGATCTGTGGAGGAGTTCATGTGCGATCAGTGGCGTAGTTCATGTGCAATCAGTGGCGGAGTTCATGTGGGATCAGTGGTGGAGTTCATGTGCGATCAGTGGCGGAGTTCATCTGCTTTCAGAAGCGGAGTTCATATGCGATCACTGGAGGAGTTCATGTGCAATGAGTGGTGGAGTTCATGTGCGATCTGTGGCGGAGTTCATGTGCAATCAGTGCAATCAGTGGAGGAGTTCATGTGCGATCAGTGGCGGAGTTCATGTGCAATCAGTGGCCGAGTTCAAGTGCGATCAGAAGCGGAGTTCATATGCGATCAGTGGAGGAGTTCATGTGCAATCAGTGGCAGAGTTCATGTGCAATCAGTGGCAGAGTTCATGTGCAATCAGTGGCGGAGTTCATGTGCGATCAGTAGAGGAGTTCATGTGCGATCATCGGAGGAGTTCAGGTGCGATTAGCGGAGGAGTTCATGTGCGATCATCGGAGGAGTTCATGTGCGATCATCGGAGTAGTTCAGGTGCGATTAGCGGAGGAGTTCAAGTGCAATCGGTGGCGGCGTTAATGTGCGATCAGAAGCGGAGTTCATATGCGATCAGTGGCGGAGTTTATATGCGATCAGTGGCGTAGTTCTTGTGGTATCTGTGGCACATCGCCAAGTTCATGTGCGATAAGTGATGGGGTTCAAGACGAGCTGTTGCGCAGTTAATGTGCAATTAGTGGCGGAGGTTATATGCGATCAGTGGAGGAGCTCATATGCAATCAGTGCCGGAGTTCATATGCGATCAGAAACGGAGTTTATATGCCATCAGTGTTGGAGTTCAAGTGCAATCAGTGCCGGAGTTCATGTGCGATCAGTGGTGGAGTTCTTATGCGGCCAGTGGCGGAGTTCATGTGCAATCAGTGGCGCAGTTCATGTGCGATCAGAAACGGAGTTCATATGCAATCAGTGGAGAAGTTCATGTGCGATCAGTGGCGGAGTTCATGTGCGATCACTGGCTGCGTTCATGTGCAATCAGAAGCGAAGTTCATGTGCGATCAGTGGAGGAGTTCATGTGGGATCAGTGGTGGAGTTCATGTGCAATCATGGCGGAGTTCATGTGCGATAAGAAGCGGAGTTCATATGCAATCAGTGGAGGAGTTCATGTGCGATTAGTGGCGGAGTTCCTGTGCGATCAGTGGCGGAGTTTATGTGCAATCAGTGTCGGAGTTTGTGTGCGATCAGAAGCGGAGTTCATATGTGATCAGTAGAGGAGTTCGTGTGCGATTAGTGGCGGAGTTCCTGTGCGATCAGTGGCGGAGTTTATGTGCAATCAGTGGCGGAGTTTGTGTGCGATCAGAAGCGGAGTTCATATGCGATCAGTAGAGGAATTCATGTGCGATTAATGGCGGAGTTCCTGTGCGATCAGTGGCGGAGTTTATGTGCAATCAGTGGCGGAGTGCATGTGCGATCAGAAGCGGAGTTTATGTGCGATCAGTTGCGGGAGTTCATGTGCGATCCGTGGCGGAGTTCGTGGGCACTCTGTGGCGGAGTTCATTCGCGACCAGTGGCGTGGTTTTTGTGGTATCACTGACGGAGTTTATGTGCGATCTCTGGCGGAGTTCATGTGCAATCAGTGGCGGAGTTTTTGTGCGAGCAGTGGCAGGATCCATGTACCATCTTTGGCGGATTTCATGTGCGGTCAGTGATGGAGTTTATGTGCATTTAATGGAGGAGTTCATGTGCGATCAGAAGCGGAGGTCATATGCGATCAGTGGATCTCATGCGCGATCAGTGGCGGAGTTTATATGCGACCAGTGGCGTATTTCTTGTGTTATCACTAGCGGAATTTAAGTGCGATCAGTTGCGAAATTTATGTACCATCATTGGCGGAGTTCATGTACGATCAGTGATGGAGTTTATGTGCATTTAATGGAGGAGTTCAGTAGCATAGTTTTATGCGATCAGTGGGAAGTTCATATGCGATCAGTGGCGGAGTTCATGTGCAATCAGTGGAGGAGTTCATGTGCAATCAGTGGAGGAGTTCATGTGCGATCATTGGCGGAGTTCATGTGCATTATGTGGCGGAGTTCATGTGCAATCAATGGCAGAGTTCATGTGCGATCGGTGGCGTAGTTCATGTGCAATCAGTGGCGGAGTCGATGTGCGATCAGAAGCGGAGTTCATGTGCAATCAGTGGCGGAGTTCATATGCGATCAGTGGATGAGTTCATATGCGATCAGTGGAGGAGTTCATGTGCGATCAGTGCAATCAGTGGAGGAGTTTGTGTGCGATCAGAAGCGGAGTTCATATGCGATCAGTGGCGGAGTTCATACGCGATCAGTGGAGGAGTTTATTTGCGACCAGTGGCGTAGTTCTTGTGGTATTACTAGCGAAGGTTATGTGCGATCAGTGGAGGAGTTCATGTGGGATCAGTCGCGTAGTTCATATGCGATCAGAAACGGAGTTCATATGCAATCATTGTCGGAGTTCATGTGCAATCAGTGCCGGAGTTCATGTGCGATCAGTGGCGGAGTTCATATGTGATCAGTGGAGGAGTTCATATGCGATCAGTGGCGTAGTTCATGTGCAATCAGTGGCGGAGTCGATGTGCGATCAGAAGTGGAGTTCATGTGCAATCAGTGCCGGAGTTCATGTGCGATCAGAAGCGGAGTTCATATGCGATCAGTGGAGGAATTCATGTGGGATCAATGGTGGAGTTCATGTGCAATCAGTGGCGGAGTTCATGTGCAATAACAAGCGGAGTTCATGTGCGATCTGTGGAGGAGTTCATGTGCGATCAGTATAGCAGTTTATGTGCGATCAGTGGCGTAGTTCATGTGCAATCAGTGGCGGAGTTCATGTGGGATCAGTGGTGGAGTTCATGTGCGATCAGTGGCGGAGTTCATGGGGAATCAGTGGCGGAGTTCATATGCGATCAGTGGAGGACTTCATGTGCAGTGAGTGGAGGAGTTCATGTGCGATCAGTGGCGGAGTTCATCTGCGTTCAGAAGCGGAGTTCATATGCGATCACTGGAGATCATGTGCAATTAGTGCAGGAGTTCATGTGCGATCTGTGGCGGAGTTCACGTGCAATCAGTGGCGGAGTTCATGTGGGATCAGTGGTGGAGTTCATGTGCGATCAGTGGCGGAGTTCATGTGGAATCAGTGGCGGAGTTCATATGCGATCAGTGGAGGACTTCATGTGCAATGAGTGGAGGAGTTTATGTGCGATCAGTGGCGGAGTTCACGTGCAATCATTGGCGGAGTTCATATGCGATCAGGGGAGTAGTTCATATGCGATCAGTGGCGGAATTCATGTGCAATCATTGGCGGAGTTCATGTGCGATCAGAAGCGGAGTTGTGCGATCAGTGGAGGAGTTCATGTGCGATCAGTGGAGGAGTTTGTGTGCGATCAGAAGCGGAGTTCATATGCGATCAGTTGCGGAGTTCATGTGCGATCAGTGGCGGAGTTCATGTGCAATCAAAGGAGTAGTTCATGTGCGATCATTGGCAGAGTTCATGTGCATTCAGTGGCGGAGTTTGTATGCGATCAGTGGTGGAGTTCATGTGCGATCAGAAGCGTAGTTCATATGTGATCAGTGGAGGAGTTCATGTGCGATCAGTGGCGGCGTTCATATGCAATCAGTGGCGGAGTTCATGTGCAATAACAAGCGGAGTTCATGTGCGATCTGTGGAGGAGTTCATGTGCGATCAGTGGCGTAGTTCATGTGCAATCAGTGGCGCAGTTCATGTGGGATCAGTGGTGGAGTTCATGTGCGATCAGTGGCGGAGTTCATCTGCTTTCAGAAGCGGAGTTCATATGCGATCACTGGAGGAGTTCATGTGCAATGAGTGGTGGAGTTCATGTGCGATCAGTGGCGGAGTTCCTGTGCGATCAGTGGCGGAGTTTATGTGCAATCAGTGGCGGAGTTCAGGTGCGATCAGTAGAGGAGTTCATGTGCGATCATCGGAGGAGTTCATGTGCGATTAGTGGCGGAGTTCCTGTGCGATCAGTGGCGGAGTTTATGTGCGATCAGAAGCGGAGTTCATATGCGATCAGTAGAGGAGTTCATGTGCGATCAGTGGCGGAGTTTATTTGCAATCAGTGGCGGAGTGCATGTGCGATCAGTAGCGGAGTTCATATGCGATCAGTAGAGGAGTTCATGTGCGATCAGTGGCGGAGTTTATGTGCAATCAGTGGCGGAGTGCATGTGCGATCAGAAGCGGAGTTTATGTGCGATCAGTTGCGGAGTTCATGTGCGATCCGTGGCGGAGTTCGTGGGCACTCTGTGGCGGAGTTCATTCGCGACCAGTGGCGTTGTTCTTGTGGTATCACTAGCGGAGTTTATGTGCGATCAGTGATGGGGTTCAAGACAAGCTGTGGCGCAGTTAATGTGCAATCGGTCGCGTAGTTCATATGCGATCAGAAACGGAGTTTATATTCGATCATTGTCGGAGTTCATGTGCAGTCAGTGGCGGAGTTCATGTGCGATCAGAAGCGGAGTTCATATGCAATCAGTGGAGAAGTTCATGTGGGATCAGAAGCGGAGTTCATATGCGATCAGTGGAGGAGTTCATGTGCGATCAGAAGCGGAGTTCATATGCAATCAGTGGAGGAGTTCATGTGCGATCAGAAGCGGAGTTCATATGCGATCAGTGGAGGAGTTCATGTGCGATCAGATGCGGAGTTCATGTGGAATCAGTGGAGGAGTTCAAGTGCAATCATTGGCGGAGTTTGTGTGCCATCAGAAGCGGAGTTCATATGCGATCAGTGGATGCATGAGTTCATGTGCTCAAGCCTGTTCTTTGGAACTTAAGGTATGATAATCGACGGAGTTCAGTGTAATGTTTTAAAGATGATTGACGTGCGCTGTTTAATACTGCATCGCCAATCATCTAACTAAAACTTGTTCTTGGTGGCAGCGGTGATGGTTTCCAGTCTCTTCGGGTGTTGGTAGCGTGGTTCTTTGACGACTCGATGAGTATAGAATAACACAGTCAATTTTCCGTTCTTGTATTATAGACGTAGCTTAATATCTTACAGTGTTTTATTAATAATTAATATATTGATTTTCATAGCGTGTTGTTAAGTCTTCTTCAGTCTGTTCCTACACTTCGTCCCTACACTTCGTCCCTACACTTCGTTCCTACACTTCGTCCCTACACTCTCAGATTGTAAACCTAGTGCACTGTCTTCTCGCAGTTGCCCTGGCCTGTCTTTTCAATCCCTTCTTCGAGAGCGGGTTCCTCCGCCAGTCGTTTCGTCCTGACGCCTTCCGAAAGTGAACCCCTTTTCGAGTGGATTCCTCCTCCGTTCGTTTCCTCCAGCCGTTTTCTCAGAGTCAACCCCTTTTCGAGTGGATTCCTCCTCCCGTTCGTTTCCTCCAGCCGTTTTCTCAGAGTGAACCCCGACTCCCAATTTCACCCCCTATTTATCCATTCTTTCCAGTCGCCCGTCTCAGCCCCTTTCTACCCGTTTCCTCTCCTTATATGGTCATCTTTCTGTTCACTTCTCTACTTGCTATTTTTCACTCCTTTTATGGTCATTTTTTACATACATCCTGGTTCTTCTGCCTTCGACTATCTCTGCCCAGTCCCCTTGCTATTGCCTGTCCGCCTGTAGTGGCCTACTGTCTGCTATGAGTCAGTCTGCGTCTTCCAGTCTGCATCTCTGTGCATCTATATTTATACTATATATTTATATCAACCTAGAGTTCTTTAGTTTCTAATCCTCCTTATTCTATATATAATGTTTAGTTTCATGCCTACAGTGTTCAACCTAATCCACTTAATCGTCTTTACTTCTTCTAAATCTAATGTTCAGTTTCATACATATATAAAAATTATCTACGCATTGTTCGGTTGCCTATACATTATTCGCATCAGTCCCTCATAACCCAGCCCCCTCTTCCATTACATCATCCAACTTCAAATGCTTCTGGCTCCAGGTCGAGCATCAGATGGAATGAACTGTATGGCCGAGGCTCGATGGACTGCGGTTATGTTACATGAGCACAGGTGATCAGTCGTTCGTCACCAGGCTTGCGTAGCAACCGTTGCGTAGATGCCTAACATAAAATACACACAAACACAATCGGATAATATGTAGCATATAAAATCTATCTAGGCTACTTAACGAGTTACAATGTATCTTCAGCACAACACCAACATTAGTCTATTAAAGAGACTATTAGTCTTCAACACAATTAGTTGTCTGAGTGTGCCCGAGATAAGCCATCTGCTTAACCATTTGCTTCCAAGGTACATAAAAACACTTAGCCTATTGTTTCGGTCAATTTTCGACAAAATTTTGTGCTTGAGTTAAAGTTATTTTAAATTTCTAATTCCCATAACGTGTCTCTCTAGATCTATGTCTGAGACAGTGCTCATTTTAAACTTCTCGTGTCACTCAATCACAACCTTATAACTTCACATTAGAATTCATCCCTGCCTTCACTGCTACTCAGACAACCTCTTCCTCCTCCATGGCACTTCATCCCTCCTGTTCTCATTGCCATATGCATTGTCATTTCGTGCCATATTCATTCTCCAATTACAGTCACCTTTAGCTGGACTCCGCCAGTCCAAAGACTCTCCTCTATACTTCATTCTATTACACGTACAATTGGTCACACAAAGTCTGCTACCAATTTGTCTCCTAAATCTCTGATCCATTCGATTTCCATTTTCATGCATTGAGGCCTTAATGTATTGAGGAGTCCATGCCTCATACCGTTTATAATTAGCCCTAACATTTCGCCTCCCGAGGTAATTTGTATTCCTCCTGCAATCAAACCTATTCGCCTGCTCATTCGAACGATCTGCTCCATATAAATTCACTGAATCTCGTGGCTGTCTACCCATCCAGTTTGAAGCACGTGACTTGTCATACTCTTTCTCTTTCTTAGTCACTTCATCTTCTGCTCTCTTTTCCTCCTTCGGCTTGACCTTTGAACCGTTCGCATCATGTGCAATCCGATCCCTCTTCACATCTGGAATGGCATAGTCCCTCGCTCTGATTGCTATCATCGTCTGCGGCATCTTGTTATCTAGGTCAGACTTTCTTTCTGATTCCTGTTGACTAGGATTCTCTCTGTCAATGACTGTATATACATTACCTCCCTTCATTGTACACACAGCCATATCTTCTAAGTCATTGTTTTCCACAAACATATCATGACCCAGAATCATGTCCACCTTTAGTCCTTGGACTACCCCTGCTTGGATCACGACTTCCCTGTCCGTTCCAAACTGTGGTGAAGAAATTTTGAGTTCAGTCATTGCTACTGGTTGAATTTTCCCAAAAGCACATTGAACATTGATAGGCCCCTGTTTAGCAAATGGCTTACCTCTTACAAAGTCAGCATTTACCAGAGTAATCTGCGAGCCTGTATCTCTGAGCGCTTTTAGAGATACACCATCCAATGTTACAGGTACAATGAAATTCTTCTGATAATCAGCAATACTGTTTAAATGCGACAAATCATGCACAAAGTTCACCCTTGCACTATCTCTGCCTGGACACTGACGCCATTGATGTGACAAACTTTTACAATAAAAGCATCCATTTTGTGACTGTTTGTTTGTTTGCCATTGGTTTGACTTTTGTGTACTGTTGTTTGTCTTGTTCATCACTTCACCTTGCCTCTGTCTGTCACCTGTTACTTTTTCCCTTACCCATTGCGCGCTCTGCAAGCCTACACTTTTCTCTACATTCCCAGGCTTGGGTTTATTCCATCCATGTCTCTCTGACGCATTCCCTCTTTTCGCTTCCTTCATACACTCATAATGCAGATCAGCATATGCTGCCACCTCTTCTGCACTTGTAGGCCTTCTCGCCTCAACAAAGAATTTAATCTCATTTTGAAACGATTCTTTCAACCTTTCGCTCAACATATCATCTTTCAAAGCCTCAACGTCTTCAATCCTTTTTGCTTCCAGATAATACTCTTGGACATCCCTCAATCTGCACAAAAATTGAGCATATGTCTCTTTTCCTGTTCTATGCATTGTTCTGAGTTTCTCTAAGTAATACTTAGGATTCATCTGACATGCAGCCAAAATTTCTGTTTTGATTTGCCTGTAGTCACAGCAGACTTCGTACGACAAACGATTGTAATGTTGTCTTAGAGTAGCATTCAATAGAGAAGGTAGTAGTTTAGGCAGTTCAGTTTGTTGTATGTCATGTAACCTTGCTACTTTCTCGAAACTATGAAAGAACGATATCGGATCTTCATTTTCATGCATGCTCGGCAAAACATTAATCGTTTTTGACCTATTCACTTCTGCTGTACTTTCTGCATAATCATTGTCTCTCGAGTTACCTCGTAATAGACCCAGCTGTGCTTTCTCGCGTATCAACGAGAGTTCCATTTCAATTCTGTCTCGTTCCGCTCTCGCTTTCTGTTCTGCTGCTGCTCCCTCCGCTCTCGCTTTCTGTTCTGCTGCTGCTCCCTCAGCAATAAATCTTCTTTCCTCCGCCATCAATCTTCTTTCTTCTGCACGGGCTAGTTCAAGCTTCAGCCTGTCTTCGCGTGTCCCTGTCTGTTCACGTTGTTCCCCTTCTCTATATTCTGTAACCCCTTCCCCATCATCAGCATCCGTCTCCACATCTCCTTCCTCTCTTCCCCGCCTTCTCTCATACTCCTTTAATCGCCTCACCATTTCTTTCCGTTCAAGACCAAATGGTTCAATCTTTCTAGCGAGACATTCATCCTCCAAATCCTTCTTTTTCATCAATTCAAAATCTGTCAGTATCGCTCCAAATTCAGCCATTTCTTATGAATATGACAGTTACAATAGAATTTCATTCAGCTTTACAATACAAGCCTATTCTATTTAACATTAATCTTACAGGTTAACAAACACTGATTCAGATTATAAACAAAACACCCGACAATCAACAACGGAATCTTCTCACCGGATTATCCCACCGTGTGTAGACCCTTTGATCGTCCTTCTCTGTACCGGCGTCTGGTCAATTTCTTCTCCTACCGCGTGCAGATTGCTCCTTCAGTTCCAGTTCCACTCCGTCGCTGGCTGCAGCAGCTGCCGTTGAGTGTGGCTCTGTTGACCTCACCCGCCTGCAGTCGACCTCTTCCTCCGTTGCGGTCGGCCTCCGTCGGTTGATTCAGTTGACCTCAGCGTTCTAGCGTAGGCCTACACTGTTCAGTACTTTAAAGTTTAACCTTTTCCACTCCTTGGGCCACTATTATAGTGGCCCGTTCAAATATGTCGTTCCGCTCCTCAGGCCACTATACTGCCCAATGCATTTCGATGCCTTATTAACTATTCTGCTTCATTACCATTTCAATGGATGAAGCTATACAGGCAGTATTCCTGGCGTCAAATGTCTATTCTGCTTCATTACCATTTCAATGGATGAAGCTATACAGGCAGTATTCCTGGCGTCAAATGTATCTCAAATGTCAGATACCGACTGTTGAGGTCGTTCGGCGACATTTGTTTACCCTGAGCATTCACTTCCAATTAGCTGACCAAGCCGATCCGCTTGGCTGCTGCATAGGTCTTGCATAGAACAGTGCCTGTATCTATATTTCAAAGGACACACTATCGGCTCATTAGTTATTGCATGGGCTGCCTTGTACAGGTAGTAGACATAGCTCAGTCCTAATTAGCTAAAAGGGCCATCCGTAAGTCTTGAATAGACCAGTCATACTGGCATTTCAAAGGCTAGCTTATCTGTTCATTTGCAACTAATTAGCTAAACACTATGAGACCATCTGCTGCTTGCTGCATTCTGCATATATAGCTGTGTCAATGTCCAGTGCTTTCTGGTGCGTTACTGAGCTTATCTTAGTTATAGAATTTATGAGAAAGATGACGAGCCACAAAATGATGGGAAGGAATGTCGTGTCTGTCGACTTGGCCCAGGTTTCAATCACTCAACCCTACTATCTATCTGTCTATCTGTCTGTCTGTATATGTATTCCTGTCTGTATCATCTATCTCTTTTCATTTTCGCCAGGCACATACTATATATATATATACTATATATATGTAATGAATTGTGTACATATGCAAAGGCCCATATTACCTAAATTTTATTGGATTTGGGCGGGGTATGGCATAGAAATTTTATGATCAATATTGGCCACCAAAGTGACCCAGTGGTCACTGACGGTAGCTTGTGAATTATCCCATAGATCGGTAAACATGTATCGCACGAGAGCCGTCAGCTAATTTGCTCCTCCTGGGCAGCTTCATACAAGTCTCATTCACGCGGTAGATAGGCTGCAAGTGTCACTTGTCACATTATTCAAATCCCATTCCGTTCTGTACCTCGGACAACAATAGAGAAGTTGGACGGTCAGAAGACGGTCAAGCGGTCAGTTATATTGGATCTGGAGGTGCTGTTATAAAATTTTTATTGGATTGGTAAAGGTTAAACGCTCTTCGCTTCCATTCCAGAGTCTTATAAGTTGCTCCTGTCTTATCGTCTCTTATAAAACTGTTTTAAATTATTCAGAACTCTTGTCGTTTTCTTTGCGCTAGCACCATGTAATGTTTTAAAGATGATTGACGTGCGCTGTTTAATACTGCATCGCCAATCATCTAACTAAAACTTGTTCTTGGTGGCAGCGGTGATGGTTTCCAGTCTCTTCGGGTGTTGGTAGCGTGGTTCTTTGACGACTCGATGAGTATAGAATAACACAGTCAATTTTCCGTTCTTGTATTATAGACGTAGCTTAATATCTTACAGTGTTTTATTAATAATTAATATATTGATTTTCATAGCGTGTTGTTAAGTCTTCTTCAGTCTGTTCCTACACTTCGTCCCTACACTTCGTCCCTACACTTCGTTCCTACACTTCGTCCCTACACTCTCAGATTGTAAACCTAGTGCACTGTCTTCTCGCAGTTGCCCTGGCCTGTCTTTTCAATCCCTTCTTCGAGAGCGGGTTCCTCCGCCAGTCGTTTCGTCCTGACGCCTTCCGAAAGTGAACCCCTTTTCGAGTGGATTCCTCCTCCGTTCGTTTCCTCCAGCCGTTTTCTCAGAGTCAACCCCTTTTCGAGTGGATTCCTCCTCCCGTTCGTTTCCTCCAGCCGTTTTCTCAGAGTGAACCCCGACTCCCAATTTCACCCCCTATTTATCCATTCTTTCCAGTCGCCCGTCTCAGCCCCTTTCTACCCGTTTCCTCTCCTTATATGGTCATCTTTCTGTTCACTTCTCTACTTGCTATTTTTCACTCCTTTTATGGTCATTTTTTACATACATCCTGGTTCTTCTGCCTTCGACTATCTCTGCCCAGTCCCCTTGCTATTGCCTGTCCGCCTGTAGTGGCCTACTGTCTGCTATGAATCAGTCTGCGTCTTCCAGTCTGCATCTCTGTGCATCTTTATTTATACTATATATTTATATCAACCTAGAGTTCTTTAGTTTCTAATCCTCCTTATTCTATATATAATGTTTAGTTTCATGCCTACAGTGTTCAACCTAATCCACTTAATCGTCTTTACTTCTTCTAAATCTAATGTTCAGTTTCATACATATATAAAAATTATCTACGCATTGTTCGGTTGCCTATACATTATTCGCATCAGTCCCTCATAACCCAGCCCCCTCTTCCATTACATTCAGAAAAAGCAGTGGCGGAATTCAAGTACGTTTTAAGGTACTGCTCGTGCTGAACTACGCCACTGGTTCTCTCTGTACTCCGCCACTTCTCGTTCCTGAATGAGCTGTTGTGTTCAGGTGCGAGCAGTGGCGGAGTTAAAGTTGCGAGAAGTAGCGAAGTTCAGGTACGTACTCCTACGTAGGTGCTTCATGAAATCCGCCGTGAACGGAGTTCATGTACGATCAGTGACAGTGTTCTAGTTCGAGCATTGGCGGAATTCATGTGTGAGCACTTGCGGATATCAGGCGCAATCAGTGACGTAGTTTATGTGCGGTGAGTGGCGCAGTTTATGTACGATAGGTGACGGAATTCAGTATCAGCAGTGGCCGAGTTCGGGTACGAGCAACGGCGTATTTCAGTACATGCAGTGGCGTAGTTCATGCGCGATCAGTGGTGACGTTTGTATGCGAAATGTAGCGGAGTTCAAATACGCACTCGGTGCGTATGTATTGCATCTCACCTGAGATCCTCCATGAACTGAGTTGAAGTACGAGCAATGGTCGTGTTCCGGTAAGGGATGTGGCGGAGTTGATGTGCAAGCAGTGGCGGAGTTCACGTGCGATCAGTGACGGAGTTCATATGTGAGCAGTGGTTGAGTTCAAGTACGTACTTGTTCGAAGGTAGCCTATACTGCTCGTGCATGAACTACGCCCTTGCTCCTCTCTATGCTGCTCCATTTCTTTTACCTGAACAAGCAGTGGTAACGTTCGGGTTAGATCAGTTTCGTAGTTCAGTTACGAGCATTGGTGGAGTAAAGGTACCGTACGTACTCGTGTGGAGATACTGGTCGTGCTTGAACTCTGCCTCGATCTTCTCCGCCCTGTCGTGTCTCTGAACGGAGTTCAGGTTCGAGCAGTGGCGGATTTCATTACCTCCTTACTGACCATGTAATTCATCTGTTGGTATCATGGACAATGTCTATGATACTGCCAGTCTACGAGCAGTGGTGGAGTTCAGATGATTAGTTCAATTTCTGTGCTCAATAGTGCTTCTTTGGTCATAGTATTTGTTATTCAATGTTTAGCATGGTCTTTTGACTTCAGAGGCCGTTTGCAATAATAATTGGACACAATATCTGATAATAACCAAAAGCGTAATATAGATGTTACACTGTTTCAGTAACCAATATGTAATTCTTGACTGTAATACAAAATTACCGGTATATTTTATAATTTGCAGGAAAACAACGAAAAGTTCTATTTACATTTTTATTTTTGCTTTCTGTAAGCATTGCCTATGCACTTCATTTGAAATGTATTTTCCATCACTAAACCGTCTTAACCCATCAGGCTATCACTAACTTCATTGTTATTGACATTGTAATATATCTGACACTGTCTAGATTCATATTTTGTGAAAAAAATTATTTGGTGCAAATAAACTTTATTCTCAAGCAAGAAATTTTGAAAATAAAATACAGTTCCACATCAAATTCATATTACATCTGACTATAATTGCAAGTAGGCCTACAATAAATGACATTAGATTTTTATTCTATTTCTAAATTTTAAATTGATTATTCATTAATCCTGAGTTTAATTACATTTTATGACAACAGTTATGATATTCATTATGATAACGTTGATGATATAATGATACAAAATGTGAAATACACAGCTACTCTTACACTATTCATGCAGTTTACACACTCAAATATTAATTTCATTGACCAACAAAACATACACGAGCACATGTTAATTACAATTGTTTGAAAGTTTATGATGTTCAAAAGTTTACTGACTTGTTCAAAGGTGTCAATAGAAACGGCAACGTAATTGCTATTTTCTACTCGAGATGTTCACAAGTTTTCCGTAAAAATATTGTTTCCAATGGCCCATCATCACCATAACTCAGTGTATTTGTCTTTCCCTGTATTCATCTGAATGTTGTTTTATTGGTTGTTTATTGTTCTTGTTACTGTTGCTTCTGTGTTAGGGCTGTAGTATTCTGCTGGCTTTCAAGATGGGAGGAAGTTTGGGGTGTATCGGCCTTGGGGTGGTCTTTAGGTTTTGGGGTTGGGCCAAATTTTAGGCATTACCTACTATTTTGTTATGTTCCACTTTCTTGCCTCTTCCTTGGGGTGATCTTTGGGTTCAGTAGCGTGGGACCAAATTTCAGGTAGGACTATAATATTTTTTCCATTATCTTCAACCTTTTCTTGGGTGCTTTTGTTTTTGCTGCACTTTCCACACTAGAGATCATCTATACCCCAGTGTTATTATTTTCATTAAATTTCGTAGTTATTAGATCCGTTTTTGCTAACTTTGTTGGAACATCGGCATGATACCTGTACTAGTCAAGACATTAGAAAATAGCATGAGAAGTATCAGAACGAAGTAATGCATCATTTCATCATGACACCTGTGCATTTCCCTGTTGATTTACTGCATTGTCTTAATATCTTCACATCTCCCTGTAAATTATCTGACACGAGGTCTATGCAATGCTTCATGTCTTGTATGTTTCCACCTTCCATTGTGATTGCAAAAGCTCATTGTGTGATCTGAGATCAATTGTCAGGCAAGCCAGGACAACCAGAATTACTAATGGAATTTTTTGGAACTGCTGCAAACAGCTTTATTTGCACATTCCACAATTGTAATCTGTTGATTTAGTGTGCAAAAGATGTTTGAATGTTTATTGCTCTTTAAAATGTTGTAAAACTGGCTTACTTGCTCAACCTGAATTTGAATTGAATTGTTTAAAATGTTAAACATATTAACTGGCAAAACGTTATGAATTCTGTTTTGTACATGCAACTGATGAGCGATAACATTATCATGTATTCTGCCAAGACTCGCTCTGTATTTCAATTAGCATTGTTGTTGTTATTAAAAAATTAAATTGATATTCACAATGAATTTTTTTCTCCATCTTTTATCCTCTCTATGATTTACTTACTAATTGCCAGACACTTAAATATTGCCTTCAAGTTGGTTTCATCAACTTGACTGCAAATTGCCTACCTTTTGCGTCTTACTTGATTCTTAATTTCTTACTGTCTGGTACCAGTTTTGTAGCATAATTACAATACGTAGCCCAACATCTTCATTAACTAACTTCATAAATTTAAGGCATTGTTTAATATAGACGTCTCTGGGGAAAAGAGAAATGCCCATGAAAAATCAAGAGGTGTTGCACACATGTATACAAGTAGCATTCTCGTCCTCCCCCTGAAGAAGTATATGTGCAACATTTCCACCCCCAGAAAAATTCGACAGGTTTACGCATGTATCCTATCCTATGTGGGGCGCGGTGGTGTGGTGGTGTCGTTGCGTTGAAGCCGGAAGGTTCGAGGTTCGAATCCACCTCAAGTCACCGTGTAAGGACCTTGGGCAAGTCCTTCACTCGCAATTGCTCAGCGCTTTGGCGTGAAACTCCGATGTAGTGTCCACTCTGCAGTCGGGAACGCCTCTGAGTAGAGAGCTTGAAGGGGCGCTATGACAAGTGTGCATACAAACAAACAAAAGGGTTGCTACGAAAGGGCGACCATCATAAGGGCGACCTCAAAAGGGTGCCAATCATAAAGGCGACTGTTCGAAAGAATGCCGATCAAAAGGGCGACCAAACAAAAGGGCCACAATCAAAAGGGCAAACATCGAACCTTCTCAGTGGTTCAATTAAAACGATTGGCCTACATGAAAGAGAAATACGCAAACAGGCTTATGTATGCTGAGTGAGCTAGGGATATTGTAGGAAAAACTGAGATCAATATCTAAATTTTAATTCGCAAACCTCGAATGCAACATGACTTTCACAAGCTCATCAATCTTTATGTTGCAGTGTTTAACCAATGCACAAACACACAAAGAAGCTGATTTTTCAAAATAAAAACACTTTAAATTTAAAATAATGATATCCTCATAAAAATAAAATAAAACTGTCGCAGATAATACAGATTTTAGAATGGTAGTCACTCCAAGTGGCCACAACTGAAGCTGCAAAATCTTACTGTACATTCCTAACTACAGCGTAATATATTAAGACTATCAAAGCTGACCGATCAGCTGTAAAAGCAACACCAACATAATTTGTTCACATGAGCAAGGACGGTAGAGAATTTCATTCACATTTTGCACAAAATATCAAACGGCTTCAAAGAGAGTAATCGCAACAGTAAGCGTAACTCTTCAGCAAGTTACTCAGCTGCAACATGATATTCAGATTCAAGGCTCAAAAATTGTAATTTGCAGATCACCAATCAGGAACCTAACACATTCACGGACGTAGGAGATTTTCAGCTGATGCATAAACACCCGACAAAGGAAATCAACAGCTAGACACTTTCACGCAAATAAAAGACAACAAGATTTAGACACTGAACGTAACGCGACGCTTATAAAATTTGTTCAATTTAGATTGACTCACTAAAATTTGCACCCTGTAAAAATATACTTTTACTGACAGCTGCTTCCAATTTTTCCTCACGTAAAAGATTATATAGTTTGTTCAGTAATTAAGTTTTCAATACAAGATACGTAAGTTGGGTGTTGACCTCTCTCATCATCGAGCATACAGATTTATAGCAACTAACTGACAGTAAACAACTGCAAACTATTGCAAACAAATCTGCAGAACGTTACGAGTTCAACAATTGTAGGGTCAACTAATTATCCCACCTCTACTTACCAATCTGTACAAGATGTATGATAAGATTCTTTGGATAGATAGATAGATGGATAGATAGATATAAGGCACAACAATTGGCAATTATATTAGTCAGCTACAGTCCTTCAAGGCATTGCAAGATCTTTAAACTGATGCATAGACAACTAGTAACAGCACTGGAAAAATACTTTCGATACAGTGCAAGAAAGATTCAGCAAGATCACAATCAGAGTTGATAGGCGTAGCACGATAAGTGTTCGAAAAATGCATAACCACCGCAAATGGAATGTTCATGCATATTTCCATACCTTAGATTAGTGAAACGCCACTGTAGGTCGTGGCAAGTCACTTGACCTGCCTAGTTTACTCTTGACCTGCTTTATGGCCTGTCAAAAATTCTTTGCAGTTAGTAATATCTTCTTTACATTTAATTGCTTCGACCTGCTGAACAACTCTCACGACTACGACATGACATACTGCTGAAATCATATGGCATTATGGCTGGTGACGCCACTGCCTTAGATTCACATTTCGGCACGACCATGTTTGCGTAACAAATTTAAATAATAAAAATATTTAATTAATCATAATTTTGTAGAATGCAAACTGACTGTAAATTCGTAATGCTGAACAGAGGGCTAGTACGAGCCTCAGCAGCACGACAGTCCTTTTCGGGTTCATCAACGCTACACCAAGTCAAGCATATTGCTAAAAGTGCAATTTCTTGTGAGTACTTACCTTTCTTAAACATCAACAATTAAAACTGACGACAGTACATGTAAAAACAACGGCAAGCTAACTGCAAGCTAAACATGGCGACAGATAATACGCACCCTAAACGCCCCCACCCAGGAGAAGAGGAAAATGACAGAAAATTAAACTTCACATCAGACAGGGACAAAAGTAAATGCAAGATAATTAAAAACAGCAATGCACAAATGCAAAGTGCTCTATTATTTCGAGTAGCTGATTGTTGATCTGTTGAACGTTTACACAACCTCTTCCTGCATAAAGTAGGCACAAGGGGAAAACATTGCTAGAAAATTCCCTTTCGATTGCCACGTTTTGCAACAAGTTGCCACTCATTTCTAGCGATGACAACGTAACAGAGACAGGTCAAAGCATACAATACAACACTTTCCCTGCTACAGCTACAGCATTTTAAATCAGAACGACAAAGCTGAAGTAACTGATAAACAGCTGATGCAGCGTTACCCCAGACTACAAATATATATATAATATATAACTACTAATTAATTAGTTAACAAATTTCGCCAAACCCATTCACAGAAGAAGCAAGCATAGGCACAAATGATTCTAACAAAAGCAAACATAAAAAAACTGTACGTAGAAAACAGATGGAATAACAGTTGTCTAGTTTCGTCGACTTCGTATATTGTACTCCCCGTTGACTGCCTCTGGAGGTTTTCTTTGGTCAAGCAGCGAGGCTTTGGCGTCAGGAGTATAGCCATTGTTATTTGAGATGCGTTCTTTGGTCGGCCGGGCTGCGGACGCTTTCTTTTGCGGCATGTAGGTTCGGTAGTAGAAGTCGGAGAAGAGGACGACCATGGAAATGGTGTAGTAGAAGACAATGGAGTTGTACAGGAATGGATAATCGCAGTCTGTACGAACGAACTTGTTGTACCCAGTGTGACTGATCACCCCTATGAACTGGATCTTTAGGACAAATAAAGACAATAGAATTTCAACTGTGGTAACGGAAAGTGTCCACTGACGGCAGCATACCAACCTACTCTTAGTCTAAGGCATTGCTGACCAAATCTCACATCTGCATACTTAACAACCATGCGATGCCATGAATGTCTTTAACACATTATTATCATTTTTTTATTAATTTATTAAATGCCACAATTGTGATTGAAGGAATTTCTCAAGGATCTTATTCAGTAACGATCTCAGGGTAGGCATGTTACGAACCCAGACACATCGTACTGCAAGACAAGCAGCACCAGGTAATCCACATCTCACAACTATTATTATCCTTTGCAGAAGACTACTCATGATTTTTCTCTAATCGACTAACAATGGTGTATTGTATATTACACTGGTGTATTGTATATTACACTGGTGTATTGTATATTACACTGGTGTATTGTATATTATTGACAGTTCTTACTGCAGCTAAACTGGTAAACAGCACCGTGCAAACAACTGGATGCTAATATCCGCAAGACAAAAACTATCAACTGCCGACAGCCTAAATCGGTTTGTCAAGTGAGTAATATGAAAGCATGCACGGATACAATGGGTCTCCAATAAAAATCCGTTTGATGCTGACCAATTTGATTAATTGGATTCACAATTACTGTAAGGTTCCATGGGATGTGACTTACGATGCAACGCTAACATGGGCCTCACCTAAAAGGGACAATGCCGAAAAGTCGATATTCAGCACCACACTTCCTGTATGGCACATCAATCAGTGAAACTGTAAACATACCGTATGTATGTACATGTATATGGCCATTTATACTGTGCCTTTTAAACAGTCTCACAAAGGTGGTTAACTTAGCTACTCAGCAGATCTAAACACGTGCGATTTAAGAGATTTATAAAATGTTTCTCGAGTTGCATTCGATGCAATGTTGCGAATTGTTAATGGAAGACTGTTAATAGCTTTGGAGGACATGACACAAGTTCTTCACATTAGAGAAAATGGCACGTAAACCAAAAGCAGGTAAACAAGTTAACACTATTAATTGCGCCAAAATAAAAAATATTAGAACATGTCTCAATCGATCGGATTCAAAGCGAGCTTTTCGACATAGAAAACAGCGATGGAAAGATGGAGAAGAAACGTACGAGTTGGAGTGAGGTCATGTACTTCTTCCACCAGAGATATTTCTGCATCTGAGGTCCCATGGCTGTAAGGCCGTAGTACATGTACATCAACGCATGGATCGAAGAGTTGATGAGGCCAACAAAAAAGGCTGCAAAGGAAATGGAATCATAATCAGTGTCTGATCGCAAGATATGACCATTGACCAAATCATAAATTCCCTAATCACGACCAAATCATAAATTCTCTAATCAGGACCAAATAGGAAATTTTCTAATCCTGACGAAATATGAAATTCTCTATTTTATTTATTTTTCACATTTGATATATAGTGCCCCTTCAATCTCTTTATACTCAGAGGCCCTCCTGACAACAGCGTGGACACAGAATCGTAGTTTCACGCCAAAGTGCACGAGCAATTGCAAGTGAAGCACTTGCTCAAGGTATCTACGTTGCGGTTTGAGGTGAATTCGAACCTAGAACACTCTGGCTCCAAGGCAACGGACCAACCACTACACCACTGCGCCCCATGATCCTGACCAAAATTAATAAGAAATTCTCTAATCACACTTACTAACACACTACTTTTGAGGCACAAAAATCAAAGACATACAACAGCATGCAAACCAATTCACTTGCTGATATTATACAACTCCTATCCGCTGTGGGACCTACAAACCAGCATGTAACTCTGCCACAGTGTTTCAAAATTACTAAAGTTACTGTCATCGGGTGATCGCATTCCTAACATCTTAATACGTTTTCAAACCAGCATGTTAAAATATAATCAGTCATGTAACCTATAATTACCATGACTACGGCTATTATTATCGCATTCGTTGCCTTCATCATTTAGCCGTGGCTGGGCTGGGAGCTCTTCTGAGTAGGCTTATTGAAGGGGCACCATATAAGTTTTTGGAATGAATGAATGAATCAATTTAGAGTAGGCTACCTTGAGTTACTAAAACTGAATTTTAAAATTCAATGAGAAGTTACATGACAAACGTACATTGTCCTGTCGGAATATATTTGGCTGCCATCCACCAGTTTGCAATCATGGTGGCATGATGGTAGACGTGGAGGAAGGTAACCTGGTTGTTCTTTTTCCTCAGGATGAAGAATACCTAAAGAAGCAACAAGTCTGCCAATGCAGCGACAACTCCTAAACTAACGACATTATTTCAATGATGCCAATGAATAATATTCACACATTCGTAGCCTTTCCAAAAGTAATCATAGCATTAGAAGATTAACAGTATGGCATGGTCAAAAAAGGAAGAAACAAAGAGGTATACATACAAACATGCAAGCATATGTATGCAAATGTATGCATATAAACAACACACAGATATGCATAGGCGCAGGGGACATTTCGGAAGTGAGGGGGGGACAAAAATGTTATTTTTGCCCGAAAAATCTGACGACTTTTTTTTAGTCATCCGCCCAAAATCTTAGGATTTTCTCGTCCGAAAAATCTGATGACCTTTTTTTTTAGTCATTTCCTGTAAATCTTGTGAAAAGTTAGCTTTTTACCCCTCTGTGTGCCCAAGAAAATCCGCCTGTACCTGTTTGCCCGAAAAAAAATCCGACATTTTTTCCCCTGTCCGTGCCTCTTTTGCCCGAAAAACACATTTGCCCGAAATTTGGGGGCATTTGCCCCTCTGGACCCCCGCCTCTTACGCCTATGCAGATATGCACGCAGGACAATCAAGGCCTCAAGTACATGAGACCAAAAGGTCATTAAGAAATCTGACAAACGGATGTAAAAGAAAATTGTTGTGCAATTTAAAAACCTGACATAAATTGACAACATGCACTGAACAGAAGAAATTTCGCAATCAGCATAGCTACAGCATGCACCTGTTGATATGAAACCATCTGGGACAATCTGGGACAAGCCCATTGAAATTATAGGCAAACCAGTCAATGCTGCGTACAACAGGACATTAATTAGCAACGTTCTCCAACTAAACTCTATATGGAGTACAGTATGCCTGCCTATCATCTGTATCACCCGTTAATTTCATTCAACATACTTAAAACATTTGACATACGAATTTTGACATACATACAGCTGAGCCTGTAAATAGTTAAATCATTAGTTAAGAGTTTTTCTTCTTCTTTCTGTTGTTGTATAGCTGCATTGTATTATTTAAGTCAGCCATAAAACTTTGCATGATTTTTAACTAACAAACCAATCAACTAATCAACTAGTAAAATACAATAGCTGTCAGTAACAAAATAGTTATTCTTACTCCTTTCATTCAAGTCAGGCAAAAGCATGAAAAAAAATCAATGGTGTATTTCTTACTGTGTCTGCTAATTCGATAATCTTTGAGATGTAGAACATCCACGTTACATGTGTAAGCTGAAAAACAAATACAGACAACACAGTTACCATATAATAATGAAAACTCCTTCATAGACAGCAAGTAATGCAACTGCACGCATGCATGTAGGTGCCAAATATATGTGGAGCCTTTCACCTGCTCTGCGACAATGTAGAGCCGTTCCTTCTCTGTGGCTGGTCGAACAACTTGGAATGGGCTTCCCCCTTGACTATGCAACACCTCCCAAACTGTTCTCAGTTTCACTAACTCTTGAAGACTGTTTTTTTCGCTTGGGCAGGACCGGGAGCACCTCTGAGTAGATTTCTTGAAGGGGTTCTATATAAATTCTGATCGACTGATTAATTGATATGCGTCCATGCATGAAGACATTTTACATAAGGTGCCTATGATACATTTCAAAATAATTGCTATAATAAGAGTTTTAATTGATCAGTTAAATCTTAAGACAGACTTCAATAAACTGTATACTAAAGACACAAATTTTTACTAGTGCAACACCCTGTAGTAGCTTCTCAGAGTGAAGATGACGCATGGTCGCATGTTGCGTTCTAAGGCTGTTGAATCCCTCTTTGCTTCTACCCTCAGTGACCTCCCTGGGCATGTCCTCCATGATCAACTCCCACCATAATGAGTAACCCTTACGCCTTACTCACATAATCTAGAGATACCATGATTTGATACGTTGATTGGAAAGAGATTTATCACCAGAATGCTGTATAGATGACTTGTTTGACGCTGATATTTTAGTTATTTTATTCAACCTGTGATTTAATTTGTACGTTTTATTATCAATAATTACTTTGATGTATTATAATGATATTTTATGTCCCAATGTTGTGAGTTTGCAAGTGGATCAATAAAGAAAACACTTATGTACTTATTTACTTACTTTCTAAAGCATAGTTTCAATGTCAGGCTCACTTATCACTGAATGAATGAATGCAGCATTGAACAGGACGTAACCCATGTCTATTGATTCCACTTCTGTCAGCTGCCGGTGTCATGTGATATTCCATCCCCCATTAAAGCTACCCAGGGGGATGAATTAATCTATCCCCCCGGATGGAATATACTGGTCTAGATTATCCGAGGGGATAAATCATTCTATCCACTTTACTTAAAAATGCGTATAATTTAAATATTTATGCTGTAATCGAAATTTAAAGCACTTGTCTAATTGTTTTAAGTGTCCTAAACAATTTTCAGAGCATGGCAACTCGAATTTACTTAGTGGCTCTAAGTGTTCTTAAGCGTTCTAAATGTTCTAAGTGCCCTAAAACCAAAGCAAGCAATATATCTAGTAGTAATAAACATAGCTGTTAGTGTCATTGTTCAAAACAAAGCAGATGGAAATTAATTTGCAAAAATAAAAACATGCGGAAGTGTCTTTTTCAACTTCTCTTCATCTGGGGTATACAATTAATACGGGGGCGGGGGGGGAATGATACTCTATTTCGTGACACCGGCAGCTACAAGCCTAATGTGGCCGAAAATAAAAGTGGCTATCTCATAAGGTGGATCACATGCAATGCAAGCAGTACACATGCTCATTTCAATGTGACATTAGCATCAAATGCAAAACTCATAATACTTTATTATTATAGATGACAATGGCAATAGATGTGAGTCATAATAGAACAGATAACATCCTTGACTTCTTTTGTGTGAGATTATACATCACATGAATTGAATATATTATTATAGTTATATTTATTGACAATGCCATTAACAGAGATGAGCCACAGTATGACATGTTACACCTATGACAATCTTTTTCAAGTGGCTACAGTCAGCTACACTGCAGTGTAACTGTCAAGAACATTTCTGACTGTGGCTTATAGACCACCAACTGAAATTGACAAGACACAGTTAAGCCCCTATACTGAAAGGAAAGGCCACTTCTGTTCAATTTGAGCTAAATGAAATTTTAAGCCCCTGGACTGTGTGTGTCAGAGGACTAATTCTGAGAAGAAGCCTTTAATAAATATGTGGAGGCTTGTCCTTTATGAATGTTGACATAGAAGGGAGATTGGGTCACTTGGGTGCTGGCATAGAGGGGAGATTGGGCCAGTTCAATGCCAATAAGTAATGAGTTCTGTCCCTAGTGTAAAGTTGCTCCACAACTAAAAATTCGGTCGTCTAGTGTACACAACACAACACTTTCCCTGCTACAGATACAGCATTTTAAATCAGAACAACAAAGCTGAAGTAACTGAGAAATAGCTGATGCAATATTACCTCAGACTATACACAGATATATATATATAGCTACTATTTAATTATTATTATCTGTTTGTATGTATGTATGCACACATTTTATAGCGCCCCTTCAAGCTCTCTACTCAGAGGTGCTCCCGACTACAGAGCGGACACTGCATCGGAGTTTCACGCCGAAGCACTGAGCAATTGCGAGTGAAGGACTTGCTCAAGGTCCGTACGCGGCGACTTCAGGTGGATTCGAACCTGCAACCCTCCAGTTGCAAGGTGACGAACATACCCACTGTACCACCGCGCCCCACAGATCACAGCTTTTGTCTTAAACAAAACTTCAGTCAGATAACAGTCAGATAGACCTTAGTTCATGTACATGTATTACAGCATACATGTAGTTCATATTTACCATCAATGCACATTTGAGGTGTTCAACACGTATGCAGTATTGCAGCTACATTAATTTTTTTAGACCTTCTATAAGAACTACCTCCCGCCCAAATGTCCAACCTTACTGTATGTACCAATATTGCAACATCTATAATTATGTGCTCGCACTTCTAATTTACTGTACTTCTTCGTAGCGTGAAAGACTTACCCGCATGGAGATGGGGTCTCTTGAGTATGACCAGTCGACTCCCTGACAGGCATAACTATACCCAAGTAGGTAAGACGTCAGAAAGAACTGCAACAAAATGCAATTTAAAAAAACATTAGAGTGACTTTACATCTCTGTGGGATAATGCATTCTGTACACATCAGCTGATGCTCACAATATATATATAATATATATATATAAACAATTAAATATGTATATAAATATATATATATAAAAATTATATATATATATGTATTTTATATCACAGCTTTCATCACATCACCAGCAAGTCTTCCATCAAGCTGTCAACTGCGGCCATCACAATGAGCTCACTTTAGTAGTGTTCACCTACATAAGCTTGGCACTTGGACCATTCTAATACAGCCAGACACTTAACAGTTCAACTGTGAGCATATAATGCATTATTCAGATGGGCTTGCTGGTCAATGAAGGTCAAGTGCCACTTTAGAAATACATGCTTCGTGTTTGTTGCATCGTTTTGTCATGAATATTCATTATTTGTTTGTTTATGCCAAGCGGGGAAGTCCCTACAGAAAATCTTCCGCAGAGACATAATGTCATAAATGCACATTGGATTTAGACAATACAAAAGATGGACCAATGCACAGGCATACGCACTTGGTTTATATCCTATCTGGAAGGTCTATTGTGTCATAAACTTTATGACACGATAGAACTTCCAGATGGGATAAGCCAAGTGCGTATGCCTACGTGTCGATCCACCTTTTGTATTGTCTTTATGGCATAAAGCATAAGTTACTGGTCACTTAACAAGTGAAACTAGCATGCATTTAACCTCCATGGTTGAACACAGAAGGATAACCATGGAGGTGGAGAAGGAAGCAATCCATGATTAAATAGCCTACAATCTGGAATGGGTAGGATGAAGTTTATTCTTCTGACCTACACAGATTGTACAGAAAACCCGTTCCAAATGTTGAAATAAAAGTAGTAAGCATACCAACAATAATGACTTGGCATTTGACAGTTGGGGCCAGGGCGTAGGCAATCTAATGATCTGCTCCAATAATTGCTAGTCAACAGATTTTTTACGAAGCAGGTAACACAGGTAAGTAGTCACATAACAGCACTACGAAATGGACTTTTCCCCATCAGCTCGCTCTGTCATCCCCTCTGGTAGTCTTTCCTCGTCTTTCTCTCGTCTAAAATTTTGCCTTTTTTCTCGGGGTTGAACGCATTGGGAGCACTTCTGAAAGGCTCTTGCTGCGAGAAGCGCTTTACAATGGTTAGATACAAAATAATACAATAATAATACTCCAATCTAAACTAATCTCACCATTGAAAGAAACAGATAATTTTAAGACAAGTGGCTCGAATGTAAAACAGTCATTGCCCGTCTCAATAACTCAAAGAGAAGCCATTAGCGCATAGCTTGTGCAACTTGCACAACATAAGATTTGAACAACACTTCAAATGAAATCAAACTGAATTGAAGATCTGCTCAAATACGAACCACTGCCTAAACCAGTTCCTATATATACGAGCCACAGCTCTCAAAGCGTGGGCTGAGCATTTCAAACTGTAATGCAAAGTGGCTCGATCCTTGTTTAGCTCTTAGAAGTACTTACAACCGAGCACTTTTAACTTGTGCCTTTATCAACATATCCATGTAGCCTACCAGTAAAATCTCTACGCTCTCCTAAATATATGCACAGTTGCACACCAAGTTAAATCCAATGGAATGTGTACAGACGTGATCAAATAAACCGACTAGACATTCATTTGAAGTGATCAAAACAAAAACACTTTCCTAGAGCGTTCGTAAGATACGGTATATATACAACGTATACAACGTCAGTCACTTGCCTCCGTTGCCATGTATGCCGACAATGCCACTAGGGCAAAATTGTAGACGATTATTAAACCCCTGAGGTTGAAGGGTTCTTGCTTTTCCATCACCCTGGGAACGACAACGACGAAGATTAGATAGGAAGCGATGATTATGAGTGCTGGCTCCGGTGTCTGCAGCAGAAACTTATTGTTTGTACGAGGATCTACAAAAAACAAAGTAGACAAGAATCTTTACAAAAAAGTGGAGACTGCATATAAGACAGACTTTTAGAAGATATAAATAACAGGCATCCATGAAATGATATGCAAACCTTCTAAATTTCAAAAGCACAAGATGCAAACCTTCCAAATTTCTGAAGCACTAGATGCAAACCTTCTAAATTTCTAAAACATTAGATACAAACATTCTAAATTTATAAAGCATTACATGCAAACCTTATAAATTTCCAAAGCACTGTGAAAGCAAAATACAGGGCACCAGCTTATTCACGAGGAACAACTGCACTGTGCTGTCAAAACCACATGGCTCTCATCGAAGAAATTTATCTGTAGCCTCTATTCATGTCCAAAAAAATACATAAAGATATGCATTCTGGGTAATTATTAATTTACAACTAGCATGATATTAATCTATTTAAAAGCAATTTATGCAAACTTTATTAATTTAGGATATTCCAATGGTGTCGTTGATAGCTAAAGGAAAGGAATGGAATGATTCTATACTGCTTAGAATGATTCTATACATCTTAGAATGATTCTATACAGCTGTTTTAGAATGAATGCTAAACAAGGAATGAATGCTGTACAATTTGTGTACTGTACTATTTGCAAAAGAATTGCACCATATTGTTTGCTAAAGAATTACACCATATTGTTTGCAAAAGAACTGCACCATATTGTTTGCTAAAGAATTACACCATAAACACTGAATCGGAGCACTGAGCAATATACTTCATGTTGAACAGCTTAAAAAGAAGGACTGAATAAAATTAGCAAATTCAACACCCTACGGCTATGCTTAATATACAAAAATGGATGCATAGCTTATGTCACAGCTTTTAGAGGGCTGTTGAGATAATTATCACAAAAATCTGTTCTGCCTAGCAAAGAATTTCAATCTTGAAATAATCGCCATGACAATCCCTTTAATCAGACAGAAACATAGAATGATCATTTAGACTAATCAAATCCCACAGAGAAACTATGTGTGTAAATCAATATTTTAGCCACCACATTTGAGGGCTGTTTTTATCACCGTCTTGCCGTCTGATTATCCCCTCCCCCACCCCCACAAAACCCAGTGCAGTTCTGATGCAATCGTTTTTATTGCTGAGATTTTTAAGAGGTATTTGTGCAATCGAAATCTTGAGACAATGTCTTGTCATGACATGAATTTGAACACACATTGCCACAGACATCTGTGCTGACAGTACAGCCAACTTTTATTTGTTTGCATGCGCACTTGTCATAGCACCCCTTCAAGCTCTCTATTCAGAGGCGCTCCCGACTACAGAGCGGACATTGCATCAGAATTTCACGCCAAAGCGCTGAGCTATTGCGAGTGAAAGACTTGCCCAAGGTCCATACGCGGCGACTTGAGGTGGATTCGAACCTGCAAACCTTCGGCTGCAAGGCGACGAACATACCCACTACACCACCGCGCCCCACTTACTGCAATTATTCCGACCATAAATTTAATTGACATTACTTAGTCAACTGAGATGGCATAGTATAGCATAGCATTCAGACGATAGAAAGATGTGTTAGTCATTTAGCTCGTTTTAAAATTTCCCTGCTGTAGGAATCAAGGCACTGACATCCTCTGATGTTGTTCTGCCCATCATCTGGAGCAAGAGGTCAGCCCATGCAGCTGCACAGTGCTTGGTCACATGACCAGACAACCATAGAACAGAAGTGCCTCAAATTGACCCCTATTTAGGGACATTAGCAGTAGAGCCAAGGGCTCATATAATACGTCTACATCAACATGAAAAGGTCAGAAGGCCATAGAAGGGATCTAGGACGGTTGGTCATAGGACTATTGGTCATAGGAAGATTGGTCATAGGACTATTGGTCATAGGACGATTGGTCATAGGACTATTGGTAGTAGTACTATTGGTTATAGGACGATTGGTCATAGGACGATTGGTCATAAGGTCCATCTGTCATATGCCACAAATAAATTATAAGAATCTTAAATAAAGCATTGGCAAAATAGACAATCTTCTTTTAATAGACAATTAATTGCATGTATCAATTAGGAAAATTAAGCATTTTTAGATATATCCAATTAGTGTAAATCAAGAAATCTAGTTTAACACATTTTACTTTACATTGCATGTTATATAAATTATCTAGTATATGTTAGTTGGTGTTTTAACCTCTTCAAAAAGTATATATTCGATTATAGCTATAATTTACTAATGTATCTTTGTAAATGTAATGTATCCTTGTAAATTATGCTCAAGTATCCATGTAACCGACTGATAGTCCTATGACCAATAGTCCTGTGACCAATAGTCCTATGACCAATAGTCCTATGACCAATAGTTCTATGACCAATAGTCCTATGACCAATAGTCCTAAGACCAATAGTCCTATGACCAATAGTCCTATGACCAATAGTCCTAAGACCAATAGTCCTATGACCAATAGTCCGTATATCCATAGAAGACTGGACAATGGTTCAGTAACACAGTTTCACCTCAAGCTTCACAGCCCAAGTCAACATGCAGTAAAATAACAGCAGGGTATACGCATACATATGCAGTAGAGGCCTACAAATATATGCAGGTACCCATATTATAAGTATGCATATCATGAAAATACACTATGTTATACATACTACGTCTACAAGTATATAGGAGTACATTTATACCAAGTTTCAGGATTTAGTAAATGGATGCACAATATAATCTAGTGGTCGGCATTTGCGGCTGTCAACTGAGAGGTTGGGGGATTTTGAATCCCTTCAAGGGGGGGGTCAAAAATTCTGTGAGATTTCTGATTCACCAAAATCCCCAGCCAAATCAGCAATAACAAGGCTTTTGGGTGAAAATGACATGGTGGAAACCGACCACCCACCCTGTGACAAAATTTCAAATTGTGGGGCGCGGTGGTGTAGCGGGTATGTTTGTCGCATTGCAACTGGGCGGTTGCAGGTTTAAATCCACCTCAAGCTGCCTCGTAGGGACCTTGAACAAGTTCTTCATTTGCAATTGCTTGTGTGCTTTGGCGTGAAACAATTCAGTGTCTCCGCGCTGTAGTCGGGAGCGCTGATGAGTAGAAATCTTGAAGGGCCGCTATAAAAGCTGCACATACATACATATATACATACATGCATACATACATACATACATGCATACATGCATAGATACATACGTTATATGCACAATTACCCATGTTAAGAAATAAAAAGTCACTAGCACTTTATAGCAATGGCTGCCCCAGGGTTTAAGCTTAACAGACTGCTTCTCATCTTCTCAGCAGTGGCCACCATAGAGGAACGGAGTCTTCCTCTCCGACAGACACATGCACTGCATCCACACACACCACCAGCAGCTGTTCTCCACTTCACTGTTAACAGTGGCATCAACGCAGGGATTCTGTGAGCCACTGCACGGGCAGATAGATGATGTGTCTGGGATGAGCCGATCCGAAGAGGCAGGCAGCCATAAATATATATATGTGTATAATATATATATATATATATATTATATATACACACACACACACATATATATATATACATACACACATGTATATATGAATCAGACTAACAGCAACTTCACTTTGTTAGCCTTCGTCTGTAGTGGCAGGTGGTGGCCTCTCCCGTTCCTTCCTTTCCTTTGCCCTCTGATCTTTCCACAAAAAGTATGCAACCATTAGTGGGCCATTACAAGCGCATCCGTTAAACAGCACAGTTAACCATGGTGTGCATATCTTGAGGAGATACCCTTTAACTTTATTGTTCACGGTTTGTAACCTCGGACAGCCCAACCCCCCCCCATCCCAAGCCCTGAGACCATCATGATGCAACTCCAGTGACAACTAAACCTCTTTTCCTGCTATCTTGCTTCTATCTCCCTCCTAAAAATGCAAAGAACATACATTTGGTACATCTCCAAATTTCCCTAAAGCACCACTCAAAAGCTGTGCACAAGGCACCAGTCTGTTCACGAGGCACCAGCTTATTCACGTAATGTAATCAATTACATTAATCAAACAAACACCCATTTGATTAACCTTCAAATGATCACTTGAACGAGCTAGGTCGCTATTGAATTTAAATATAATTCTTCAACTTACCTCCACCTGCAATGAACATCTTCTCGTACCAGTCCTTCTGCTGGAAAAACTCCAAAACGGAGATTTTTCCAAATTGTCCTTTGTACCCCGCTGACGCATTCATTTCCGCAGACTCTCCAACCATGGTGATATTTCAAAAAGTTCACCGTCTAGAATATCTAGAATATAAGAAAACATGCAACTACTAGCATACTCCTAAGTAAGAAGCTTCAGTACAATATTCACCTTCATCTATTGTTATTATAAACAATGTTCCCTCTAAGCTGTGTACGTGTGCACGTGCACACAGATTCTGAGATGCATGCACACAAGAAAACAAGATGTGCATCCACATATACACACACAAGTCTCAATACAACCAATAACTTTCTGCTCGTTTTCAAACAAGGCACGTCATATAAATTTACTACCAGTGCTGTCCAAAACTCAAATTTCTCAAAACCATAAAATAACACCTCTGCAGAATTGTTTAAACTTCAATAATAACCATCTTTGGCTCAATATATATCAATATATACATCAATATATATCGCTATACTTAAGCTTATATAGGATCAGTGCCACCTTGCCAATAAGCTTTAAAAAAGGGCTACAGCTCAGGACCTCATAATCTGGGTCTCAAAAAGTGTGGTAGGCCTACATAGCAATAACATTAATGAACCTTAATAAAATTACTTTGAAACATATTTTTGGTTTACAGGGTATACTGTATTGAAATTTGTGACAGAGATCTACCTATATGCTGAATGTGACTATAATATGACTCTGGAATTACGACAGTATGCAAGTCCTGTATTTTTTCATTTAAACATACACATTTTACAGTAGCTTGATGGCTATGCATTGAGCACCTTTGAGAAGGTCTTAATCTGCCCTATATAAATCTAATGTTACCTTACATTACATTGAAAATGCAAACTCCTCTTCTCCATATTACACAACACCAACACATCTTATATTAACTACTACCTCCTCTCTGTTCTCATTCTCCATTCACAGTCATACTCTCTGATCCACCCAAAGCCACATTATCCTCTGATCCATATACAAAATATTTACTAGTCCTTAAATCACTTCTAGCTGTTTCAAAATTATATATACAGGGTGGCTCAAAATAAACCGGACTATTAGTTTTTGCAATTGCATCGCTTGAATAATCAATGTAATTATCGCCTTAAAACTATCATTAGACAGAAATGACTAGGCCTGGCAATTCTTGACTAGTTTTTAAACAGTGGTTATTAATGAATTATCACTTCGAAGACCATCGGGGAATGGAGTACCCCAGGGCAATAAACAGTAATAATCAGAATTAATTAGACGCTGCTTAGGCTATTATAGGCCAGTCAAATTGTAGGCATAGGCCTAGATCTAAACTTGAATGGGGTACGCCTACCGGTACATGATATATTCAGAACAGGGTCAGGCAGGTGCTCCATCTTGCTGGAAAGTGAAATTGTGACCAGCTGCGGAAGCACTTCTCACAGAGCATCATGGTTTCGGTTGCCGTGTCGCAGCTGAGGAAATCGTCATTAGTTTTTGTTGAACGAGGAGCAAAAGTTAACAGTTCCTAATACTGTGACATCGTCCTACATCAAGGATTATTGCCAGACATTATAGCTCACTCTGGTCACAATTTCACTTTCCAGCAGGATGGAGCACCTGCTCATCGTTGCCGAAAAACAGTTGCTTTTCTCACTGCTCACGTTCCAGACTTTATTGAACCAGACAATTGGCCACCGAACAGTCCGGACTTGAATCCCGTAGACTATTCCATCTGGGGAATGCTTCAGCAGCTTGTCTACAGGCAGAGAATTCGAGATATTGAACATTTGAAAGAAGTTCTGACCGCATGCTGGGACGAAATCAGCGAGGACACTATCAACCGGGCTATTGGACAGTTTCGCAAGCGATTATCATTGGTTATCGCAGCAAACGGAGGACATATTGAACATCACTTTGACTGAAATTTCTTACGCATTCAGAAAATTCTGAAACTTTACAGTTCATTCAATGTTATATGCCAAACCAATGCCATTTTTCTGTGTCATTTCTGTCTATAAATTATAATGATAGAATGATAAAACTAATAGTCCGGTTTATTTTGAGCCACCCTGTATATATATATATATATATATATATATATATATATATATATATATATATATATATATCCACATTATGGCAAAACCATAGATACCAATCTCCAGCAAACTGAGCCGTGACTAAATAACGACACTTGCAGCCGGTGGCATACCATCACTGTCATTTGAAAACCTCAGCGTGGCTCTCAGACCTATGCAAACTGTCACACCTCCGAGTAGAAAAGTAAACCATATGGCTTCAAGATTAGGCTACGACTTACGCCAACTTCCGTCGATCAGTTTAAAAATCAGTTAAACAACAACATGTCAAGCCGACCTAGAATTATTAAGATTATTAAAAGGTACAGTAAAGGTTACCTGCATAGGCTACAGTCAGGCTAATGTAACAGTAAGTCAGTCCAGGCCATGCCCCAGCAGAGAGAGCAGGGCGTGTTAGTCAGGGCAGCAGCAGTCAACGCTGAAGCCTACGCAAGGCTGAACGTACCGCTGGCTATAACATCCGACCCAGGCCAGACCAGCAGGCGCTCTGCCGTCAGCTCAGAATGACAGTCCACACACACACACGCACAGCACACTCCGCACACACACAAACAGACCCAACTAACCAATAATAGGACTGGTGGCAGGCATGCTTGCTAGAGTCAGACTTATTAATCAAATCTATCGTCTTCCCGTCCCTTTCGGCTCGGTCATGTAGTGCGGAATCTTTCAGTTCAACAACGATGCTATTTCTGATGTCTAAGATGATTGAAGCATAGCTGCTAAATTATCCAATTAGGCCTACACTAACTTGATGTTACTTCAGCTGCAGACCATTGAAGCCGGTGTTAAGTAGTGCACCAACTTGCAGTAATTTTTAAGCAGCCGGTGTATAAAAGAACGACCTACCTCGAGCAGTGACCGACTGAATAGGGCACACTGACACTATAGAGTACCAAGTACCAACCGCCTCCTCCAAAGCCTCCAGTGCCTCTACATAGGAGATATGAAAGACAGCAGCATCCTTTCAGAAAGCTACCAAAGAGACGGCGCTAGGAGGCTGCACGTACCGTTTGAATTATTTCTACAGCCTACATCTGCTTAGCTTCAGCCAGCCAGTCAGCCAAACAGTGGGTGGTGTACAGAGTGATCGGAAAATCTCACAAATTTAAATTACTGCTGAGGATTTTGAAGATGGAATTACCTGACGATGTCCATAGAGTTGAGGCTTAGAGCATTGAAAAATGTTGCAAGAACATGTAGACCTAATGACACAAATGCCATTAATGTAGACATAAATGTAGTCTTATATGTGGACATAAATGACGTAAATGTCTTTATTATTGGTAATGTTTGCAAAGAGAGACATAGATTATATCAAGATTATTGATTATTGTTGTTTAATTTCATTTTCAAATTAATCAACAAGATGCTAATCTACTTCACTTAGATGACTTTATGCAAATTTGTTTTTCAAATGCTTTTAATGTACCATTGACAACATTTTTTCTTTTCAGTAGTATACATGACGATTCATTTCTATGACTTGACTACATCACAAGTATTCCAAATCCTACAGGCCTGCTATGTGCATATTATGGTAATTGCCAAACAGCATGCACAGCTTTACTGTACCCAAAAAAAGAACAAAGAGGAGTGATGTCCTAAGGGATAAACATTTGATCATATACTGGTACACAGACACCTGTAATGTGCCCAGTTACCAATAATGGAAGTTATCTCTGTGCATGAAACATACACGATAAATAAATAGCGTGAGGGCAGGCATTGTTCAACATCTGAATACCTGGGAGAAAGTCTGTGGCCTATACTTCCTTATAGACCTACTTTTCACTGCATTTTAAAAGAGCAATACTTACCTCCAGCTTTACACAAAGAAAGTTTTTCATACAACTCCGCAATTTGCCTGCAGGTTAGTATACGAAGGTCTTACACCACAATAAAGACAACACAGGTAGGCCTAAGTCAGCACAATATTATGTAGGCCTACAGTATACGTCCTAGGAGCAATAACAGCAAAACATGCTGTCTCGCAAGAAATGGTCGCCGTCGCCGTCGTCGTCGGCAAAGCAGCGAATGATCTGTGTTGTTATGTGAGTGTATATATATAATATATATTATATATATATAGAGAGAGAGCATATATATATATATATTATATATATAGAGAGAGCATATATATATATATATATATATAATATATATATCATATATATAGAGAGAGCATATATATATATATATATATATATATATAATTATGTGAGTGTGCTGCAGTTGTGTGCAGATACATGTAGACAGACGCCAAACAGACGCCAAAGGTTTGACGAAGCAGTTCAGTCGAGTACAAGCAAGCGACTCCGAGCACGTTTTTTCAGTCACCGCTTAATAAAATGATCTGACCAGAATTAAGTCACTCACGAGCTTCAGAAAAAAACACAGACCTACCTCCTGAGCGAGGACTCATGCATTGGTGAATATACCTCCAAACTTGTTGATTTGTGATCTGACAGGCCGAGACAAGTTGACTATCAATGATGTTGGTGCTGTTCACTGGTAGTCTAAGTAGGCCTTCAACACAGCACTCGATCGATTGGCTTGACTGATAAAGGTTCATATAAGAAGAGGACAGTTCTACATGGTAATCCAAAATAAGCCCTCAGAACACTGAGCTGGACAATGTGTAGGATTGTACAAGTAGGTTATATATAATTATCACAATGACACCATATGTACTCGGATATCTATCAATAGACAACTCACTGATACTTGGGTCCATAAAACTTTGTTCTGTTACAGAACAAGAACCTGCAAAACAAGAGATAACACGTATTATCTGCTAAGTGAAAACAAGTCAATACATCATCGTTCCTGTTCACTTTCTTCAACCATAATTATAACTCTCTGCAAAGTTTAAACCAGGTTAAGTCAGTGTCAAAAAGGCATCAACATTGATGATAACTGTATACATCGTAAAGTCGTAAACACTCATAGGCCTATGTCTTGTAGGCCTAATTAAGCCGTGGCTGGGCTGGGCTAGGCGTGCTTCTGAGTAGAATTCCTTATTAGGCGCTATATAAGCCCCTGGAATGAAAGAAAGAAAGAATGAATGAATGAATGAAGTCAATATCCTAGACTCCTAGTAGATCGGTCTCAAGGGCAGAGAGGCAGCTGATGGTGAACAAGCAATTTGAACGAGTCAAGACTTACCCTGAGCTTGAAATGACTGAAACGAATGGACAAACACTGGGATAGGCTATAGAATTATTCCCACATCAACACTGACCATCAACCAACCAAGAACTGTTCGTTTTAAGGTACGACCAAAACGAGGCAATCGGATAACCTAGCTGAACAATGGCAAGCCTGGGAACTGAGGTCTGATTAATTCAGTAGGCTATTTTAGCTGGCCAGAGTTCAAAGTTTCCTAAACTTTAGTTTGAGGCCCACATGACACAACCTATATATGCGCCACACATGCATGTATATACCCTGCCATGCATATCTCCTCTCTTGCACTGATCGAGTGTATTTTGGTTGCCTAACAGTACTGTAAGGCCATGTGGGGTTTCATTAGGACTGGCTTATTGCTATCGGACTGTCACACAAAGAACTACACTGTTACTGCTGTAGAAAGGAACTCAGACTATAGATCAGCAGCAGCAGGCCAAACTCTGCAGCTAATTTGATCTAGTCTGCCGACTTCTATTCACAGTGTCCACTATTCAAATGAGCAAGCAGAATAATGAGCCTGTGGGCTACTAAGAGTATAAGACTCTAGAAAACAAACTATTTATATTTACAAACTTTGCAGCTGATCTGAAAAGCTTGGCATAGGTGAAGACTTTTTAAGGCCACGACAAACTAAAGTTTACTGTACATTGTGTTGAATTTGCCATGGTTCCAGCTTGACTAACTGCACGAAATTCCCCATTCTGTCAATCGATTTTGTCTCTATGTATAGGGTAATGTGTGGCAAGGCGGAATTAAATTTAGCCCATTGATTGATTGATTGAATCAGTTCCTGACGCTAAGCATATAACATATATATATATAATGTATGTATAAATATATAATTATATATATATATAAAATATAGCTTCAATTAAATAATTAAAAATCCTGGGCGACAAACTGCATTCAATTATGTCCTAACCATAAATGTAACTGAATAATGGTATGAATATTATATTACCTAGAGGATCTGTTAAGTCCTGATCATAGATCTAACTATATGGACCTCTTCATATAATTAAGTTTAGGCCAATGCCGTTTTGAAACATGTAGGCCTACATTCCTATCAATGCCATCTTCAATGCATAGGGAACATTCTGCACAAGCCTACAATCCCTGCATTATAATGTCTGATACAAAAGAACTCTGTATTAAGGGTGATTGTATAAGGGGTGACAAGAACATGATGAAGGCCTATATATAGCAAAATTAAGGCTGATAAAGCAGTGCTAGACTACAGCAAACAGGTCAGAGCAGCAACTGTGTATACGTGATTTAAATTCCGAGTGTTCTGAATGCTCTAGAATAGATATATAGGCTTAGAAATCCGCCATGGTTACGACACCTCCCACTGTGCCCCACAGGCTCACTACCCCTTGTCTACAAAATCTCTTGTCCCAAGATTTTGTATAGGGCCTACGCCTTTCCGCCATCTGCTGTGTTGTTATATGAGCATACGCGTAAGAAGGCCATCTACGTATTACGGCAGCAAATGCACACACGTATATATATATATATATATATATATATATATATACACGGGTATATATACGTGTATATATATATATATATATGTCAGCAAAATGTGTTCCATGTTAAATGAGCTCTATTGATTATAACGCATATTTACTACAGTTCACTATAGGCCTACATAAATAATCAGTTAATCACTTTATATATAAATAAAAAATATATATAATCACTGTATATTATGAAAACCACGTTTATATATATATATACATATTGTGAGTGTTAGCTACCTATTACCCCTCTGGGCTTCCTTACTTGAACTCTCCTTGACTATGTGGGAGTTGAGGGAAGGGCAGGGCCTATTTAAAGGGCTACTACTGTGGGGGCTTGCTTCTTGTCGTGGGTCTTCTCTGTGGTGTGTGTTCGACTCCTGTTGAGCGTGGCGTGTGGTTCGTGTGCTACGACGTTTGTCTTCTTCGATTGCCGTCCCACCCCGTTGGTGAACTGGCCTACATCCGTCTTCCTTTGGGCTCCGTTAGCCTGGTGTGTCTTCCCGTCAGCTCTGTCGAATCAGCTGTATCGGTCGTACTTCATGTCAGCTTTGGGTAACGTTAACCTACTTCTTGTCAGACTGCTCTGTTATTGAATAAATCGATGTTATTTTACATTACGGACCTGAGTATTACTCATCATCTTCTAGACTAGAGCAAGTGAACCCAACAGATGGGGTCTCTCGGGATTTTTTTCACGATAATTTGAAATTTGCGTCAAAAAAGGGGCGTTGTTTCCGTGAAATTTAGCGAATTGTACGGTGGTAATTCCGTTGGGAAAGTGTTATATGGTGGTTGGCCGTGAAGACAGGTCAATGGTTGTTGTTTTTGGCGAATTAGGTCGGGAAAATTAGTGCGGGAAATTTCGACGTTTTGCGACATTGAATTGTGCGAGTTTTGTAAATTTGGTCGAGACAGTTTTGAAGTGAGCTGTCGTGGGTGAATTTTTGCGCTGTGCGTTGGTCTGCACGTCGAATAGTCGACAGGGCGTAGAGGTAAAATGGCGTCGTTAGAGGAGGAGTTAATTCCTGAATTTGGGGATGTCAGAGACATACCAAGTGACACACTTCGACTGGTGAGTGAGACATATGGTGAGGAAGTGGAGGACGTGTCTAGGTCACAGGTGAGGAGAATGGCTATGAAACCATTGTCACCGAAATTGGGTAGTGCAGCTTGGAAACTTAAGGCACAGGCGAAGAAAGAGGAGGCCGAGTTAGAGCGCTTGCACTTAAAAGAGGACAGAGAGTGGGAGAGAGAGAAGGAGCGAATGAGATTCGAGGAGAAGAAAATGCAAATTGAAGCAGAGAGAGAGGAGAAGAAAATGCAAATTGAAGCAGAGAGAGAGGAGAAGAAAATGCAGATTGCAGCAGAGGAGAATAAATTGAGGATTGAAGCAGAAGAGACGAAAAGGAGATTTGACATGGAGGAGAAACGAATGAATATGGAATTTGAGAAGCAGAGATTAGAAATGGACGGACGGAGAATAGAAGGAGGTGGTGCTGTCGAACGACCAGCGCATGGAACTGAGGATTTGCGTTTTGGGGCAGCTCTGAAATTTGTGCCAAAATTTGATTCGGCCGATATCGAACATTATTTTGCGGCGTTTGAGCAAGCAATGACGTTGCATCAAATTCCGATGGGAAAATGGTCGTCCCTCCTACAGCCACAGTTGTCGGGGAAGGCGGCGAAAGTTTTTGCGGCTTTATCGTTGGAGGAGTGCGTCCAATATGATATTGTGAAGAGTGCGCTATTGACGGCGTACGAACGTATTCCGGAATTTTATCGAAAGAAATTTCGGGGGTTGCGAAAAGAACCGAGGGAAACGTATGCGAATTATGCATTTCGACTGCAGAGTCCTTTTCAGAGATGGATTGAGGGTACAAACTCGTGGGAGGAGTTAGCAAAATTTAAAGAGGTAATTCTCATGGAGCAGTTTGTACAAGCGTTACCTATTGACGTACACAGGTGGTTGATCGATAAGAGCCCTGATACTGTTGCAAGTGCTGCACGTTTAGCGGATGAATATGCAGTGTTATACAAGCAGGGGCCGAACCATTATTCTGGGGGGTTCCGCAGGGATTTTTCCGACCGTACACGAGGATTCTCATCTGATGAAAGTGAGAAGAAAGATGTATGGGAGCGTCAAGGCGTGGGGTACAAGGATGGTACGCGTCGTGATACAAATTGGGGTAGACGTTCGCCTCAAAGAGGAACGTATGGGTTTAATAAGCCTGTGCGGGAAAATGATGACGTCACTGGTTTTGGGGAACCGGTCACGTGCGCATTTTGTAGAGCGCCAGGTCATACGAAGGCCAGTTGTTGGAAATTAAAACGAAAGGAGGGGACTCAAATAGAAAATTGGAGGGGTGCGAAACCTGTGGGTTTGGTTCAGACTGTTTCGGCGCCTGTTAAACCACAGAGTTTTCCGAAGCCAATTGAATCTGTTGATAAACTGTATGCACCATTTTGTGTGATTGGATGTGTAATTGATGATGAGGGTGCACGAAAGGAGGCGGTATTCTTGAGAGACAGTGGAGCGCTGCAGTCTTTGGTGTCTAATGAATGGTTGAATGAGCATGAGTTTGTACACATGAATGAAACGAGGTTACTCAGAGGTATATCTGGTTCTATTGTGGAATGTCCTTTGGTGAAAGTGAATGTTGATTGTGCATTTGTTCAAGGTGAGGTGTTATGCTGTCTAATGCATTCACTTCCAATGGCTGGGGTGCATTGCATTGTGGGTAATGATACAGCGCTGGCAGGACAGGTGTTGGAGGTCGCGGTGACGACTCGTGCACAGGCTAGAGCACATGCAGTGAGACAGAGTGAGAGGGAGACGGCGGTGTGCAGTGAAGCGGCGCCCGAGCGGTCGGAGATAGTGGGTCAAAGTACGGAGTCGGCCGACCAAGAGCGAACGCCAGGTGAAATAATTGACAGACAAGTTGAACGAATGAATTTCGATGAAGGCGACTTATCGAGTTTATTTGCAGCGACAGAATCTGTTGTGACAGAAAGATCGGAGCTATATGTTAGCCGACAGGAATTAATATTGCGCCAGCGCCGGTGTCCTGAATTGAGACCATTGTATGCACAAGTCGACGAGACGGTGTCTGTCGGTGGGCGTGTACAACCGTATGCGTTGGTGGACGAGGTCTTGGTGCGTCGATGGGAGGAGAAGTGTACACCATTAGGAATGGGTGTGGTACAAATAGTTGTGCCTCGTGACTTACGACAGAAGTTGTTGCATGTGGCCCATGATATACCAGCGGCTGGGCATTTGGGTACTAGAAAGACACTGGATCGGTTGACGAAGCATTTCTGGTGGCCTCATGTGAATCGAGACGTTCGTGAGTATTGTCGTTCATGTGATGTGTGTCAACGCTTAGGCAAAGGAAACAGAAATTATAGGGCGCCCATGGTCAGTATGCCTGTAATGGAGGAAGTGTTTCAACGCTTGGCAATGGATATCGTAGGCCCATTGAGTGTATGTGAGGGAACGGGGAATAGGTTTATTCTCACGGTCATTGATTTGGCTTCCCATTTTCCATTTGCTTTTCCGTTGAAGAATCATACGGCGCAGGATGTGGCTAAATGTTTGTGTGAAGTTTTTTCGCTTTTCGGATTTCCGAAAGAATTGTTATCTGATTGTGGCTCAGAATTCATGTCTGATTTGATGCAAGTGTTTGTGCATGAATGTGGTATTGTGCAGTTGAAAACTAGTCCTTATAGACCACAAACGAATGGCTCGTGCGAACGCTTTCATCGTACTATGAAAGATATGTTGAAGGCGTTGGCTGAAACATATCCGGGTTCTTGGGATGCAATGTTGCCGTGGATCTTGTTTGCATATAGAGAGGTTCCGGTACAGGGTACTGGCTTTTCTGCTTTTGATTTGATGTATGGCAGAGATGTGCGTGGCATGTTGCAATTGATGAAGGAAGAATGGTTGGCGAAAGATGTTGTACATGAAGTGTCTGGCAAGAATGTGATTGACTATGTTTTACAATTACGTGAACGTATGCGTGTTGGATTGAAACTTGCTGGTGAAAATGCTGTTGATGCGAAAAGTAAATCGAAGCAACTGTATGATAAGCAGTCACGTGCTGTGTCTTTTGAGGAAGGTGAAAAGGTTTTACTCTTGATTCCGTTGGTGGGTAAACCTTTACAGACCAAATATTGTGGACCGTATGTGGTTGTACGTCGACTTGGTCCGGTCGATTATTTAGTGAGTACCCCGGATCGAAGAAAAACGGAACGGGTGGTACATGTGAATCTGATGAAGCGCTATGTGGATCGTATGGATGTGGTGTATGAGCGACCGAATGAGGAGGTGGTGGCTTCTGTGTTGGTGGTAAATCCGGATGTGAGGATGAATGATGTGACTTTAGAGGATAAGGTCTTACAATGTGAAGTGTCTGCTGAGTGTCGTGCGGAATTGCGGGATGTTTTGCATGACTTTGCACATGTGTTTAGTGAAGTACCGGGTAAAACATCTATGGTGTCTCATAGAATTGATTTGGTTGAAGGTGCTCGCCCTGTTCGACAATACCCTTACAGGTTAAATCCTGAGAAAATGGCGAGGGTGGATAAAGAGGTGAATCAGTTGTTGGAAGCGGAGGTTGCTTTTCTTGATCTAAAATCTCGTCTGGCTTCTAGACCTATCTTAATACCTCCTGACTTTACTAAACAGTTTTGTGTGGGTGTTGATGCTTCTCAATTCTGTCTGGGAGCGTGCTTGTTTCAGATGAAGGATGGATTGGAACACCCGATCTGCTATTTGAGTCGGAAGCTGCTGCCGCAGGAGATTCGCTATTCGACCATAGAGAAGGAAGCGCTGGCACTGATGGTCGCCTTGCGGGCCTTTAGTGTCTACTTTGGATCCGCAGTCGTCCTGGTGTTCACCGATCATAAACCGTTGCAGTTCATCCATCAGATGGCGAACAAAAATATGAAGCTCTTGCGATGGAGTTTAGAGCTTGAACAGTACAACTTGGACATTAGACATCGTCCAGGCGAATGGAATGTTCTGCCGGACATTCTGAGTCGTCCATCTGAGTAATGTGAGTGGGAGCGGGTGAGGGCACACGTCATTCAGTGTCTCCACTTGGCTCCTCACAGCGGAGTCGTCGGGCGTGCTAGAGATGCTCTCTGGTACGTCTATCCTCGTCGTATGTCAATGGAACATTCTGTCATGAAAAGTCAAACACTGTCCAGAAACAGTTTCAATGGAACATTCTGTCATGAAAAGTCAAACACTGTCCAGAAACAGTTTCAATGGAACGTTCTGTCATAAAAGGAAAGCACGGAATTCTTCGGCAATGAACTCTTCAGTGTGTCTGTAGTGTAGGGTGGCTTGTGCCAATGACCATTATACATTTTGGTTCATTTTTGATACACCAGTTGGTGTCCAAATTTTTTCTTGTGTTTCAGATATAGTTTTTGGACATTTGAACTATTACTGTGTATGTATATATATCGTGATTACGTGTGAACTGATGATTTGGGTTATATGAAGTTTGTGTATTCAGATCATGATTATATCGGACTCGTACGTTATTTAGGAGTGCGATGCATTAGTTAGTTAAGTCTTGCTGAATTGCTTAGTACGTGTAATGGCTTGTACTGAGTGATTTTGCATTTAGGCGTTGCATTATTTAGTTAAGTCTTGCTGAATTGCTTAGTACGTGTAATGGCTTGTACTGAGTGATTTTGCATTTAGGCGTAGCATTTGTTCGTATAGTTCGTCGTCCCCGTTGGACTCCTCATGTTCTGGTGGGGGGGTATGTGAGTGTTAGCTACCTATTACCCCTCTGGGCTTCCTTACTTGAACTCTCCTTGACTATGTGGGAGTTGAGGGAAGGGCAGGGCCTATTTAAAGGGCTACTACTGTGGGGGCTTGCTTCTTGTCGTGGGTCTTCTCTGTGGTGTGTGTTCGACTCCTGTTGAGCGTGGCGTGTGGTTCGTGTGCTACGACGTTTGTCTTCTTCGATTGCCGTCCCACCCCGTTGGTGAACTGGCCTACATCCGTCTTCCTTTGGGCTCCGTTAGCCTGGTGTGTCTTCCCGTCAGCTCTGTCGAATCAGCTGTATCGGTCGTACTTCATGTCAGCTTTGGGTAACGTTAACCTACTTCTTGTCAGACTGCTCTGTTATTGAATAAATCGATGTTATTTTACATTACGGACCTGAGTATTACTCATCATCTTCTAGACTAGAGCAAGTGAACCCAACAATATATATATATATATATATATCATAAACATTACAGTTCAATGAACAGGGAACATATTTTTTACTACAGTTAATGAACCGGAACATATTTTGTGGACACGGGTGAGTTGCTATAGCGTTATAGGCACATCATATAAATGCAGATGTGTTGATGTGCTGGTCACCGGTAGGGTGACTGCTGCCAGTCTCCTGGTGAGGTCACCAGCCCCGGCAGGCATGTCCTTCAACACTGGAAACTACTTAGGATAGTGATGCATATTTTGTATAGTGTAGATTGTACAACCAGCATCATAGGGTATATAGGCCTACTGCTTCTTTTTATTGACAATGGATAGGCCTACTGCATGCCTGCCATAACTATAGAAGCAACCCAGTTCAACAGACGGAGAATCTACTCAAGCAGATGCAAGTCTCGAAATTCAACATGGAGATAGTGAGGTTGAGCGAGCTACGGCAGAGCTTTTGTGCAAAATTAAACCTGTTTGTTGTGGGCAGCCAGTGCAGTACAGGTGCAGGATGTGTATAAAAAATCAAATCAAATCAAATAACTGTATACACAAGCTTTTGTTGCCATTAATTAGTTTCCTTGAAGAGGCGCTACATAAATACCTGAATGAATGAATGAATTAATTAATTAATCACACAATTCTGAGGTTGACAGAAGGTATAATTAAACACGAGCACATAGGCCTACATGTTCAATTTGCGAAGCGAATTAATTAGTAACTTGGTTCAAACTTTCATTAGGCAACTAAATAAATAGGCCTACACGCAGACTTCTGTTGTGTTTTAAAATTGCAGATGTAATACTTGTCCATATAGTTAGAATTGCAGTTTTGGGTCACCTGAGTGATCAGACAGAACCTCAGGTTAAAAAAAATATTTTTATAACACCACAAAGCAATTTGCTTTTGTAGTCAGTCATGAGACCATAGCTCTGAAATTCCTCAAGTAGGCTACTGATCAGCTCATTGTAGAGACCATGGCCACATTCATGACCCACATCATGTATAAAGACACTTTGCTTTATACAACGGGGTAGAAATCTTTAAATTGTTTCTCTGCCCTGGCGGCGATTTGAACCCCAAACTCCGTAATGACAGTTCAACACACTGTAACCCTAAACTATGTTGCGCAAGATTCTGGGTAACTCAAACCATTATTAAGCCTATATAGAAATATTATATAGCATATACTTACCTAGGCCTACAGCTTGAGAAAAGTATGGCAATTTAAAGATGGTGACAGGAGCTAATTTAACCTGAAGAGGCCATCTGGCAGGATGTCAATATTCAATTAAAATTTACAAAATTGGCCCAAGGATAATTATTGTTGGCGGCGGGCTACTCAGTTTGGTGTTACCGAGTTCGTGTGCAACGCTTCGATCCTGGACCTTCTGTCGCAAAATCCGGGTCACTGATCGTGCCTTTATTTTTGCATTATAACATTAGACATCCTATAGTAAAAACGTCAAAACTTCACAAAGCTGCCCTGCTCCTACACGCAGGGGCTTCTATCCCCCCTAAGCAACCGGGCGCAATCCATTCCCCCCCCTTTTCTGGACCGGCCTTCCTCTATGCATGCACTATGCAATATAATGCAATTTATGGGGTGCGGCGGTGTAGTGGTGGCGTCGCTGCCTTGAAGCCGGAAGGTTCGAGGTTCGAATCCACCTCAAGTCGCCGCGTAGGAACCTTTTGCAAGTCCTTCACTCGCAATTGCTCAGCGCTTCGGCGTGAAACTCCGATCGATGCAGGGTCCGCTCTGCAGTCGGGAGCGCCTCCGAGTGGATAGGGAGCTTGAAGGGGCGCTATAAAAAGTACAAACAATTTAGCGCATGCCCTCCTCTAGTGTGGGAATGAAGGTTTGTTTGGAGAGGGACAAACGAGCATCCAGCAGACGATCGCCGAAGCATGTGTAGTGCCGAGAAGGGACCTGGTATGGGGAGGGAATGTGCCCCTCCCCATAAGAAATTTTTGTTATTTCCGCATTGCAATTTCAGCATTTTAAGTTGTCCTCTTAGCAAAATTACTCTACTGTTTCACTGGAGGAATTGCTGTCAAAATTGGGCAGCCATATGTTTTGCGCCTCTGATCAGTGTGATCGAGAGGCGTTACATAAATTTTTAGCGCACAATGCAATACAATAAAATACAATGTAGGTCGTAAATTGTAAGCCCACGTAATAATGATGTTACTTTACTAAGTGTTCAAGGACCACATTTGACTGTCTGAAAGTTGAAAGATAACATTGGAGAGAAGCCATTTAGTTGTGCAAAATAGTTTTTGTATCAACATTATTTTTTTCAAATTATTATAATATGATTGTATTATTTATTAAAATAGTAAAAACATAATAATAATCATGTAGCCTAATAGGAAATTTTTATAGTATAGTTATTATGGCTGTTATAGCAGTTCATGTAATTCAAAAATGCAGATAGTAGCCTAACTAAAAACTCAAAGTGTATACATTTTGCTAAAAACTATTAGGCCTACCATTTTGTCCAAATTTATATGGAGGGGAAGTATTTTCTGGGGGGATCTTCCTTTACTCTTTTCCTTTAGTGATGCCTAGATTGAACGCTACCCTCCATGTCCGACCTCCCCCCCAACCGACGTGAAATTTGGCTGTATTCTGATTCCCCCCCCTATTTTTCACTGGGCGCAAGCTGCGCCCGCCATGTATAGGGATAGAAGCCCCTGCCTACACGAAGTGCCATCGTAAGTCTTGGACAAAGTTCGAATTTTGTGTGGAACTGCACGCTAAAAATGCCCTGCTGGTCCATAGATGGGGGGTGGGCCGTCAACTGCCAAGCTTGCCCATGCTTTAATAAGACGGCACTGCCTATAGCCTATATGGCTATACCTGTACACTACAAAACTCATTCTTCTGTCCTTTCGCCCTCTCTGGAGAGTGGAGATCGAGACTGTAGGCTACTGGTTGCTCGGATAACTGACGCTTTGTTGGACCTCAAACCACTAACGTTTCAGAAGTTTATGTAGGCCTATGTCGCATCACAATAACATTCTACAAAGGCTAGGCCTATTAATTATGCTATTGTGGCCTATTATATAGGCCTAAGCCCAAGAGCTCTCTGATAATTAGGCTATAATTTAAGCCTATCAAGACAACTAGACAAGCAAACTAGCAAAGACACTAGAGCGGAAGATATACTACTAGCGGCAGATTATTACTAGAATGAGTTAGGCCTAGCTGTTAAACAGGCCTAGCGAAAGCTACCACAAAAATCCAAACGTTCACTTATAGGCTAACCTACATTAATTTTGTTCGGAGATCCTGAATCCTAAACATAATCAGCCGAATCCCACGGCGTCTCTACGAAAATCTCCCGCGCGGTTTAAATAAAAAATATTACCTTGAAAGAATAATTCCGCTGTTAATTAGAACTCGCTGCTGAAAAGTGAAAACACTAAACTAACACTTAGCCTACTTAGGCTAGATATTTGGCACGCGTCCAAACTAAGATTTAAGCGCATCTAATAAGTAAATTGTAAACTCCTTGCACGGCCTGTTATGGAGTGGAAAATGGAAACATAGGAATGCACAGAACAGGTAGACGATTAGGCCTACTAAAAAGAACGTAGGCTTATAATATTATTATAGACATCGTCTGAACTCTGAATAGGCCTACTTCCGCTAGGCTACAGGTGAACGCATTGCACGGAGGACGATGTTCGGTGAAGTGACTCCGTATCGCTTAGGCAAATAATCCAAAGAGCGGGAACACATTTTATCGCGTTTGTTGCAATGGTTGGCTGGTACCAGGCAAACCTTGGTTCTATTATTTTCCTCATTCATACGCGCCCTTCTGCCCACCTGCCCCGCTGTTGATAGCCTAATCATAACGTCAACAAACTGTTTTTACATTAGCTAGCAGCGTTACGTCTCAAGCGTTAGGCTATAACTATAAGACTATTAGCGCTCGTGAATAAGCTGGCGCCCTGCGCTTGGCTTTCGAGTGGCGCTCTAGAAATGTAGACAAATAACGTTTTACAGACCTAGCGTCATCCTATGGTTCTTTCAGGTATAGCTTTAATATTAATTTGACAATCCGAAGCCGTCCACAGCATGATAGCTCCCCATTTTATCACTCGGCCCTTATATTTTTCAATTTAAAAAAGCAATCGAGAAGCTATATCAAGAAACTTTTCAAATGCTTAAGCACTTAACATAGTGCAGCGTCATTGATAACATAATTTATTTAGTTTCGTCTTGCTTGCCAATTTTAATAAAATTAGTAGCATCAAGGCCATATATAATAAAATATAATAATTATATGGTCGAGCTACATAAAAGTGTGCACACTTCGCAATTGTAAACTCCAAACTTTAGAAGCACCAGTTTAAGTCAAAGCATAGGGTAATCGCTTATTCACCAGTGCTGCATTGAGTCAGAGGGGTTGTCCAAAGGGTAGTCAGCATGCACTCAGCACTGAGAAGTAGGGGTGTGTGTGTGGGTTTGCCAGAGGGAAATCTAAAACTATCAATGAATAAATTGAATATATATTATATATAATGATATATATATATCATATATATAATTTTATATATATATAATTTCCAAACATGTGACATATTCGTCTATAATTATAGCTTCATCTCTCTCTCTTATCTGTACACAATTCATGTTTTCTTGCAGTATTGTAGACTCAAAAAATTGTCCTATGGGTAAGGTTTAGCCAACACTCACATCACTCCATTTAGCGTCAGACCTCCCTCCCTACCTAAAGTAGATACTTTTTTATTCTTGCGCTCCAAGTAGGCGTTAGAGATTCTAAATCATGTGAGACAACAGCTGATTTGAAATGGGCATGGAAGTCGATCGACATAAATAATATTGCACTTAAAATAGGTCTTCTGTACTGATGCTGAAAGCTTGGAAACATCAAAGAATTCATGCAAACAATTGTTGTCCATAGCATGTTTCATGGAAAGGTTACAGCCACACCAGCGACCTCAAATTATGTATGTATGTGTGCACTTATCATAGCGCCCCTTCACGTTTTCTACTCAGAAGCGCTCCCGACTACAGTGCAGACACTGAATCCGAGTTTCACGCTGAAGCAATTGTAAGTGAAGGACTCGCCCAAGGTCCCTACAGGGCTGCTTGAGGTGAATTCGAACCTACAACCCTCCAGTCACAAGATAACGAACATACCCATTACCCACTACACCACCGTGCCCTGAAGATCCCCATTATAGGGTCAGAATCTTCACCCACTATGCACCGAGCCCCTCAATCTTCACAGCAGAGCAATACCTCTGCTACCACAAAATTGCCATACCAATCACCAATTAGAACTGGCGTCATATTTTCATATCTTCCTTTATTTCATTTCACAATCAACCAGTCTGTACAACTTTAGTGTTCATGGTGCAAAAAAGTAATTGTTAGAAAGCTGAAAGCAACAGAGGTCATTTTCCAAGCAAAAAGTGGCACAGTTTCATCACAAACAGACGAAGAGTGACTTCACAAAAAAGTCCATACGAAAATTTAAAAAAACGTAAAAATTTAGCAGATCAAAGAGAAAAGATTTCTCTTGCTAGGTAAATTTTTTATTGTTCTGTGACTAAACGATAATCAGGAATGTTTCACTGATTCACCAAAAGTGGCAAAACATCGTAAAAGCAGCACGGTTACAAAACACAACCTAATGATCTACGGTAACACGAAAAGACTGAGCGTTCTCACAGATTCAATCCCACCGGAAGAGCCCACCAAGGAATCGCCGTCAAACATGTTTCATGATGACTGAGCGGCGCTCCAACTAGGCGTTAGAGATTCTAGATCATGTGAGGCAGCAGCTGATCACTTGAAATGTGCGTCTGAATCTCGCTTCTCTTCACGAGTAATATCTTCTTCTTCTGTTCTTCTGTCAGCCAACTGCGGATCACCTTCCAGACAGCTGAATGAACAATAAACAACGACAACACAACTGACAACCAATCCTGACGACTGAAACTAATCGCAGTGCAACAACAGACACTATGTCACTACTCAGCGCCTTCGTGAGGTTATTGTAAGGCGCTATATAAATGTTTGTATGCAACTATGCATGCATACAAGTATTAAGATGTGATTACAAAATTTCTTATATGCTTCGTTCCACTGCTCACAGAGCTTTCAAGTTGTGATAAAAGCTAAGCATTAAGTATTTTAAATGAGATAAATTTATTATTTGCCAAACTTCTTTTTCTTTATGTACAAAATATCACGTAAACTGTAAGATATAAACGGTATGTCAAATTATACCAGAACTTACATCACTGTTCATAACTTTTTATTATATACCAAAAAAGCACATACATATTAGCGGTAAGCATAGTTTGCATCAATTACAGATACAAAGATTTATACAATAAATGTTCAACTTTGCGTCAGCCATGAATTATGATTTTGATTTCATTTGAAGTGACACAGATGCCCTGGGTATCAAGATAACAGCACTACTACTACAGATGTCAATAGGTAAGGTTAGAATTCCAACTACCGGTATTGTGTTTGCAGCATAACTAGAACATAGATCTGCTAAACTTACAAGAAAGCAACCATGGCATTTCGAAGAGCAGGATATAAGCCAGAATTCCAGGAAAATAGGTGGACAGACACGTTATGATGTAGCGTACAACGTCCAAATCCTAAAGAAACAAAACATCTTATTTCTAAGCTTACAAGTAATTAAAACGGGATCATAATTTCATTTTGAGTAAGGTTGCTGTTATCGTACCTTACTGTTACAACGATGAAAATAAGACACACGTCATTGTAAATTGGTTAACTGTTTCTTTAAACATTTTACATTGTACATGAAAACAATATATGAAAATGTCAAAAGGCAATTTTTAGCTTATTCGAAGGAGAAGCTAGCTATTCGCCAATTTATGAAGAAAACAGTGGATAATGAAATAATGCTTCTTAGAACATACGACAACAAAATTCCAATGGTAACAAATACAAAGTAAATATTACAAACACAAATTAGAACTGTTGATCAGTGCTTTTAAAGACTCTACACAGCGGTGATAGCACCCAAAGAAAGCTACTGGTATGCTGCAGCAATTGATCTTCTACAGCAGATGCCTTTTCCAGTCATGCTTACTACCAACCATGTGCATCAGTGAAATTGCCCCTAGTATATGTATACATGTGACATGATCAGTGGCTTAATTATCCCCAACAACTTGGTAACGATATAAATATTTAATTTTGTTAAAAGATTATACGTGTGCAGTCAAACCATGTTCAAGATGCCAGCGTTGGTGAAGTCAAATATGAGGACCATTCGAACTCCGAGATTCGCTTGGTGGTATTCCTCAAGGAACATGGCAATGTAGTTCTTCATCTCTTGAACCAACTTTCCTTTCTGATGCTGACTGACTCTGAAGTGCACTGCGGACAAAACCACATCAGCTAGTAAAAACAACCGCTAGCTAGTAAAAACAACCGCTAGCTAGTAAAAACAACCGCTAGCTAGTAAAAACAACCGCTAGCTAGTAAAAACAACCGCTAGCTAGTAAAAACAACCGCTAGCTAGTAAAAACAACCGCTAGCTAGTAAAAACAACCGCTAGCTAGTAAAAACAACCGCTAGCTGTCATTACTCATTGGCTAAATCTCAATTTCAATTTTCAGTTATCAGCTTTGAAATCAGGGCTTAAAGTGTGGCTGGACGGTCATGGACGGCGTCCATGCACTTATTTTAAAAACTGAACACCATCCTGCCACTTATTGTCCAGCACAGGCTGGAAAGATAAGGGGCGTCCAGGCACTTCTTCTGAAAAGGTAAGGGGCGTCCAGGCACTTATTTTTCCACACCTTAAGCACTGTTTGAAATCATTTGTTTTCAAGCATGTCTGATCTATATTCAAGCTTTACGAGCTGGCACTGAACTACACCTGCAGGAGGAAATGAACAGGAAACGTGCAAGCACTGTCACAGACAAATACTATCACCACATGCATTGCCAAAAACATCATTATGACTCGCATTCGATCGTAATTTATATGAAATGCCTCGATCAACAGCCAACCGAAGGAATTCCACCAGCTTAATTAGACACGTAGGGAAATTCCATCACATAAGAAATCAAAGTACTCAAATAAATGTGATTTGCTCTGGCAAGTGAGTATTCTATTATTGAGTTTTGAGCCATAATATGTATTTCACACCGCAGTGCACTTGAAACTGATGCCTTGACAGGTGGACAGTTTAACAAAACAACTGCATTTACATCAGTTGAATATTTTAAATTGGCACACTCTTTCAGACATTATTATGTAGCTCATTCATTCATTCACTCTATGGACTTATATAGCGCTCCTTCAAGAAATCTCCTCATTAGTGCTCCCTGCCCAGCCACGGCAAAAGAAAAACACGATTGTTAAGAATCACTCTGCCTCGCACTTCAGTGCACGCGACTTAATGACCAGTAATATTCAATGTTTAACAGCACTCACAGATTTTCCGGTTTTCTTTGTCTTCACCATGCCAGTAAAGAGATTTCCTGTTCTGCAGTTCTTCTGGAAATGACTCGGGTTTCAGATCTACAATCAAAAACAGACTCATCAAAAGGTCACAACATGGCCGCAAAAATAACAGTGCTAAATAATACTCGTATTGCATGTATGTAGGTATGTATGAGCATCTGTTCTAGCTCCCCCTTCAAGATTGCTACTCAGAGGCGCTCCCGACTACAATGCGGACACTGATTCAAAGTTTCATGCCATTGCCGAAGCGCATGAGCAACCTCGCGTGATGGACTTGCTCATGGTCCCTACGCAGCAGTGGCTTGAGGTGGATTCAAACCCACAACCTTCCGGCTCCAAGGCATCGAACATACTCTACTCCGCAGTGGATTAGGTGTATTACACATTTACCGAGCAGCACCATTGATTGATGGTGCTAAGAAACTGTGGGGAAGGACTCATTCATATTCAAGCTTCCTGCACAGTAACCTTTTTGTTTCGATAGCCAGCATAAAGCAGCATGAAAACGAAGAACTTTGTGACCAGAATTCGTGTCTTCACAGGGTTTTCTTTAAACACACAGATGTTGAGAGCTCCAGATTTGAGGTAAGTAATGTTTTGATCAGAGAATCAAATACCTCCTGCAGTGGGACAGGAATAGTCTCACAGCTCATGATCACGCAGACAGCACCTCTTCAAAGAATCTACTCAGAGGTACTCCCAATTTCAGCAGAACCAAAAAGAATAATTTTCAAGTGCTTATGGAATGAGTCAATAGAGTGAAATAGGAGCAGCTCAATAGGGAGGCCATTCCATGTCGCTGGGCCAACTACAGCAAAGCACAGTATGTTAGTGGTCAAATGCAGTTACTAACAATGCCCTAACTCTGGCATGCTTCTGAATTTTTTTATTTCAAAGTGATTATCAATTGCCAACTTGTGGGCTGTACATGCTGAGTCCTATAATATAAATTTAACCGATCACAACAGAAATACAGAAATTATAAATGCAAAGCTGGAGAAAGCCATTACCTGCTAACCTCCTCATTGGCATGAGAAGATTTCGAAAGGTTCTACATAAAAGCCCGATACATCTGGGCAGACGTACCATTTAGTTTAATCTCTTTTCGAAACTTGAGGACCGTGTCAATCATCTCCACTGGCTTTGTCAAGTCTCCATTTACTCCGTAGAATGTTCGAACGAAGCACGCCAGATATGGATCGCTTGATCGAACTCGTTCAACGTCTCGTTCGTCATACGATCCATTCTCTGTGGACTCTTAACAAACACAAGCACAATAAACAATTGTCAGAACTTATGTCCATTCATTCATTTTGAGAATTTATACAGTGTCTCTTCAAGAAACTTACTCAGAGGCACTCCCAGCACAGACACAGCTAAAAAAGTAGGATTTGAGATACTTAAAAATGCAGGGAAATTTACCCTAGGCATAAGTCGCAAGGTTAGTGAGAGGCCATTCCAAATAACGGGACCCACAACAGAAAAGGCTCGGCGCTGTCTGATAGAAGTGCGAGCTCGCGGAACCAAAAGTTCACCCGACGTTTCAATATCTGTCACAAGCACAGCACTGAAATTAGACATTTCAATCTCCCTACTTCTGTAGCAATATTGCCTGCAGTGTTAAAAAGAAGTAGGTGTTGAAAAAAAGCTGGTGACAAAGATCTATGATAGCTGCACGAAAGAAGCACTGACACATAGAAAGACTCAGACAGATACGCTACTGTACCAGATGATGATGAATAGATACAGATTCGGACCACCATGGACTACTCCTACGGACAACCTTCTGACTCATCAACTCAGTGCTTGTGAATAAGTTGGTGCCCGGTAAGTGGCTTTCGAGTGGCGCTTTGGAAGTCTCGAGATTATGATTAGCAAGCTTAAACAAAGAAGCTCAGCCTGTGATTAAATTGAGCCGGATCCGAGGTTCGGCATCTCAGACTTGAGATTCACCATTTAAAAAAAATATCTGCCACTTTATGCACTTTTGTCATAAAATCGACCAAGTGATTCCTGTTTCATACAGTTATGTGTTGCCCAAACAGCAAGCATCATTTTTATAATTTCGTCACTTTAGACTTTAGATCTGTAAAACTAATCTGACACCTCTGGGCGAGCAATTTAATGGTTGAGCTCAGCGTTTAGAGGAGTTGCATCATTGGATGTTTGAAAAAGTTTACTAAACACTAGAGTGTGCCAGAACTAGATTTTAAAAATAATTAATTGAAATAAATGAATATTCTATTTCAGTAAGCACGAAGTTCAATGTCTCAAACTTAACCCTTTGAACCCGACGGGCCGGTTTTCCGGCCTGTTATCCATAGAGTTACAGGAGCTCAGTGTTCAAAGGGTTAAAATACCTGCATATTCTTTGAAGAATCGTTCTCGCAGTTCTCCAACCAATTTATCTACATCCTGAAATGTTGAACAAATTAATGGACGTAAGGAAACATTAAACAACTTCAATACATATAGAAAGAAATTTTACAACATAAAAAAGACAAAAAGCAATATGAATAGGCATTCACTTCAAAACAGTAAAGAAATCCTATAATGCAAAAATCATGCTTTAAAAAACGCACATAATTATATGCAATAGCACAAGATATAAAAATATACATACTTCTTGTGTTGGTGTGGCCATTGAGATCAATGTTCTAATTCTTGTACTGAATTCAAACAAACAAATCCTACAAAAAAATTTAAGTACTTATTTATACATCCATATTCAAGAAAACTCAAAACAAGCACACACAATGGAAGGCTTACAAACTACTGGGATAGAAAGTAGAAGCTTATGGCTGCATGGCAGCCTGCTATAGAATGCAGGGCCAACCACTGTTCAGCTTCCACGTAGCCCTGTGGCAATGCATGACAGATGAGCCTGTGTTGCAGAACGACGAAATTTAAAACCAGGCAAATATGACACTGGAACACAAACCGTTCGCAAATGTATGATGGAGCACAACTAGCCAAGGCAAAATATAAGCAAGCAAGCAAGTAAGTAAGTATAGCCTTTATTCATCCATTAGCAAATGTTCAGTGGACGAATGTATTGATCAGTATATGGATTTGATTGTTCATTTGGGCAACCAGTGCAACTGATCAGTGCTGCAAGAAGTAGACCTGGGAGTCGACCCCAATAAGTCGACCCCAGTCGACTTGGTCATCCCAAGTCGGGTCGGGTCGTTTCTGCTCACCGCAACTGACCCCAAGTCGAATTTTGTAGATAGAAGTCACTTGAAGTTGTTTTTACCTCAAGTCGACTTAAACCGACTTGCGACACAAACATAGTCAAATTTGTCACTTCAAACAAATGATTGTGACAACATTTAAGCAGCTTTTGTTCCCTTATGTGTTTGCAAAAATGAATGAGGCCTTGCTAAACAGAGACTTAGGCTAGGCTACTGATTATTTTTGCGGTGGGCTATCGTGGAGACTGCCGTCTGCCGATCTATTCATAGGCTATAATTTGTAATTTTATGCCTAAACGTCACGCCTAGGCATGCGCTTAATTAAAATGGTGAAACAAAATGTTACTAAATTATTAGCACGTGTGCATATCAAGCAATCAGTGAACTTCTAGTGGTCACTGGTCAGTAAATTCGGCGCAAAGAAAGCTGGATCTACAAGGCCTATATAGTGAATCGATAGTTTGGCGCTACTTTGGAGCGCTGCATCTGCAGTCCTGTAACAGTTGTCTGCAGACGGAAAAACTATTGTAGAGCCAATTGGACAATAAAAGACTTTACTCTCAGTGAGTAGGCCTAGTAGCTGTAGTAGCCTACTGTAGGATGATGCGCTTGCAATGCTATTTGCTAAGCTGCGAAATGATGTTAGTGCATGGCCAAATAATTATGAAAACAGAATTACAGATTAGGCTAATCATAACACGCCATTCACGTGCAACCATGCAGTCCGCGGTCCGCTATGTTATCTTAGACCTTGTGCTTTTTACAAATTTATTTAATCTTAATATTAAGAAATATTAATTATGAGTGTAATCTGAATAATCACAGACGATCATGGACAAGCTAAAATTCATAGGCCTAATAATTTGCCGCCGCATTGTCTAGGTTACTAGATGGCTAAAAGCATCACAAAACTATTCAAACTGAAACACAAACAGCTTAATTGATATGGACTTAATAGCACTTTAACAAATTCATGCATCAAATAAGTGTTGAGGCCTCATTACTCATTTGTAGTCCTAAATGAAATTAATGCTTGCAGGAAAATTGGCTAGACTTCTTGCATTAGTAGCCGTACGAAGACCTAGGCCAATGGCTAGTACCATGTCAGAAGTCGACTTCAAGTCGGAAGTCGGTTGTTTTTCTGCCAAGTCGGGTCAAGTCGTTTTGACGCCGAGAAGTCGACTTCAAGTCGACCTCAAGTCACTTTAGGGTCAAGTGGGGTCATTTGAGCTGACCAAAGTCACTCCCAGGTCTAGCAAGAAGACTGTGGAGGTTTGAGTGAAAGTTGAAGGAGGTGAAGCACAGAAGCTTCTCCTGCCTGCTACCGTTGGTGGATTGATCGCTTGCATGAAGGTATATTGAGCTAACTACAGATTCATGACCATACTTCCGAATCTAACCAATTAGCCAAGCTGCACTGTTTAAAGACTGACTGTTGCCTCTTCAAGAACCTTTATCCCATTCAGTTGATCCTCCACATTCCAAATCGTGAATTAAACGACACCTTAACATCTGCTCTGCCCCACTGGAACTAGACTCGAGCCGCCTTCGGCTTAACCATTGGACGACCCTTCTGGCGCGACGCAGCGCTCGTGAATAGGCTGGTGTCCTGCGCTTGGCTTGCCAACGACGCTTTAGAAGTTTGGTTTATGATCACGCCTATCATGATTGTAGCGCGTTCGAAACAAATGTTGCGAAAAATTATGATAAATTCGCACGCATAAAAAGCCAATTGATTCTTATTCAAATTCAGAGTTCAAATTTCAGTCATTATAATTGGAAAAACCGAAATTACCGGCGTATTCAACACCGTCTCAACAAAGCGACAAAAACGATTCCTCGCACTAGGATGAGTCGATGACACATCTGATAAGATCTAGAAAAGACTACCAATATTTTTAAAGAAAGTTTTCCTCTTCGGCTTACAGCCTATTATATTTGAATTCCTGTAATGATAAAAATTATATAAGTACAGTGCCTGAAGTGTGAAAAAATAAGTGCCTGGACGCCCCTTACCTTTCCAAAAGAAGTGTCTGGACGCCATAGGCGCAATCACGTCCTAAAAGTTGCGGGGGACCAAATGAATCACGTCCAAAAAGTTGGGGGGGGACCATAATGATAAAGTCAATGGGACCACTCAAAAGTTGGGGGGGACGCGTCCCGTGGGTCCCATAGGGTGGTTGCGCCTATGCTGGACGCCCCTCACCTTTCCAGTCTGTGCCCGCCATTCAGTGGCGTAGGCAAGGGGGGGGTTTCGGGGGTTAAAACCCCCCCCATTGGCTCCGAAAAAACGGTTTTTTTAAGGTTATTTTTCCGTTTAAGTAAGAAAAATAGCAAAAAACAGGGTTTCCGGCCATAAAACCCCCCCCATGAAAAATTCCTGGCTACGCCACGGCGCCATTAAGTGGTTGGATGGATGGACGGCGTTCAAATTTCGAAACAAGTGTATGTCCATGACCGTCCAGGCACACTTCAAGCCCTGTATAAAAAGTTTATCGAAGTAGTTGTGTTGAAAGGCTATATATTGAGCTAGCACTGTACTGATTGATTGATTGATTACTGTGTTATCAAAATAGGTCATCTGCACAATCATGAAAGCAAGAATTCAGCACTATACGGTAGCGTTGTCTTTTCTTGCGGTTGGTTTAAAGGCCACATGAAGGCTGCTTGCCGTCTTGCCGTCGGTTGTCAGTAACTCAAAACCAAATTATTAGATTCAGTTTTTGGTTTTCGTCGGAGCGAAAGTGCATTAATATGGCGACGAGTTCGGCCTTTGCAAGGGCGACTGGATCATGTCTTCTTACACGCAAGATTTCACGCGCCTTGAACCGCAGTGCGGTGAGAACTTTTTGAACAAGATGTGCAAATATTATACGTGGTCAGGTCAATAATAGATGGGAAGTGGAAACACCTTGACCTAATTGAACTTGGCGTGGCCTTGACATATTGAACCAACATCTGGAAATTGACTGGGCTGTGCCCAGGCCTCAGCACGGCTGTAAAAATTTTAATAGAGGGATAAGGCGACGCTAATGGTACTTGTTTATGTGCACAGACGTAAATTGTGTGATCTGTACGATCGAAACATAAAGGCTGAGGAACACAGTATGACAGATTGTCCATAAAGCTCATCCATCCACTCCACTTTTAGAGACCAAAAGGAAAATTATAATTTATGATATATGCATGCATTGAAAGAGAATAAAAAAATCTTGCAGATGAGGGGATTGCCTTTGTGCAGACTTGCAGACCTGTTTTAACTCAGCATGTTAAAAAATGAGCCAAACAATGCAACACAAAAAATACTTTTTTTAAGAATTTCATTTGAACTATTGATGTTCCTATAACGTCAATATTGGAATAAACAAGTTAAATGATCTTCACTGTCCGGATGCTTACTTAACTACTCTAGAGTAATTAAATGTTGTCGTATCATTATAGTAATAATTTTTTGCAGTTTTCTTCATATGATGTGCTTAAATAAGTGACATTTATTAAAGCAAGTTTCTCTTAATACTGGTTGTGTTAAGCATCATTGTGGGGTTCTTAAAAGGTGCTTTAAAATGGTCAATTACATCTGATAATACATATAATATACTTGGTATAGTACATTATTGTATTATTAATCGGTATTAATCTGTATAAATAAGTTAATGATTGAGAAATCATGGTCTATTTGTATAACTGCAAATTGTGTTCATTGGTCTATGAGGTGCCTGTGCCATCAAGTGGTTGGATGAATTTTAAGGCACTTCAGAGAGCAATCTAGCAGAGTCAAGTCATGTTTTCTGCAATTCTAAAGTCAAGCGTTCCAGTGCTGCTGTATCTCTATTTGAAGATGGTTGGGGGCTGTTAGTTATTTTGGTCTACTGTTTTGTGAACAGGGTAGGCCTATTGCTTCTTCGCTGCTGCGAACGTTGCATTCCTCAGATGCTCTACGGAAGGAGATGTACTGGAATGACAAGTATGAAGTCGGAGAAGATGTAAGTGGTAGATTTCTGAGTTCCATAGATTTGGAAATTTGAAATTCATTTTCTTTTAATTTTTCCATTCGATATCGTGTATAAATTTGTGATTGGGTTGTCCAGTTGTTTAAATGGAAGAGCACTTGTTTATCTACAATGGCTGACCCATTGCCAAAGAGGGATTCATCTGAGCCTGAAGGAAAGAAGACTTGTTTATATACATGTTAAAGCTTGAAACTTCAAAAGAAAGATTAAAACTATTGTGTAAGAAATCGACAATTGGAATTTTAAATTTTTCATGTTTTCAAATGAGCGTTTGTGTATAATTTTGTTAATCAGACGCCTATTTACAGCTTCACACTGCATATTATTTTGTGATTTGTTTTTTTTTTCATTGTGAACTAGCAATTTAAGAAAATTCTGATAGCCAATCGAGGAGAGATTGCCTGCCGTGTTATAGACACCTGCAGAAGGCTTGGTATCAAAACGGTGGCAATTCACAGTGATGTCGACTCAAATGCGGTAAGTTGCCATTAGTCAGGAGAACTTCTAACAATTCTTACATGATTACAATGTGATACACATTTATTTAGCAGCAGTGCTGTTTGCAGAACTTTTTTGCTGGCAGAGTAAAAGAAGTCCATCCAGTTCCATGTGGAACACAGGGAGGCGCTCATCTCTTTTTTTGGCCCTTGAGCCGGCAACGGACGAATCCCAAGGTCCTGGACACGGGGCCGGTGTATCACAGGACCTGCCGTTTACTTCCCAGCTTACGCCGGTACGAAATTATACTGCTGGGTGACCAGGGCCGCATTAAGGCTAGTGCGGGCCCGGGTGCTGTGGTAACCTTGCGGGCCCTCCTCTCAGTCTTCTGTCAGCCACTGGTCTACCATGGCAAAGTTCTCCCACACGCATGTATTTATACCGTGTTTGCTAATGAGTATACACTATACAGCCAAGGGATACTTTTCCTTTGGGACGCATGTAATTGTTTCCAAGGAAAAGTTTCCTACACTAGTAGATATAGGCTAAGTCTATAATACGCGACAGAAGGAACGAACGACTAGATTCTTCAATTGTTGTTTATATTTATAAACCCTAGGGCCTATATGCTTATATCATATATGGTCCTTCCAGTTGATTTTCTTCATTGTTCCCCACGTCCACATTTCGAAGACCTCCAGTCTTCTTATGATTATATTGCTTGCTCTCATGGTTCATGTCTCACATCTAAACAACACCACGTGCATTCCATGTCAATGTTTTATCATCCGTTTCTCTGGATTCCTGTTTCCTCTTTTCTTTTCAGTTTATCGTAATTCTTAAATTTAAATTTATAAGTTCGTTCTTCCTATTTCCAGGTCTAATAAAATATAGCATCACATTTCTTTCGCAAACTCCAATAATATTCTGGCAAACCGCTCTTTAGAGTGTCATAATCTTCTTGCACCAATTATAAGGTATAGGAACTATCGGAGAACTGTAGGTCTACACAGTGAAAGAGATCGAGACAAAGGAAGTGGGTATACGATACAGGCTGAGGACAAATTCACTGCGAAGAACGGTCATGAAGAAATAATGAAGGGAAGCGAACAAGAGGAGGACCACGACAGCTTATGCTGGACTGGATAATAACAAATGGATAGGCCTATGGAAAGTTTGAGGAAGAGGCATCGGACATTTCAGCCAACCTTGGAGACAGAAAACTAGAGGAGAAGATGAGAAGATATAATAGGTTTAAGAAATTAAGAGTTACCTGGTATCCAATAACAAGTCTTCTAACGTTATTTCTCTTATTATTTTAAAGAAGCCAGTCAAAATGATTGACCCTCATGGCCTAATTTAAGATAGCCCATCACTGTTGATACTTCCCAAACAGGGCCGGATTATAAGGCATGTTTAGCATGTTCGACCGAACAGGGGGCTCCACACTTTAGGGGACCCCACATGTGGGAAAAAATTTCCGATTTTTTTTAGATTTTTAGCAAATTTCAACCAAACGACTAAAAAAGGTCATAAAAATTTTTGACCGAAGATCGGCAAACATTTTCCAAACAGGGCCCCACATTTCTTAATCCGGCCCTGTTCCCAAAGATAAATTTACAATAACAATGAGTTCCTGCGATTTCAACCAATTTATAAGCTGAGCTAATAAATCGGATGTGTGCGAGAACTTTGTCAAAATTTCATCGACGATAACTTTCATTATTGTTGCGGTATTCTTGCTAAGAAATTTCATTTCCGAAAATGCGGGCCCCTAAAGCTGCGGGCCCGGGTGCTGCAGCACCCTTAGCACCTACCTTAATGCGGGCCTGTTGGTGACAGAGGCACGTGTGCGTAAACAACTTGCCCAAGGTCGTTACCCAGATTCGAACCCCCAACTGCCCGCTCCGTGAACAAGCGCGTTACCGATAGGCCACCAGGTCGCTGGCAGGGTACTTAATAATAATAATAAGCATTTTTTTGTATTTGGAATTATTTAATAAGTATAAGTCAAATTTTGCATCTTAGCACTTTGTGACAAGCTGCTTTGTTTCGGCTTCCATGTAGACTGGTTATGAATTCGGTTCATTTTTTTATTTGACATTGTGTGCAATACAGAGGATACATCATGACTGTCGCCAGAGCTCCAAGAGCTGACGGCACCAGATGACCAGGTGGCAATACAAGTTTTTGGGAAATTTTGCGAACAAATGATCGATCTTATTGAGAAAACACATATTTTTTTATTTCTTTTGTCTTATGATTTTGTCTATTTATAGAAATTTGTTCGAATGGCAGACGAGGCATTCTGCATTGGTCCTGCTCCAACGAACCAGAGTTACCTGAAGATGGACACCATTCTAGATGTTGTACACAAAAGTGGAGCAGAAGCAGTATGTTTACGATGCATTCCTTGATTTAATCAGATACACTACAAATAAAAATTGGTTCTTGGATGTTAAAACTTCAACGTCATTCTTAATCCTTTACCTGTTTGCCCCGAGTATATCCGCTGGAAACGGGCTTAAAATTTAAAAATGAACCGGTAAAGGGTTAACAAAGATAATCATCAGCAGGGTATTATGTACCGTAAAACGGGGTCACTTTGGCCCATTTTCAACTTGTTTTTGTAATAAAACGATAATGTGACTGAATATGGCTGATCTAGCAATTTCATTAGCAGTGCATAGGGTTAGAGAGTAGAAGTGTACAATAAAAAAAATTGTTTGAAAAAAGTTGAACCTTTATTTTTTAACTTTTGGGGTGGGCCAAAGTCACCCCATCAGGTGGGGTGACTTTGGCCCACAGTGGTTTTGCCGTTATTGGACAAAGTGGACCTATTGCTGGGGTGACTTTGGCCCTATGAATGTGTTTTAAAAGATATATAACTTATAATTAACACAAAAATGACACTGGTACTGGTACTGGTACTTGTAAAAGACGTGTAAAGGACTACTGCGAAGTCATACGACAATTGAAATGTTCGTGAACTCCATTTGCTTCTCAATCTCAGTGAATCACTTTGAACAATATCCACACTTCAAACTAACACAAAAATGATCTATGGCAATGTTACTGGTACTTATAAAAGACTTGTAAAAGATTAAAGAAAAGTCAACTGACTAATGAAATGTCCACAAATTCCATTTACTTTCCAATGAATGGACTTGGAGCAATTCTCGTGCAGATGTTTTCTTTGGCTGTGGAATTTTCAAAACTGCTGCTGTATGGTAGAATATCTTATCCACATCTGCAGGTCAGTTCCAGTTCATATCACTTCTAGCTAAACAGCTGATTTGAGTTCTTCATTTATTTAGTGCTTTGACCATACCAGGGAATTGTTCATCTTCGTACATGTGACTAGGCCCTATATAGTCACCTTTCAAGAAATTGGTACGGTATGCTCAACCAAAAACCAGTCAAAATATCATAGAAAGTGAAGTTTAAACAAATGCATTTATTAATTTTGACAGAAACATAATATATAATATATACGTCGTCAACAACAGTAATTTAGAATATGGGCCAAAGTCACCCCAACTTTGGGCCAAAGTCACCCCAAAAAATGTTCTTGCATTTTTAACTTACTTACTAGCGTCATCGCGGAACAAACGGTGCGCCATATACATGCCATCATAATGTACATTGTAAAGCTTAATGATTACCCACGGTATTATTAACGGTATATTTTACAGAAATATAATTTTGCACATCTTAAAATTTTCACATTTTTAAGGCTTACAAACAAATCCGGAAAATTCCAACAAATATTACAATGAAATCAATCAAATTTTTTTTAATATTCGCGATATAATGACATATCATCAGCTGTAAAGCAATTCAAAATCACGTGATAACTACGGAAGCCCGGAGGTGTGCAAACTAATTTTTCAATTTGGGCCAAAGTCACCCCGCGGGCCAAAGTCACCCCGTTTTACGGTAAGGGTTGTCTCACTGTCAAGGGTTTGTGTTATCACAGATGGCTGGTTCCAGTCATTGGTGCAGGGCTACAGCAGAATTGGTATTTTGGGCAGGTTTTAGAATTGGACTTTGTAATTGTATTTTTAACTTTTCTTATTTTCAGGTTCATCCAGGATATGGATTTCTGTCTGAAAACATGCAATTCGCTGGACGACTGGTGAGACTCTTTGGCTCTAGTTTATAATTAATTGGCTCTGGATCAAAATGATATTCTCTTTTGTTTTTGTTTTGCTCTAGGATAATAGATTAAGTTAAGCATAAGTTTAAGCCCTCGCTGTCGATATGAGTGATGCTTGGGAAGCAGTCAATCTTGGTTTACTGGAGGATGACCTATGTTGGTAAAATGCTGTATGTGCAATGAAATATAGTTTGCATACTTCAGCCATGTGCAATTGTGCATCCTCTTTTGCCATAGGACTGTGTTGTTGTGTTGGTGCTAAAAGTCTGACCTATTGTATTTTAACTATCTAGTGGTTAGGGGCAGTTCATTGTGCATTTATGTGAAATCTTTACATTATTGTGGTATGTTGTTTTCAGGCCGAGATGGGAGTCGTTTTCATTGGTCCGACAAGTGCATCGATTAAGTCATTGGGTGATAAGATCGAGAGCAAGCGAGTGGCTATGCAGGCCAAGGTGAACTTGATTCCTGGATTTGATGGAGAGGTCAAGGATGAAGATGAAGCAGTCAAGGTCGCTAATGACATTGGTACGGATGTGCGCGTGTTGAAATCATTGGTTACATTTGTTTCTTTCTTTCATTACTATTATTTTTCTTTGTAAAGATGTTTGTTTTTACACTTACGTTTAAGCATTAATATATTTATTTTTTAACTGCATTCGGTTGCGATATGTTGCACATTATATTTATCAGTGATTGCATTACAAAGTGTGTTCTAATATATCGTATTGGGGCTGTAGCAACCTGTGTGGAATTAATCAAACTAACTGTTTAATAATCTTGCAAAGTTTGGTAGACGTTAAATAAAATGACATACATGTAGCTACGACTGAAGTATTGCTAAAATTTATCTGAAAGAATCTAAGAGCAAACTTGGTGTCCAGTGTACTTGCGGCTAAACATCACAGTTTTACACGACAGCTATACCTGTCAGACATGCATTTATGTTTTGTGTTGGTTTCTGCATGATTTGATCGTATAGTAAGCGCCTCCAAGATATCTTGTTTACTATGTAATATGTATATATTATGTATATATTATGTATATATTATGTATATATTATGTATACATTATGTATGTGCAGCTGTTGGGTCAAGTGCTTAACTAGTGTTTTACTTGATTGACTATAGCACTGTGGGATCGCTACATTAAGTGCTTTCATGAGATTATTTTAAGGCGCTATATAAATGTCCATATACAGTTATACATGTATATATATACTGATGATGGTGATTTTTTTTTGGTTTAGGTTATCCTGTCATGATTAAGGCTTCAGCAGGTGGTGGTGGAAAGGGCCTTCGTATTGCCTGGAATGACAAAGAAACAAAGTAATTATTCATTTGAAAAAAATAGCAGATTGATGCAGTGCATGAGATAGATTGAGGTTAAAACTATATTGGTGAAAAATTCTTTTAACAATTAAGAAATTATAGTAATCGGACTTCTTGTAAAACGTTGCTTTACCAGAGGTTGTGAGAAATCGATGTTTTGTTTCAACGTGGTTGCCTTTGCTTGTTTGTACATTTATTTATTTTATTTTTGCAATAATGAGGATGCCCAGTGCATTAGTACATTGGTGATATTAAATTGTTTCTATGGGTTTGTTATTTCTCTTAGAAGATTTATAATGATCATCATCTTGTTTTGTGAGAAGTGATTAGTAATGATTTGGATGATTATCCCATACTATGCAAAAACCAATCATTTCATCCTACCAGTAAAAGACAGACGCAATTGTATGTCACATCCTCTTTATTAGAACTCTTATTAAAACTGTTGAAGTGAACATTGTGTCTCGAGAATGCCTAAGCCCATTTAAAAAAATATATAAGTTGTATCTGTCAGCTTAGTTTGGTTGAGTAAACGAGTGTTGATTGATTGATTGATTGATTCTTGATAGGCTAAAATGCTCTGAATATCTGAACTGGTTTCAATCGAATGACTGCTGCGGTGTTTAAAATAACTTCTAGGAAAGGATTTCGTCTGTCAAAGTCTGAGGCTGCCTCGAGTTTTGGTGACGATCGAATGTTGATCGAGAAGTACATTGACAATCCTCGTCACATTGAGATTCAGGTTCTTTGCGATCAGCATGGCAATGCGCTCTACCTAAATGAAAGAGAATGCTCGATCCAACGTCGTAACCAAAAGGTCATTGAAGAAGCTCCAAGGTCAGTTTACTAATTAATATCGTCAATCAGGGCTTAAAGTGTGGCTGGACGGTCATGGATGCCGTCCATGCACTTATTTAAAAATCTGAACGCTGTCCTGCCACTTATTGGCCTGCACAGCCTGAATAGATAGGGCATCCAGGCACTTCTTTCAGAAAGGTGAGGCGCATCCAGGCACTTATTTTTCCACACTTTAGGCACTGTCGTCAATGAATATCAGCAAAGGGTGTACGTGTAGAAAGGCACGAGTGTCAACTTGTTTTTGTGAAATTCTGTCTTAGCTTGCCTTTTTCTTATTAGGGCTTATTTGCTTTTGTTAGAAGTATTAAGATAACTTCTTATACCCTTAATCTCTTCGTTTAAGTTTGCAACTGTTGATGTATTGAGAAGGCACATTTTTGACTGTTGCAATAATTCTTCTCTTGGTTAATGTTGTCTGTTGTCGTTGTTCAACAGCACTTTTATTGACGAAGAAACACGTCGATCGATGGGCAACCAAGCTGTGACTCTCGCTAAATCAGTTGGCTACACTTCAGCAGGTATGCTGTGCTTTTCTGTTCTGCAGTCTTGCTACAACAGTTTCACACTACACTTGCTTTGATACATGATGTGTGTGCAGTATTAACCCTTAGAACCCAACGGGTCGGTTTTCCCGCCCCTTATCCATAGAGTTACGGGAGCTCCGGGTTCAAAGGGTTAAGGAGAGTTTGATAACCGTTATAAGTAAGAATTTAAGTAACTATGTGTTTGTTATGTTTGTATCTGGACATTTGTGTTTGTTATGTTTGTATCTGGACATTTGTGTTGTGTCCTTTAATCTCATGAAAAGCTTCACTTTAAAATGCACTGCATGATTTGATGATTTTCTGAGATCATCTGTAAGATGGGATACTTGATATTTAAAAATTGTGAATGTCTGTCCACAGTTGTCTGTGCACATTTTTTTATTTTAAATTTCTCCATTTCTATAGCGCCCCTTCAAGCTCTCTCTACTCAGAGGCGCTCCCGACTACAGTGTGGACACTGAAAAGTGTCTGCGCTGCACATGCTGTTATGTGCCTGCCAAATATTACTCTTAGTTTAGGAAATGCTCGCATTGTTTGAATTAATAAAATTTGTGAGTAAAACATTGATCCTTCTTATTCCTTCATTTGAATATCTGAATATTTTAAAGCTTCCTGCTAATCTTAGCATTCAGATCCGTGTGACCTTGTGAGGAACCGTGTTGCATTGAATTTGTGTTATAACAGTGTTTTGCTCCTACACCAGACAAAATCTAGTTCATTACCACTTTGTATCATGAGGGATTTGCTCTATCATGTGCACATGTTGTAAGGAGGTTCCAGTTTATGACCTTAACATTCATTGTGTTGGTTATATTGCACGGCAGGAACTGTGGAGTTTTTGGTGGATTCAAAGCGGAAGTTCTACTTTCTCGAGATGAATACCCGTCTCCAGGTGGAGCATCCCATCACGGAATGCATAACTGGAATTGATATTGTCCACCAGATGATCAGGGCTGCTAAAGGTCATAAGCATTGTTTTGTTTTGAAACTTATGATAGTAACTGTGCATTTACTTGTATATATTTATCATAGCATAAAACTTTTTGATGATCAGTTCGACCATCTGTACCAACTACGTTCCATTCACCATTTCACTACATGTCATTACTACTCTGATCCATGCTTTGATCTGCACTTGGGTGGTCGTAGGGAACGCTGCATCTGTTGGTCTCTCTGTTTCTAATGCTCACAAACTCCAATCTATTCTTACTGCCGCTTCTCGGCTTATAGACAACATTCCAGAATTTGCCCATATCCCAAGCTATATTCAGGATTCCCTTCAGTGGCTTTCATATTCAGCTGCGAGTACAGTTTAAAACCATTTCCCTCATGCGTAACAGCCTTGCTGGGATGACCCCATCCATGCCATCCTACATGAGGTTATTTTGCTATGGTCCATTCTAGTGTAGGTGTTTTGCCCATGTTGGCCCATCAGCTCCAGTCGCTTCATCTTGAGTTACTTATCCTTTCTTCTCATTTCCAAAGACGTTTTAACACTCTCTTGTTCATTGACTCGGGCAGTTATGCAGGTCGATAGCATTGTCGATTTTTGAGCTATATAAATGTTTGGTTACAATTACAATTATAACACGGTGAATATTTATGACACACAACTTCAAAGCAAAAACTCGTCAGCAGTGCTGCCAACCAACCAAGCAAGTCGGTCAAACAAAGCAGACTTCAAGAGCTTTTAATTCTGATTGCTTATGCTGAGACATTTTAATAAGCTGTCAAGTAATTAAATATTGTTGTCTTATTATTACCCGGTAATCCGATGCGTTTACGATTCTGCATTTATGCATTCACCTCAAAAGCAAGGATAAACTGGCGATACACATGTCTCATCAATTGTTGCAAAACTAGATAAATGAAAGAGACGAGTCCTGAAAAACTGGTTGTAGCGACTTCCTGGAAGACGAACCAGTGCATTAACGTTTGAACAGACACAGAAATCCATTCATAGTCTTTTCATGATTAGTAGCAAACCCAGTGTTTCTCAACTACAGCAGAGTTGATATCTTATTTCCTTTGCATCCACAGTTAGCTGATTTAAATATAATCACACTTATTTAATGCCTAAATGCACATGGTTGACACTTAAACATGAGTGCTTTAACTTCCCAATTGTTTTTAGTACACGTTCATCACATAGGCGGAGACCTGGGCCGAGAATTGGGGGGGACGGAAAGACGCGAGATTTTCCGAAAAATTTCTGACGACCGGCGAAATCTCGAAAAAAAATTATTTTCGCCGCCAAAAAAGTTGATGACCTTTTTTTAGTCTTGACGCTCAACGATTGGGGGGGGACAAATGCATGTGCCGTCCCCCCCAACACTTCCATTGGGGGGACCGTCCCCCTGTCCCCCCCCTAGGTCTCCGCCCATGGTTCATCATTAAGAAGTTATATATTGTTGAACAGTAGTAAGATATATACCAATTAATTTTTGTTTTTGTACTCGCAGGTCACAAGTTGTTGTATAAGCAAGGTGACGTCCCAATTGATGGCTGGTCAGTCGAATGCAGAGTCTATGCAGAGGTTTGTATGTACACATCATTTTTTCCGTATCAGAATTTATACAGCCAGAGTCATTTCAGGTGTCGCTGGTGGCTTGCCATAAGCTTCTGTGGACCCAACGAATGTTTGTGTCCTGAGAAATTTTTCGAAATTGTTGATCTCCATGCTTGCAGTTTATGCCGGTAGTTTATGCAGCCTAAACAATAAATGATTAAATCGACTAGTTACAACCATACTTATTTAAATTAATACCGACAAAGGTACTAATTATTATTGTTGTCATTGATGGAAAATAAACTACTATATCATTGTTTTCTAATTTCAAGGATCCATACAAGGCTTTTGGCCTGCCATCCATTGGCCGTTTGTCAAGATATGTTGAGCCAACACACATTCCAAACGTATGTATCTAAGATTTCTAATGCGATCATTTTACTCCGAGTTCTCCGAGTCATTACTAAATTGTTTTAAATCATTGAGAAATAGTTTCACATGTGGGGAGTTTATTAATAAAAAATTGTTTATTATGATATTATTGGCTTTTTTTCTTTATTAATTAGATGGTTTAAAATATATTTCTATAACTTGATTGTAATGGTATGTCCTAGTTATACTTTCAGTAGAGATTGCACTATTTTACATAATAGGTAAATTGGGATATAAATTATAATCCTCTCTTGTTTAGTCACTCTAGTGCATTACAATTGAACTATGGAGCTCTTCATTTTGCAGTGACAATAGAAGGATCCCTGTTTCTCCATAGACCGTTTCCATGTCTTCTCCGATTCCCTTCTTGACTTGACCCGACTTCATCCCAGACTTCATCTAAAAATCGACTCTCAATTATTCTACTTAGTAACAATGATCGACTGATATTTTGAGCATTGTTACAGTTGACTATTATTATTATTATTATTATTATTATTATTATTATTATTATTATTACTGTTATCGTTTCTTTTATTCTTGTTTCTGTTGTCTTGGGATTTATTGTTCCTGTTCTTTTTTGGATGGAGACATCTCCATTTTGTTATTTACATGTTAATTTAATCTGCTGTAAGTAGTTTGGTTTCTCTTCAGGTTCGTTGTGACAGTGGAATTACAGAAGGAAGTGATATCAGCATGTACTATGATCCCATGATATGCAAGGTATGCACAAGTAGTTTCCAACGTTGTTCACCACTCATTTCATATTTCAGTTTGTTATTTGCTTTACAATACTATGAAATCTAAGTGTGCCTACCTTCATTTTTATTTTTTATTTATCTGCTTGTGGCATGCCAAGGTAGCTGTATTTTTTTAGTGTCCTATTTTTTGGGTCGGAAGTGCTACTGAATCTGTGAGCGGCGCTTTATAAGTGCTCAATTACAATTACAATTGAGTACACGGGTGGAATAAAGCACTAAGTACAAAAAAGTCATATCGAGTAAAATCGATTTGAATTTTTTTTTTCAAATTATGTTTTCCATTGATCATTAGAACCAATATGATGTGTTAGTACGTTGCAGTATGCTATTTGACCATGAATTTCGTTATTTTGTCAATAAGAAGTGAGTTGGAGAGCAATCGGAGCTCAGAAGCCAAGCCATTCCATTGTGATATGAAAAGTACTGTTGAATATTAAGAATGATTTGACTGAATACGAGTTTCTTCATGTTAATATTCTGACTCTGCGGGGAAAATTCAATTCCAGGAACCAATCTTGTTCTAGACTTGAAAGATTTTCCCTGTAAAAAGATGAACAGTAATAGGCCTATTAGTATTCACAACCTGAAATCGTTAATGGATTTATTGTTTACTTACCCGCCTGCGTGCTTGCCTATTATGGTTGGTGTGAAATGGAACAAGTCCTGAGTTTTCAATAATATCATTAATATAAGGATGTTAAAAGCATTCTGACATTTTCCCCAGAAGAAATACTATTTTCTACTGCATTATTATTTGAATAGAAACTATATTTTACAACTATTATCCTAACCGCATTCTTCCTTCGCTTCCTCGTGTTATCCGACCATAAGTCCTCGTGTTTTGTCCGAATCTTGCCTTTTTCCTGAGCACGACTTGCATTCTGCCTTTCAAATTCAGAATCAATATCATAGTATTCCGTTTCATCACTAGACTGTGACGAATTATTATTAATATTAACTCCTGAAGACGATGAAGTGGCGTGCTCTGCGCCAGCGTCCATTTTTGTTTACGTCTGACTGATAGGGTGCTGCCATACGGCGAATGAAACGTTACTATTTACTGGAATTAATGATCGTTAGTGCTTTCTTCCATAGATGAGAGACCAATCTACAGGAAAAACGCGAAAAGCGTATAAAAGATATAATGGCACTTAGTGCTTTATTCCACCCGTGTACTCAATTATAGTAATTGTCTGGATACATAATCGCCTTTATGCTTCAATTTCATGTCTTGATTAAAAAAACATTTATCTATTCTTCAAATTTATCTTTTTTTGCATTTCAGCTTGTAACATTTGGAGCTAACAGAAATGAAGCTTTAGCGTCGATGGCAAATGCCTTGGACTCTTATGTCATCAGAGGTAATTCTAATGAGAAAATATATTTGTTTAAATCATAAATACTGGTCTGGTTCCAATAAAATAAGAATCGTGATTGTGGTGATGCATGTGTGTTTGTATCTGAGCAGTCGATTTGTCTTTTGAGCACTTCTTGGCTGAATTTCTATTTCAGGTGTGACGCACAATGTGCCTCTTCTGCGTGATGTGATAACGGAGAAGCGATTCGTTAAAGGTGACATCAGTACGAAGTATCTTCCGGAAACATATCCGGATGGATTCACAGGTACAATGATGATTGTCTAAAGTACTGATCCATTTGGTAGAGATGAGTGTTAGTTTCTATTGACTAAGTTTTCACATAATATATATATATATAAAAATATGTGTGTATATACATGTATATATATATATATATATATATATATGTAATTGTGTATGTATGTATGCATGTATGTATGTATATATGTATGTATGCATGTGTGTATGTTTATGATCCTTTATATAAAGCCTTTTGATAACCATGCACTAAACATGACACTAACAAACCTAAACTGGTGCTTCTTCATGAATGGATTGATGGATTGGAAATGTCTTTCATGCAAAAGTATTTTCATGGAAAGATTGTTCCAATTGGACACAGTCTGCTGAGCTTATGTTGTCATGCAACAGAAGAGAGAAACTAGGAAGACCCCATAGGTTGCAGCATGCAATTATCACTCACCCAGTTGGAGCCGTCTGCGTGCTAATTTCACTCTTTGTAATTACATTAGTGTATATAAAATCGAAGCTTTGGTGAAGTAAGTATTATGGTGTGTGTGTGTAATGTACATTCTTCAATGTTTTTTCTTAGGCAAAGCTCTGTCACCATCGCAGGAAGTTCAATTGATGGCAATTGCAAGCTGCATCAAGGCCAAAGAGGACTTGAGAAGCTCGTCTATTTTAAGCGCAGATGGGTAAGAATAAAGCTTTCAGGCATTCAAGCTTGGGTTCCTGTGAACCTTGGCTTCCTGAAGGCTGGTTCCCACGATTTAGCTTTTGTGGGCGCTGTAGCAGTTCAGAGATTAAATTAATCTCATTTGACGCTCACCAGAAATTCTTTAAACTTGACTTTGCTGAACAATTTCCTTCGTTTAACTTGTCAACCGTCATCCACGACTTGGGTGTCGTTCTTGACAGCACTCTCTCGCGTGCATAGCATATTTCTAATCTGATAGTTGCAATCACCTGAGGCATCTTTGGACCATTAGACACTCGTTGTCTTGGAGACTTTTCTCACAGCGCTTGCCTGCATACATGGAGCACCTCGGATTAGGTTGCACTTCAAGAGGCACTTTAGAAGTTGTTAGCTATGTTTGGATATGCTGTTGGAATCAAGTAAAAGTCAAAAGATCATTTGGCTACTTACGAGTTAAGACATAAACATTAAACATGACTGCAGAAATTGAGTGATGAGATACCTAAAAGGGTGATATTGCCATCTTGTATTATTGTGATGTGATTGTGTTTGTGATTGAGTGTTCACTGTTCAAGTTGAGATCTTACCGAAACATTCATTGTTCTGGTACTGTATGAAAATTATTAGCAAGCAATTGCTTAACTAATGATGCCGGTTGTTTTCTTGCATTGCTGATATGGTGTATTTCTTAAACAGAAGTGAGTTGCTGAGGTTATTTTGTCATTTTGTTGGACAGGGAGTCAGTGAATTTGTCTGGGTCAAAGGAGTGGCAGTTACAGGCAGCTGTGAACAATGAGGTTGTGCCAGTTCGAGTTCAGCTGAAGGGAGATTACTTTGAGGTACAAAATTAATTTTTTTGGCTTCTTGATGATGTGAAGCTGAGGAATTTTTTATGATGACATGTTGAGCTAAAGAGTTGAAACAGGCTGTATGAGATGAACAACAACTTTCAAAATATCTTTGTCTCATATAATGTTTGGTTAAATGGAAACTCAATGGAGTAACTTTAATCAGATGTTCAACGCTTTAACAATGAACTGCTTTGTATTCCTGATCACTCTTAGTAAACTCTCATCGGTAAAGTATAAGTTCAGAAACAGAATCTTTTTACAGACAACTGTACTATTATACTAAACAAAACACTGAATGAGAATTTAATAGTTTGAATATAGTCAATTGTATTATGATGATCATACTGCTAGCAACTGTAAAGTTCTATTGTTATAAATATGTTACTTATTGATTCAGGTGAGGGTCAAGGATCAAAGTTTGAAGATTGCAAACAACTTCACACTTGCTTCTCCGGTTATTAATGCGCTCATCGATGGAAGACGTGAAATCTTTCAGGTAATTGAATTTCTTGTTAGTCCTTGTGTTAAGGAGTATATTAAATATCGTGGAAACACTTATCTCTCAACTGTACAAACCTTTCAAATATTTTACTTAGCGCACTGAGTTTACACCAATTCTTCGAGTAAACATAACCAGCATATTCAGTAAAATGAACTTTATTATCGTATTATATATTACTATAATAATAATAATAATAATAATATCTTTTCTTTAATTAAACGCCTGCAAGACGCACTGCGCTTTACATTTACAAGTTATGCAGTAATCTTAATTAAACTTAACTACCAACTGAACAGACAGCTTTGTAATTACACGGCGCCGATGGCAGCCTACAAAGCAAATCCGCCCAACGGGGGCTCGAACTCACTACCTCTCGCACTCTTGGCCAGCGTGTTAACCACTACTCTACCGGGCCCCCGGTAACTCTGTAAGTTCTAAGCAACATTTCTAAGGTTTTCTGCATTTTTTCAGCTCTTATCACGAAATTATGGGCACATCAAGATGCAATATCTCGGCACTCTGGTGAGTAATAAAAATGTTGTGTTTAGTTTAACTGTACGGTCTAGTAGCATTTGAGATTGGAATATTATGTACCAAGTGCAATTTCTGTGACATAGGGCTTACGACATTTTCCTTGGCTATTTTGCCAATTCTTTTAATGTTCCTCTGCTGTCTGTATATTAAGGGTTACCTATCCTGAGTAGATTACCTTGAAGGGACATAATATGAAAATGCCTTAATAATAATTATGATGAAGTAACTACGGTAAATAGTTTCTGAATACAGACATTTCGCTTAAGTGCTCGTTAAATATTGTGCGATACAGTGGTCCTTGTGTGTGACTATGGAATGGGCTTCCCCATCAGTTCGCTCTGCCATCCTCTCTGGTAGTGTATCCTCGTCTTTCTCTCATCTGAAAACTTGCTTTTTTTCTTGGGGTTGAACACACTGGGAGCGCTTCTGAAAGGCTCTTGCTGCGAGAAGCACTTTATAAATAGTCGGATGCAATACAATACGTATGCATTGCTTGGGTTGTGTTCGTGTTTGTTGTAGTTTGAGGTTCAGGTTTATGAGAAGCGGATGGCTGAATTCTTGAAGTACATGCCGAAGAAGGTGGTTGCTGACTTGAGCAGTGTGATCGTGGCACCAATGCCAGGCATGGTCAAGTCGGTCGGTGTCAAGGTTGGAGACGAGGTGAACAGATTCAAACTTGACTACCTCTTATGACTTTCCTGTCTCGTGGCTATTTGTTAATTGCATTTAAATTACTGGATCATGAGCATATTCAAGCAGTATGTACTCTTTTGTTTGCCTTTCAGCAAAATCACAAGTGCAGCCCCACTGCAATATTGTATTTAAGAATTGTGCCGATTATCAAGTATAAGGAAGTTGTTTTATAAAGAAAACATTTTTTCAAGCTGATTTAGATTTTGGGTATAAATCCTTCAATAAGGTTATTAATATTGTGATGTTGTGTCTTGCTATTGCTTAGTATTGACAATATGTTTTTGTAGCAGCTGTTGCAGTTTTTTCATGCGGTTAAAAGCCATGCCAAGGCCGTAGCTAGGGGGGTGTTTTGGGTGTTTGAACACCCCCCGAAATAGAGAATGTGAAAAATAATATAACGCATTTACGAGCACTTGATGTAAAAACCATGAAATAAAACCATGAAAACACCCCCCGAAATGGAAAAGTGTAAAAAGCGGAAGGGAAATTGGTGAAACACCCCCCCGAAATCAAATCCTGGCTACGGCCTTGAGCCATGCACTTTGAAATTGTGATAATATTCACAAATCTGCACCTAATGGGACAAACTGAACTTTGTTGCAAACTACAAACAGTGTGTTCTTGTAAATGTATTGTTAATTGTATTGATATCAACAACACTGCTAAAAGCAGCATTTTATTTGTATGTATTTAAAAATACTTCTGATAAAAGTACTGCTGCTGGTATGCCAGTACTTGTGCTAAGCTGCATTGGTGTACGTATGTAATTATTCAGAGTGAAATGTAAGTTTTTGTTTCTTGTTTTTCAAAAGGTCAGTGAAGGTCAGGAAGTTTTGGTGTTGGAAGCGATGAAGATGCAGAACAGTTTGACTGCAGCAAAACAAGGAAAGGTCTGTATCGAGAAAGTCTCGATTTGAATTAAAGCATTTGGAAGTGGAATATCTTATCTAGCCTACGGTAATTGCTTCCCTAGCATTTTTGGCAAAGACATAAATCGTACCTCCAGGCAGTCAAGGTCATTATCAGTTGGAAAAGCAAGGTGAAGGTCTGATGGATCAGAGAAACCAGGAACCAGGCTGCGGTGGATGGAAGCCATGATCTGGTTGAATAGATCAATAGAGTTATAAATGAGAAAGTAAGTAATTCATGTTATAGACTTTGTGGAGGAGATGATTAGTAGCCTGATTACATCTGTGGTCAAGTGTACACCATGTCTCAAAAAAAACTGTGCAGAATTGTTTTTGTCAGAACTTCGTCACATTTCCACCAATCTTAATAACTTTTGGTAGGTAGACGGCAAAGAGGCTGAAATTTCATGTTATATATAAATTTTCCACCTCACCTGACTCATTTCACCGCACTACCTTGTTAAACACAGATTTACCAATTTTTCATATAACGCATAGATTTTATTACCTGCAACAAATTATCTGACGACTGAATTAGCACGCAGTAAAGTAAAATATGGTTTACTTTAGCAAACTGTTTTAATAGCTACGACCGATCTGCTTAAAAGTGTGCCATAGTCGACTGGGTTAAGATCCAGTGAATTCGGTGGCCACAGTATTGGAGGGATGAAGTCGGTCGTCTCTCGCTCCAGGAAAGAGACGGTGTCGCGCGCTTCATGCGCCGGGGCGCCATCCTGTTGAAAGACAGTAAAATCGCCCTGGGATATCCGGCGTATGTCTGACGGTATCTTCTGGGCAAGAAGGTTGTCGTGATAGTAGGCCTATGCCCCATTCACTTTGACATCCGGCTCGATGTAATGGATTTCAGTGCAGCCAAGCTTCGAGACGCCGTTATATGAAAAATTGGTACATCTGTGTTTAACAAGGTAGTGCGGTGATATGAATCAGGCGAGGTGGAAAATTTATATGTAGCATAACATTTCAGCCACTTTGCCATCTACCTACCAAAAGTTTTTAAGATTGGTGGAAATTTGACGAAGTTCTGACAAAAACAATTCTGCACAGTTTTTTTTGAGACACGGTGTACATTTGGTGCCATGACCCCACTTAATTAAAATTGTGTTTTAGTTTTTAATTAAGCCATACAAGCAGTGTTATATTTGAAGTGATTGAAAGACATGACAATATATATAGGAGACAGTTTTGATGAAAATGGCACCCGTGAATGGTGGTACTGCTGGTGTCACGTGATATTCTATCCCCTTGAAAGCTATCTGGGGGATGAATTAATCTATCCCCCCCGAAGGGAATTAACCGGTCTAGACTATATAGATAAACCATTCTATCCCCTTTTTTGAAAAATGCGTATAATTGAAAATGTTATGCTCTAATCAAAATTTAAAGTGACTCGAATTGTTTTAAGTATCCTAAGAGAAAGACAACTCGAATTTATTTAGTGACTCTGAATGTTCTTAAGTGTTTTAAATGTTCTAAGTGCTCTAAAACCAAAACAAAACAAATTATCTAGTAGGAATAAACATACCTGTTAGTGTCATTGTTAAAAACAAAGCAGATGAAAATTAATTTGCATAAATAGATACACGCGGAAGTGGCTTTTCGACTTTTCTTCATTTGGGGGGATACGATTAATACGGATGACGGGTGATACTGTATTTTGTGACACCGGCAACTGCCTTTTCTGCCTGCATGTAAAGCCGACCTTGGATCTGTTTCTTTCAGGTAAAGAAGGTGAACGTGAAAGAGGGTGCAACAGTGAGTGCAGACGATGTTCTAGTTGAGTTGGAATAGTTACACTTCTGCAAGATTCTTGTCATATCATCCAACTTCAGGTTCTCATGTCGTCCGTCCATGATTTTTCGTTGTGCCTTCAACGTTTTATCGACAAACAACCGGTGAAAGCAAAGCTGCTCAAAAACTGTTAAGCAAGTGATAGAGATATGTGCATATCATGCGCACTTATTATGAAAGTTTCCTTGATCATGTTTTTTTTTAAATGTTAGCTTCAAAAGCATAGGCCATTTAATGATTATTAGAAAGTTTTTGTTCCAATCTGTTGGTTTAAATTAGGTACCGTAACTTCAATGCAGTAATAGGTAATATGTGTAATCGTGTATTTACAAAAATGGTGCCTTTGTGTTGTAATTAAATGATCTGGAGAATTGTTGTTGATAATTAATATATTTTGAATCATGTATCTAATTGCCATGCTGATCTGTATTGACACTTCGTAGCGAAAAGTTAATGTGATATCAATGCAGCTTGTCATTGAATATTATGACATAATTTTCAGAGATCAGTGACTACTAGACCGTTGGTACTTAATTTTCTAGAAGCTGTAAAAAATGGAAACTTAGTTGAGCTTCTTGGTCTTTAGTTGGCTATGTTCCGTAAGCTTTTTGAAAGTTGTTGTTTTATCATGGTTTGTGTTATGTCTCAAGTGTGTTTGACAGTTGTTTATGTTATTATTATTACATAAATTTCTTACGCGTGCAAGGTCAAACCGAAATGTGAATCTGTATAGTCCTATGCAAATCTGCATTATAATCTTAACGAATGAAATCTACATGGCAATCTTATCGATCAAGTGCAATTAATAATTTTAACGAAATCATTGATTAGGGTTGATTAGGTTGAACCACTGTGACAGAGCGTCCAGAAGTTAGATTACAATGAGTAAGCAAGTAAAAATGTAGAAATTTGAGATTATGATTACAAATGAACTGTAAAGTGTTGTTCTGCCTTGTTGTTGACACTGTGCAATTTATTTCATGTAACGCAACCCTATGAGCAGTTGATTGAACCTAGATGGAAAGATCTGACTGGGCAACTGAAATACTTGCAGCCAATTACATCTATAATCATTTTCCAGTAAATCCTGAAATTTTCTAATTTTGTGAATTATCAGACAATGATAGTCTGGCAATCAATTGCATGAAGTGCCTTAAGGTTTGGTAGGTTTGGACTTGTCACTTTACGCACAAATGCTGCTAGTCTTTTCATTGTTGCTAAGGCGTACCGGTGAATAATTTTTTGTGTTGAATTAAACTTTTGTCTGAGTATATGCATGAAATTTATTTATGTTGCAAATTGTCTATTAGTGCAAACTGGCTTAATAGTGTTAAGAAATTATTGTTTGTAGGCCTGCTACTATAATTTAGGCCTAGTTCTTCGATGGTCACTGTCGCTGCGGACATTGTATGGCCAACTGTTAACATGAGTTTGATTTCCATTTTATTTTGACATCTGCAACTGTATTTACTGCTTTGTGATTTCTGCTGGAATTCATGAAGCAATTTCTTCAGAATTGTACGGTAAAATTTTGTTAGTATTTCTTTTGGTTGAAATAAATCGATGTGATGCACATCTAATTGGAATCAACGTATGTCTGGTAAATTATACAAGATGCATGTTGTTTAAGTCACTTTCAAAGGGTATTACACACAAGAATATCCTATCACATACTTTCATATACAGGGTGCGGCCAAAAAAAATAATCCATTACGAAAATTGCGATTTCTCGAAAACCGCTGAATATTTTGTTACAAATATTTTCATTCTTCTTCGTAACATATTTTTGCATATTGTGTGAAAATTTTATGACAGTATCTTTATATTTGTGATCATGACATCAGGCAGAAGAAAGAACTGCGTTTTTTCAACTGACCACAGCATTCACGAAATCGAAAATCATATATTTACATAAAGTAACCTGCGGTGTGTCATAAACACGTCATTTCCGCTTTGCAGACGGAGTTTTGGCTACATTTTGAGTAAAATTGCAAGGTTTTCTTCACCTATGAAAAGATCTTTTACATTAATCCACCCATTAATAATCAAAACAACCGAGTCTGGGCGACGAAGAAAAAAGCTGATATCCATCCAAGCCATCTGTTGGTCGAGAGAGCCAAGTTCTCTCCCCACATCATGGTTTCTGCTGGTTCAGCTATGGAGTAAAGGACACTTGCATTTCATTGACGAGAAGGCCAAAGTCAATGCTAAGTATTACGTGGAGAATCTTTTGCCTAAGCTTGCCCATGTTTGTCTTGGGAAACCAGTTCACTTTTCAGCAAGATGGAGCGCCCGCTCACGGCGCCAAGCTAGCCCAAGATTGGTTAGGAAGTCACTATCCGGACTTCATCGACAAGGATTCATGGCCGCCAAATTCCCCAGATATGAATTCACTCGACTATGCTGTCTGGGGGGCAATGTTTGAGAAGTACAACAAACTTACCACAAAGCCGAAGAACATTCCTGAACTGAAAAATACGCTGCAAATCATCTGGAATGATTTGCCACTTGAGACTATTCAGAAGTCTGCTCTGGGCTTTCGAAAACGTCTGCAAGCTTGCGTAAAAGCAAATGGTGGTCACTTCGAACATTCATTGCACAAAACTTAACACTTGGCCTAATCTTGTCAATAACAACAAGTAACCTGGAACCTTCTTACGTTACTGTTTGCGTCGTTACTTTGTTATTGCTGTCAGAAAATGCCTGTTGAAATGAAAATAACATTTCTTCACTTCAGGGTTGCACCATTTTGGTTTTCATAATTCAAATTTCATTAGATTTACCCAAGCTGAAGATAAATATGCGTCAAACAGACTGGCGAAGTTTTGTAACAAAATATTCAGCGGTTTTCGAGAAATCGCAATTTTCGTAATGGGTTTTTTTTTGGCCACACCCTGTATATATATATATATATATTATATTTTTGTGGGGCGGGGTGGTGTAGTGGTTATGTTCGTTGCCTTGCGGCCGAAGGGTTGCAGGTTCGAATCCACCTCAAGTCGCCACGTAGGGACCTTGGGCAAGTCCCTCACTCGCAATTGCTCAGCACTTCGACTTTAAACTTCGATGCAGTGTCCGCTTTGCAGTCGGGAGCGCCTCTGAGGAGAGAGCTTGAAGGGGCGCTATAACAAGCATAGGCGTAACTTTCTATTGTGACGGTGGTGTCCAGTCACCACCACTTTTAAAAGTGGTGGTGAAATTCACCACCACTTTTTGGTCCTGCAAAAAATAATTTTTTTGGCACGGAAGCATTTGGCTGTCTTCCGCTAAGGCTATAGGCCTATTCATTCTTAAAATCAAGAGGCAGAGTAGGAAATAGATAGAGAAATTGAGATGAGGGAGAATTATAGAAAGAAACATCGCATCAAAGTTGATAGACTGCTTGATAGGACTGCATATAACGGCTATACATGCTTCTACTTCCTGCATTCCAGGACATCACCTGTTTGGCTCTTCAATTCTCGTCTACGAGAACAACGTGCCACATCCACCTCAGTAGGCCCTATTCTTTTTCTAATGATGTTTTCCGTATCTTCTTGACCCGTCTTCTCTCAAGATTATGACTTTGTTTGTTATCTCGTCCAGTCACGATACATGTAGAATCCTTCTCGGCCACCTTTGGTGTGCTGCCTCCAGTCTTTTCCTGTTTGTTACCGTCATGGGCCACGTCTCAGATCTGTAGTCTATGTATACGCTACAGCACTGTGCTCACAACCAATGCCTGTTGCATATTATTTTACCCGGGTGCGTTAATTGCAAACCCACCGCGGAACCATCCTCCTTTATCTTGGCTTGAGACAGGCTCAGGCTATCCTATCCCATCCCATTCCCACTGCTCTCCTAAAAGACTGCGCCTCAGTCCTCATTCCTATTATCACTAAAATAATCAATCTTTCACTCTCCACTGGCAATTTTCCAATGGTTTTCAAGCAGTCCCTCGTCACTCCTCTTCTGAAAAATGCAAATCTTGACAAGGAAAACCTTTCAAATTACCGACCCATCTCCAACCTTTCTTTTCTATCTAAATTAACCGAACGAATTGTCCTTTGCCGGCTAAACGATTACCTCTCCTCCAACTCACTCCTCAACCCCCACCAATCAGGCTTCACTAAACATCACTCCACAGAAACTCTACTTGTCTCTCTGTATAATAAACTGGTTTCTGCCGTCAGTCATCAACAAGTCTCCTGCCTCTGCCTCCTCGACATCTCAGCTGCATTCGACACCATCGATCACAATCTTCTTCTTAACCGTCTCTCTTCTTCTTTTGGCGTCTCTGGCACTGCTCTACTTTGGTTCCAGTCATATCTCTCTTCCAGATCCTTCTCTGTTAAAGCCTCCAGTCACTGTTCACAACCCCTTCCACTATCTTGTGGCGTTCCACAAGGCTCCGTCCTGGGTCCGTTGCTCTTCATTCTCTACACCACTCCTTTAAGTCATCTCATAGAATCCTCGTCTGTCGACCACCATCTCTACGCAGACGACACTCAACTCTTCATTTCCTTCTCCCCAGGCTCTTTTTCCACCTCCATTGCTCAACTTCTCAATGTGGTCAATCTGATCTCTCAATGGATGTCGTCCAACCTCCTCTGCCTCAACCCCTCCAAAACAGAGTTCATCATTCTTGGACTTCCTGACCAAATCAAGAAAATCCCAGATCCTTCAATACACCTATCGACTAACTCTTCGTCTCTTACCTTTACTTCTGATGCACCTGTCCGCAATCTTGGTGTAATGTTTGATTCGCATCTCTCCTTCTCTAACCACATCTCCAACCTATCGCGTTCCTGCTTCATGCACATCCGGGACCTCCGTCGCATCCGACCTATGCTCGATTTCAAAACTGCCTCTACCATTGCGACGTCCATCGTCCACTCAAAACTTGACTATTGCAACTCTCTGTTCTTAAGCCTTGACTCCTCACAACTTAAGCGCCTCCAACTCATTCAAAATTCTCTAGCTAGAGCCGTTACCAGAACACCCAGACATCATCACATCACCCCCATCCTCAAATCACTTCACTGGTTGAAAATCCCAGAGCGAATCCACTTCAAAGTTCTCTCCTTAACCTACAACTCCTTGCAATGCTCTCAGCCAAGTTATCTTCGCGAACTCTTCACCATCCAACCTACCCGTTCTACCCGATCATCCGCCTGCCTTACACTGTCTCGACCGCCGGTCACAAGTCATCTCAAGTTCTCCAACCGAGCCATTTCCATCTCAGCACCACGCCTTTGGAATGAACTGCCTCCTGAATTCCGATCCTTTTCAGTCCAACCGCCATCATTACTAATCACACACCACAACCTTCCTCAGGCTCCTCTATCCATCACACCTCGGGCTTTTCATTCGAAACTTAAGACACTCCTTTTCACGAACTCTTACCCTGTCTCATCTGATCCTCCACCTTCCAATTCCCGGCCCAAACGACACCCGCCTTAATAGCTGTTCCGCCCCTCTGATCCTATGGAATTTCGACCCGGACCACCACGGACTACTCTCACGGACAACCCTTCTAACTCAACGCATTTGATCCTGATCTTATGGTAACTCGACCCGGACCACCACGGACTACTTTCACGGACAACCCTCTAACTCAACGCAGCGCTCGTGAATAAGCTGGTGCCCCGCGCTTGGCTTTCGAGTGGCGCTTTAGAAATTTCGAGTTTACGATTACGATTATCTGCCTGCCTGACTCTCCGGACTTGACCCGCTGCCTATCGATTTTGCTTTGATTGAGCGCCTGTGAATAAGCTGGTTCCCGCGACTCAGTGTGAGAATTGTGGAAAAATAACTGGGGGGGGGGTTGGACCATTATCCACTTGGAATTGGGGTGTAAAAAACATACTTTAACATGGGGCTCTAAGAAAGACTGGGGGGGTCGAAACCCCCCCAACCCCCCCGGCAATTCTCACCCTGCCGGCGCGACTTGGCTTTTGTGGGCGCTGTAGAAGTCTCGAGATTACGATTACGATCCGGAGATATCCCGAGGCGGAAAAATTGTTGTCAATAAACCGCAGTAACCGACCTCAGTATGCCCTACATAATAGTACATAATAGGTCCTATCTATATAGGTCCTACAGACGACTTCTTAAAGGACGCATAGGTACTCGAGTGGGGTGTGGTAAATTTTCCCGCCCCACAGTTCCAAACAGATTTACGGCCCTGGCCTTTCTTTAAGTTTGGTTTTTTAATTGGACGACGTTAGTCCAGTTTGCTGTAGTTTGGACTTGACATTATGAAATCGAGTGTCTGTAAAAGTTCACAATTATTATCAATTTCGTAACAGAAAAATTAAAACATGACTGTAGCTGCTTAATTGTAGCTTACTGTTCGAGTGCGACTTTGCGAGTGACCGAAAATGGCGGACAAAGTAAACTCAATTCAATTTGTGAGGGAGAGTCATGGGCGGAGACCTAGGGGGGGACAGGCAAGGGGGACTGTCCCCCTAATGAAGGTGCTGGAGGGACGGCCCATGCATTTGTCCCCCCCCAATCGTTGAGCGCCAAGACTAAAAAAAAGGTCATCAACTTTTTTGGCGGCGAAAACAGAAAAGTTTCGTTGAGATTTTTGGCCGGATGACAAAAAAAGGTCATCAACTTTTTTTGGCGGCGAAAATAGAACATTTTTCGAGATTTCGCCGGTCGTCAGAAATTTTTGCCGGAAAAACATGGACATTTTTCGGCGACACTCAGCCATTCGTCCATCAGAAAATTTCGCGTCTTTCCGTTCCCCCCCCCAAGTCTCGTCCCAGGTCTCCGCCCAGTCCTTGGTCTCCGCCTATGGGGAGAGTTCATCATAGCGGAAGGCGAGGGTAGAGAGAAGGGACGGAAAATTTAGTGAGCAGACAAATAGTCACCACCACTTTCTGGGGGAAAGTTACGCCCTTGATAACAAGTGCACATACAAACAAACAACAGTTGTTCGTTGTAATTTGGTTCTGTTTGGAATGCCTATTGTCAACCTGTTTCGTGAAAACGTTCCCTAGTAAATGTATCAAGAAATCGGGATGTGCAGTAGATAGGAAGTGCTTGAAGTGTGGAAAAATAAGTGCCTGGACGCCCCATACCCTTCCAAAAGAAGTGCCTGGACGCCTCTTACCTTTCCAGGCTGTGCTGGCCAATAAGTGGCAGGACGGCGTTCAGATTTTAAAATAAGTGCATGGACGCCGTCCATGACCGTCCACTGGCGTCCAGCCACACTTTTAGCCCTGGAGATGGTATAAGTGAACAAGGTAAAGAACTTTGCTCAATTATTCAGCATTTGTACGACAATCGAACCCAAATAACTCTAGACATCTGGCCAGTTCAGATGAAAATCTTGGCTGAAAAGCTATAGCATATTACTTCAGACATTATGATGGCTTGTTTCAATTTCTTACTTTAGTGTACATTTATTAAAACAGAATATTGACTAATAATTGTTAGTGGACCCAGTTTATCTAGAAGTAACTCAATCAGTTCATTTTATTGACACTGTGTTGTTGTTCAATTCACACAAAACATGCAATGCTCAGTTTGTGAACATGCCTTTCAAAGTATATTTCAAAGACCTGCTTTTCAAAGAGCATAATTTTTATGTAGGTCTTTGTTGCATTATCGACAAAATTCTACACGGAATTGTAATAAATATAAAATGCCGTCACAATCTCATATCTCTTCAAATACTTGCATTTCTTTGGCAACAACACCGTAGTTAATTCTAGGATACACTGGACATTAAGTTAACCCTTCTAGACATTTACTATTTTCCTTCTACATCAAATGTCATGTTAACACGTAAACATTTTTACGATTCAGGCATGGTAATCTGATCAAAGGTAGGTTTTCTAAAAACACACAACATGAATATTCACATATAATTAATAAAGTTGCCTTTTAAGGGTTTGAAAGATCCGTTTGGAAGATATGCATCACTGGTCGCACTGCACGCTTGATTGCTTACACCGGTGGACTATCACAACAGTCGAGATATTTAGCATAACATTACTTTCCTCTCCTCATTAAGCGTGTTTACAAACACACATTTATATCATGACGATGAAAAATCTGCATTTGAAACATTTACAAGAAACTCAGACGCGTGTGTCTTGCAATTCGTTGCCACCAAAGTAGACGAGTATCGTCGTATTCGACAGATTCTTCTTCTCTTCCTTCGTGAGAAGCGACGAATCTTCGCCCGTGTTCAACGATTCCGTGGACTCGCTTCTCGTCAGATAACCCTCTCCTCCTCCTCCTCCTTCTCTTGGTGTAGCACCAGCAGGCGATGGGTGTGTTGGGCTGGAAGAGGGTGAGCGTGACGAGTGCAAGAGTCGTGCCCCGTGACGTGCAATGCGAGCCCTGGCCGTGCCTGCTGGCGCGTATGAATCACTCGCATCATCATGCGAGCGCGATTTCTGCATGAAGCGAGCAGGTCGTGAACTCCGTGGCTGCAGTGAAACAAACGGTTATAAATAGAATTTTATTTGTATTCGTTTCTTGTTCAAAAACCGGTTGGCAAACCGCAACCTGGTGCATTGAGACAGACAAAATGAAACAATAAGAAAGTAAGAGGGTGCAATCACTTTTGGGTTGAATCATTAGTTATGCTTAAATAGTAATTTTTTAAGAACCATTGAGATAAAGTTCCGATCATCTTTGCACGGAAGCTAAAAAATTGTGCATTTGAGCCCCTGAGATGACAGATGTTCTTTGGAGGGAAAAGAAAAGGGTAAAGAGTACAGTTTTATGTTATAGGCTACCTAACAACTTCAGCAGCGCCTTTATTTATTGCTACTTTGCATCAAATCTAGCATTAAGACAGTGATTTCTGCAATGCTGATAATTGTGCCAAAAACTTGAACCACCAAGGTGGTGGTCGCAAGCTACTTTAGTAACACACCTGGCTGATTTACTAAAGAATGCCACATGACTGTTCACTGGTAGAGGCAGAACTTCCACAGTGACTTGATTGATGCTTCATGTATGGATTTTTAATCCATGTGGTCAGAGCAAAATTATGCAAATACATCAGTTTAATGAGATGCGCTTTTAAGTGTCTTGATGCATACATACATAGTTTCATGACAATGGTCTCTATCTCTAAAAAGTAACTGTAATTTATTGTTTCTAATCAACCGATTGTCTAATGCACAACAACCACTGAGAGTGCACCACAACAAAACTGTAATCAGGTTAAGATCCCGAATATCAGTCCAAAAGACATAGATACAACAGGGCTTGCCAATGGATGACAAAAACAAAAGCCTCTGGACTTGATCTACATTTTCATTAATAGCCACAAATCCTCCACACATCTAACCTGACACAAACAACAATATTTCCAGTAAACATTTGCAACACCTACAAACAACAACCTACCTTTGGTTCCTTGATGTTTTCGCCTTCAGCGGCCAGCTCGTTCTGTGCTGGGCCCTCGGAAGCCACCGGCTGCATTTCCAGCTCCATTGCGGAAGCGATTCCCACCTTCCTCTTGATGGAAGCATTTGGTACGATGCTCCTCGCAAGTCCAGGCGAGTCCCCTGACTCCGCTTCCACCGGGTCTGGTTCAGCCACGCTCTGCTCCTGACTGCCCTCGACAAGCGTTGCGTGGTACTTGGTGCCACCCTTGACGGTGGCGCTTCGTGTCATGCTGTTCTTGATGGTGCTGCGATTGCGTTTGATCTTGAACGTCTTGCGACTCTTGGCGTCTTGGCGCTGCAAGCGATGCATGTGAGGCTCGTAGTTTTGTAGCGTCGACATGTGAACCCCGTCCGGCTCATCTGAGACGTTGCGAGGATGGAATGACGATGACGAACCTTAACGGAAAACGGTCGGATCAGAAAGTGAAGAAATTTTTTTTATATGTGTAGGGTATATGGACATTTATATTGCGCTTTAACCCCACGAAGGCGCTTAACGTGGTACTCGACAGTTCTAAATAAGTGCGACTTAAGTGACTTTAAGATACATGCAGTGCAGTATTACGAATTGTTAAATGGAAGACTGTTTCAGTATGAAGGTTCAATGCATGACAAGGTACGGTGGTCTCGCATCGATGTACGACAGCGTGGGTCTAGAAAGAGGGATTAGAAAGCGGGACTAGAAAGCGGGACTAGAAAGCGGGACTAGAAAGCGGGACTAGAAAGAGGGACTAGAAAGCGGGACTAGAAAGCAGGACAAGAAAGCGGGACTAGAAAGCGGGACTAGAAAGAGGGTCTAGAAAGCAGAAAGATCTAAAGGAAAGATGAAAAACATTTTTTTGCCAAATACAAAAATAAACAATAAAGGAATTGCTCTTCAAATGCTGATCATTCAGTTTTGTCTCACTATCTCAAAAACTACACTAAAAAAATCATTGGGTCAAATTACTTTACTGGAAGTTTATTTTACCAAGATGCTGCAGATGGGAGAATAGTACCAGTAGCACCAAAATGCATACGAATTGCCATAAGCTGTTATATATTCTAATCATAAATAGTGCTATAAATTTAAGTTTTATTTCCCAATCACATTATGCAGATAAAAAGAATTGTCAAGCTTTATTTTCTTAAAATCTACATAGATTAATATCTTATTTCTTCAAATGGCCTGAATCACGCTATACGATGCTCTATTCTAATACGTAAACTACCCAACCATGCTACCTCTCCACTTACCCATTTTCCCATCGTCCACTTTCGTATTCCCTAACCGGGTTTTCCCAGGTTCTGGCCCAGCTGTGACCTGGTCCAAAGTTGCTTGGATGTTCTCCTCAAGAAACCTCACATGGCTTTTAGCCCCCGGCTTCTTGCTATTCCGAGCCATTTTATTCTTAGTGACCGTCAACGAAGAACTCTGTCCTAGTGTGTGTGCTTTGCGTAGCACTCCTCGAAGAATGACTGGGCTATTCCGGTGCAGCCGTTGACCTGTGAACCCATCCTCTGGAGGGACTTTGTTTATAGAAATGCAATGAAACAGAATCAAACTAAGAAAAAATACATCAAAAAAGCAACAGAAAAGCACTCGATCATGATGACACCAACACCGAAACACTTTCTAATATGTCAAACACATTCTGGTGCAACATTCATAGCATATCATAGAAAGACGTGAAGTAATGAAATCTAGACAAAAATGACACGTAAATGCAACACAAACAACGGTTGTTTCATCTGACGACAATTATATCAAATTTACCCATACGAAACATGCACCAGATAACGACGGATAATCTTGGCATACTGCAATATACACGACATGCAGACGTATCAATCACCTGATCCACTGACATGCCGGAATAACTGACTGCAAACTGGCAGAACTTGCATCGTATTGTATCCAAAGATTTATATAGCGCCTCTCAGTGGCGGATCCAGAACATTTCGAAGGGTGGGGGAAAAAAATTCGGTGTTGGGCAAGGATAAATTTCATCTTTAGTCGCCGGAAAATCTGATGACCTTTTTTCTTTTTAGTCGTTTGTCCGATTCTCACGGAAAATATACCATTTTATCCACTAAAAGGTTGACGACCTTTTTTTTAATCGTTCAGTCAAAATTTCGGGCAAAAAAGCCCATTTCCTAGAAAATCCATACCATTTTCCCCATAAAAAAGTTGATGACTTTTTTTAGTCATCATAGACTACTTTTGTAAAGGTCTGCCGAACTGATGGGGGCCCACGTCCACTTTCCACGCCAAAATGGCTGGTAAGAAAGAAAGAATTTTCTAAATGGGGGGACATGGCCGGATTGGCCCCCCTGGATCTGCCCCTGGCGCCTCTTGCTGAATCACTTTTCAGAGGCACTCTGAATGTTGCTCTGCTCAAAGCTTTTGTTTTGTATTCATGAACTGGAGTCTCTCCACAAAACAGTTTCACTCGACAGGAAATTAAGTTCTCCATTTCCAGTAGCCAAGATTTTGACTTCTCAAGCTATCATTCTCAATTTCTTAGGTTAGAATCTCATTTAAAACTTGTTTACTCAGACTTTTAGCTGTTCTAACCCGATCTGCATATGGTACTTGATGATATGCTATCATAATTATGTTCAAGCATGATGTCCAATCATTCAAAAACCTGGCTCTTACTAGTTAGCCACGCAATTAGCTACATCAGTATGATGAGTGGAGTCAATGTCATATACAGTCACTCTATAAAATCGTGTATGTTACAATTACAGGCCTGATTAGATAAAGCGTGGATGATCTCTATTACATTTCAAACAAGACTGGAAAAGATCAATCAGTACCAGTACTAGAGTTTTGAGAAGTATTTGGACAAAATTCATATTATTAAAATTAACTTAAATTGTCTGTGGAAACAAGTACATGCAGCTTTAAGATGAAGGTTCGCAGTTACCGAAAATGGAGGAGTGCACATTGTAAAAATACAGTTGTTCTAAAACACCCAAATACCATATTATACCACTTTTATTTGTATCTTCAAAGCTCTCTTTGACGATCAGTTGAAACTTGAAAGGTGATGGTAGACAGAGTGCACATCCCTGGACACCTATTTTTTTCAGGCCTGTAACTTATTTTGCAGGTAACTCACCTTCTTCCGGCCTTGTGTGGTTTCCATCCGTCTTAAAAATCGACCCATAGGACGGAGGAGTTGCGGAGTTCGCTGAAGATGGAGGAGAGAAATGGTGGTTAGCAGCCAAACGCCTTGGCGTCATAGCAACCAAAGGCCACCTGGTGACTACAGGAGAAAGAAACGATGCCAACAAACCAAAAACAATCAGGATTTGTGATAAGAGAATGATGATTTTTAAGTTGATGCTCCACATTTGTTACATCAGGAAGTTACCTGTTAGTAGAGAGCATGGATAAAGGAATGTAAGCATCTTTAAGGAAGGCTTCTGCAATTGATGGTTCTTGGGAAGTCTAGTATTGTATGGCCTACAGTATTTTCAGATGGTTCAAATCTCTCTTGATCTCCAGCTTCTACAATCTATGCATGTTTGTTTGTTGCTTGTTTGTATGCGCACTTGTTATAGCGCCCCTTCAAGCACTCTACTAAGAGGCGCTCCCGACTGCAGAGCGGTCACTGCATCGGAGTTTCACGTCGAAGCGCTGAGCAATTGCGAGTGACTTGAGGTGGATTCGAACCTTCCGGCTTCAAGGCAACGACGCCACCACTACACCGCCACGCCTCGCACATGTCCCTTCTTCACTGAATGCATCAGATTGCTTTCATTCACTTCCTTTTCAATGGCATCGCGATGTAACAAACTGTGCCTCTAAGTATAAACCTCCAAGAGATGCTTACTAACTAAATTTCAACTGAGTGATTGATTGGCTTACATATAACATTGTGTATTTTACCCTTTAAACCACAGAACAATACCCGCCTTCCATCATATGTTACTAATTCTATACTGTTGCATTCCTCTGATACTTGGTTGTCTAAGCTAGAAATAACACACTTTCACGTCTGCACGAATCCTTGATGGACACAAACGAAGCACATCAACCCACGTGACAACAATAGGCATGCAGAGTCACCAAAAGTGATCCAAACATAAAGTGCAAAGGTGATCTCACATATAAATACTAAACTGACTGACACTCAACCACAAATGGCAAGGTGATACCAACATTAAACATCAATCAATTAATCAATCAAAATTTATATAGCACCCATCAAGATCTCTACTCAGAGGCAAGATGGTGACACTGAGAACAGTTTGGGAGGTGTCACACAGTCAAGGGAAGCCCGTTCCAAGTTATAAACACACCCCTATAGCATTGGAGAGGCCTTGAGTCTACTTCATCTCACCATATCTTCTTCCACAGCCATAAGCAGCATCACAAAGATATATGTCACACGATACAAGGCTTTCAAACATAAATCGAATAAAAATAAACATTCGTACGTCGTCAACGACCGACTCATGCCACAACATTAATATGAAAAGAAAACGACACGAACACATCTTACGAGAGAGAGACAGCACAGCACAAGAGAGAGACAGACATCAAGATCTAAATCAAATCACCACTCAATGATTACCATTGATGTCTTCCTCCTGTGAAACGGACTTCAGCGAGTACTTCTCCAGAATGAGGCTGCCCTCGAGTGCTGTAATTCGCTTGCTGGCCTTGCGGGCGAGCGCAGGACTTTCCGAGACGATCGTCGCCTGATTGATGATGCGCAGTGGCAGCGATACGGAGACGGGAGGCGAGGCCGTCACTGTGTTTGCTACGACAACAACAATGCCAAAATTAATGTTAGGCAAAAAATACTGCTCCTGTATTCATTTATTCTTAATTATCACCTTTTGATAAGATCACCTGGTGTGAACATCAGCAGTACCGTAATCACAATATACTTCGTAATCATAGTTGTAATAACCAAACTTCTAAAGTGCCACTCGAAAGCCAAGCACAAGGCACCTGCTTTTGAACGAACGTTGAACTTTACTTTGCTGAAGTTATCGGTTTTTTTTATAACTGTCGTCACTGTCACAAAGTAATTGCTGCAAGCAAGGATCTAGAAACGCACAAAAGGAAGTACACAGAAGTTTTGGAGAGTGTAACCTGACAAGAGGGAAGGGGAGAAACAAATGGCAAATGGTGTGAAAAGTTTGCTTTTGCAAACTATTGTTGTACAACTTGTAAGCAGAATCTTTTTGCTTCATGCATTGCGAACCAAGAAAGAGAAATGTCCGCCACGGCATTTGATATTATCACCAGGTGTTTAACAGAATTGGAGAGGTAGTTAAAAAATTTCAGCTGGCCTTTTGTCGTATCTATTGAAATCCTACTTATGTATTATTCTGGTTCTGTGGTGAAGAGACTGCGTCTCTGCAAGTGTGTTCTGTTGACTTAATAATAATAATAATAATATCTTTTCTTTAATTAAACGCCTGCAAGACGCACTGCGCTTTACATTTACATGTTATGCAGTAATCTTAATTAAACTTAACTACCAACTGAACAGACAGCTTTGTAATTACACGGCGCCAATGGCAGCCTACAAAGCAAATCCGCCCAACGGGGGCTCGAACTCACTACCTCTCGCACTAGGGTGGTCGTTAGAAATGAAAGTGTGAATTGACTGTTCTCCAAGGCGCCATTTGGTTCCATTCTCCCCAGAAACATCACACAAAAAGTTGTAAGAGAAAATATTAATATTTAGGACTAGCACAACGCCATCAAAGTTTTACCCTTATAATAGCAAGTCTTCTAATGCTCAAAATGAGCTATATGGTTGTAATCAACCAGGAATCTTCAAACCAGGAATAAATTCAACTACTTGTAGTTGGTCCACACTTAAACATTATGATGCTACTGTTATCGTAATCATAATCATCAATTTATATAGCGCCACTTCAAGAGAAATTCCTCAAAGGTAAGAAAACCTGTATAACACACCGCATCACAGATAGCATCTATAATATCTTATGTCTTTACAAATACTACCTGTTTTGCCTTGCTGTCTTGATTGATAATAATAGCTTATTGCTCTTAGACTGTTACAGCAAGGGAACAGTAATAGTAGGCCTATATAATATGGATAAATATAAAAAATTTGTGGTTTCATCTGTGTCCTACGTAATTAATCTATTCTGCAAAATCGCCAACAATCTTAATGAGATCTGATTTCTCATAAATATTTCTTTTTCTACCGTCGTTGTCCATGGGGTTATTTGGTACAAGGAACTGGTGTAATATTAAAAGTAGCAACCCATTTTAGATGCCAATTTTTATCTCAGATTTACGCTAATATGTTTTCAACCCGAGGCATTATTACCCTGTCTCACAATTCAAATTGCATTTGATGTTTGAATGGGTTTGAGCTATGGTGTAATTTTCACGATACTCTCAAAATGAAATCTCTGGCATGTTGCCCAAAGAAGGTGTTCATCTGTCACCAAGAGTGTAGCAATGGATGTTGTCTTGAGGGTACTATACTTGTTCCCTTGGATTGGTTGGTCGTCTGAGATGTCCTGGTTGGTGGCCACAGTATTTTCAGCTGGATCCATTGCAGAGGATGATGCAGAGATTTTGAGCAGCATATAGCTTATGTGTTTGACACCATCGCCTTTCATGCTAATTTATAATAGGTAGTTAATTTACAATAGCTAATAAAGGCAGTGTAATTTGTGTCCACTCTTGACAGCACTTTCTGTGTCAATTGTTTGACTCTGTGTTCATTCTTTCAACTCTAAAAGTATACTTTTAATGGGATAAATTCTATATTATGAAATGTGACAATGTGTGTAGGCTTCACCACGCACTCAGTTATGATGCTCTCTTTAGAAGTTGTTTAAAAGCAGCTCTTTGACTCCTATGTGGTAATAAGTAATTTCATAGGTCTATTATAAATCATGACCTCAATAATTTCAACATCTATTTTAATTCATTTGCTTACAGCAGCTCTTGATAAATTTTATTTGTGATGCGCTTTGTCATTCTGCTCTGATTGCCACAATAAACGAAAATATCATCAGTATTTTTTCTCTAGTTCAACTATTATTGAGGTCCTTGTCCGTGTTATATCAGAACTTGTGTTAAAGTTAAGCAGGTAATAAAGAGCCTATAGTGTAACAAAGGATTCCTGTAGATAAAAATCAGACCTACGAAAAGAATATAGCAATGTGTTGGCTTACTAGTATAGGCTTATGGTAATCGATCTCAGGGACTCACGCGTCAAATACTATTGTGATGTTAAATTGTTCATAAAAATATATAATAAACCATTGTCATCATTGTAGAAGCTAGGCATACTTGTCAGTTGTGCTTGAGTAAAAGAATGTAGTCTTTCTGCTAAAACTAGTCACAGGTACAAAAATGTGACTAAATTATCTTTATACTCAAACAGACGATGATATTTCGTAAAATCCAAAACTTCAAACACGTTGTGCTAGTTCTAAATATTTTTCAATCGGAATAATTTTTGGGCTACAACAGTCTTTTACCAAGTGGCACCAAATGGTGGGTTGGAGAAAGAATGAAACTGAAGTTGAAAATTTGCCATTACAGATGCGACCACCCTATCTCGCACTCTTGGCCAGCGTGTTAACCACTACTCTACCGGGCCCCTGCTGATTTCTGTTAAATTCTGAGGAAAGTTTTATTTTCTATTGCTAGAATGCATTGTTTTCTTCTATGGTTGAAATATCCTCAAAATCTTGGATCCATGAACAAGTTGTCAGTGAATTTTCGAGTTGAGTCACATTGAATTTGGACAGTGGCCTTGTTTCTTTCTGTTAGAGCGACTTTTATATTTGTAAATTAATAATAATAATATAATAATAATGATAATTTATATGGTGCCGTAACGCGGCCATACCGCTACAAGGGCGCCTCCCAAACAGTTAACTGCGGGATAAGCCTTAGCAAACAGATAAGTTTTAAGCCTTGATTTTAAAAGTTTTAGGCTTTGATTTAAAACTGTTGCAACTGTTTTCGAATTTCTTATTCCAGGGCAGTACAGTATGCGTCCAATTAGATCACAAACACAAAATAAACATTTTCCGTGCCACTGTGAGTCGCATGTAGCAACTGTTTTGCAGAGAGATTTTTTACACTCTTTGGCCGACTTCATTCAGCGTGTATATCTGTATTGCACATAAGATTGTGGTGGCTATCAACTGTAAATAGACATTGTAAAAAAAGGTAAGATAAGTGTCCTTAAAATAAAACAGTATTGCAGAAGAAAGAAACATGCTGTGCAAAAAATAATATGAACTACAAAAGGAGAATAGAACCTGGTACATTATAGCCATGGGAATTCCCACAGTTAGAACAATCATCCATACATTAAATAAAAGGATTTTTTCTGTCCAAACACATCAAATTTCTAAAGTAAGATGAACACACAGCATCATGTAACACAGCATCTCATATCAAGCTAACAAAATAAAATTTTAATATCTGACAAATTAGCAACAAATTCTAGTCTATAATTAACTAATACCACTATCATCACCTAAGCAAAATAAGATATAGACAGCTAGCTGCTTGAAAACTAAACAAAGCTGAAGCTGTTGGATCGTTAGGACTCAGAAAAGTCAACGAATTGATGAAAATGAAGTCTAACACACAGAAGAAAAGAAATAAAACTAAACGTTTGCATGCTCAAAACATCTTGAGTCACTGCGCTACAAATGCATCGCTACAGCAGCACTACACTCCAATCGCTACAGCAGCACTACACTCCGATCGCTACAGCAGTACTACACTCCAACTGCAGAGCCACTATGCTGGCGCCTTGAATGGTGGCCAAAGTGCTTACTAGTCCTGGTTTCTTCTGCCGATACGTTGTCCACATGATCACAAGCATCCAAGTCAAGGGAACCAGCTTGTGTTACGAAATACAACATATAACGTTAGTCACGGTTGCAATACACCAGTGTACAAAGCCTTGGCCATAAACACAGCCATAATATGATACATTACAACGGCTGCAGCACGTTATATCACACGGCTGTAATAATGTACTGCAATACTGCATTGTAATTACGGAAATTTTGCAGGAACATAAATTGCAATGAAAGAGTACATTGCACGCACTTACGGTAGTTGTTCGTACTGTTTCCTTATTTTAAAAACCTCAATTACGACAAATAAAACCCATCAGCAACCAATTCTGAAGTGTTAAAAAATGATCATTATTGCTTTATTGACCTGTGTAGAGTTTCTTGGAGGCTGCAGTTGTCATAGGTGGCGCAAGCTGTTGTCTTGACATGACCTGGTATTCGAGCAGGTCATGGATGCTTGACGTACGTGGAATGGCGTTGTTCGAACGATGAGATAAGTCGGAATGAACGGGACTCGACAAATTCGTCTTGCCTTCAACTCCTGCAACCAGCAAAACCCACTAACCCAGTCTACGACGTTCACCCTATTATGATGCCCCACTGAAATAATATGGCATTGACTGTTCGATGCTACTGAGTAAACTACAAGTGCATGAGGCATGAAACGATTCAAGTTCAGCTGGGCATACCCTATCATGTAGACATGTACATGTATGTAGTACCATCAATGAATGTGATTATCCACCCTAGACATTTAATTTGTGCAAAGATCAGGAATTGAACAGACTATATGTATGGTCTCACTCCCTGGTCTATCCACTCTCAGACAGTGGCTTCCTGGTTGGTCCCTGTATGTGTGGTGCTATTGCCCAGCCCAGCAGCTTTGCATATGTCGGCTCCTCTTGCTCCATCTTCCGCAGGAACTGCAGCCTGAGATCCTTCCTGTCTAGGAAATGCCTGAAGATTATCTTAACTGTTAGTGACAGCACTAAATTGGGTTGGGAGAGTCTCTGAATATCTGAATGGTGCTCTTTAAACATTCACTTGCAATAACAATTCATTTACAGAAACAGCCGAAAAAGGAAGTACGATAAGACCCATAATAATACTTACCTAGACAAAATACGCCACTCTAAGTATTTAGGCTATTTGGTCTGTATATAACTGTTTCGACTCTCTATTCATAATAGAATTCTATATCCTACCAAAACGCCTTAAGTCACTGACTTGAAACTTACTAGATGCAATGTAATTCTACTCATGCATGTACATGACATTGTATATATATATAGACCAAAGTGTTTGTCCATGGTCTGAAGAATTTGATAGTGCTACAGAGCATGCCATGCAAGCTTTCCCAAGAAGCAAACCTGTTGTTAGAGAGAGTTCATCCTTGGCTTGTTTTAGCTCAGCAGCAAGGTCAATAAGTACGCTGCCCTTCGATTTCGGATCTGGCATGCTGTAGCCTCTCAGCTTCTGATGAACCAACTGCTGCAAGTAGTACTCCTGCTCCGTCTCACACGCGGCTTTCATCATCTGCTCTCGTCAAAAGAAACACGCAACTACGTAAGCAATAATTGCCAGTCAGGAAATATAATGCCATATAATTCACTTTAAAACATGTTTATTTAGAAATTCTTAGGTAGCTGTGATTGAAAGGCCATTATAAGCAACTTACCGGTAATCGTAATCTCCGAATTTCCAAAGCGTCACTCGAAAGCCAAGCACATGGCACCAGCTTATTCACTTACAGGGTTCTCGGATGCATACATTACCATCTTCGTCCACGACTTGTGTAATTTATCTGCTTTGACATATTTTATTGAAGAAGGGTCAACTTCGAGTTGAACCGACTTTTATTCAAGTAAACACAGCAAACACTCTTTCGAACAGTTCATCAACTGGGTAACAATGATTGAGAAACAAGACCAAAGCAAAATTTCAACCGGCAAATAATTCATATATTTTAATTTTACGATTCTTTTATTTCCTCCCTTTAATCTGACGTTGAACTTCATTGGGTTCAAGTCTTTTAGCTGAACCCCGATGTAGAACAGTTATGGCCCACGTGCATTCCATGCCTCTGCAGCGAATAGAATCGGCTTCCACTCTCTCTCTCTCTCTGTTGCTCTCTCTCTCTCTCTCTGTTGCTCTCTCTCTCTCTCTCTGTTGCTCTCTCTCTCTCTGTTGCTCTCTCTCTCTGTTGCTCTCTCTCTCTGTTGCTCTCTCTCTCTCTCTCTCTCTCTCTCTCTCTCTCTCTCTCTCTCTCTCTCTCTCTCTCTCTCTCTCTCTCTCTCTCTCTCTCTCTCTCTCTCTGTAGCTCAATTTCACTTCTTTCTTCAAAAAGCAGCTCAAAACTCACTACTTCTCCTTGGCTTTCAACCATATGGATCTCTATTTAACTGCATCTTCCTTTGGTGGCTGACTATCCGCGTCTCAGATTCACATTTCGGCGTGACCATGCGCGCGTTAAAAATATGTTTAATAATGATAATAATAATAATAATAATAATAGAAGACAAATCAGAATTTACCTTATATTCAACAAAAGGTAGAAGCAGAACAAACAACGGACTGCGTACGGTCATCACAAAGTCAAGAAATCTCCAGAGTGGAGAACCACCTGAAAACAAACTCCGGTAACTGAAAATGATCTTCATCACCATCGTCATAGACAAGAAGAGCAAATTTAATAGTAATAATAATAATAATAATATAACAATATCCATTTATTACTTCAAACTGACAAGTACGCACTACAATAACACGATACTGTGGACCTAAAGTTTCCCTAAAAAAATCAAAACCTGTGCAGATGGAATGCAGTGCTTTCAATGACAAATCTTGATGTTTGCGAACAATGTCAAAACAACATAATTCTATTGTTCCCTTAACTATGCGACACCTCCCAAACTGCTCTCAGTTTCACCAACTCGCCGCTTGGAAAGTATAGTGTTCTATATGCGTTTTTGTTTACATTGGAGTTAAGTGCACAGGCCGATTCAGAGTAACTTGTTCTATCTTGGTACAAAATCCCGTATCTTGAAATGGTGCCTATACGAGGAAAAGAACAGAAGTATTTTATTCCTTTTGCATATTCTTACTAACTGATAGGTATTACAATGTTCTATGTGAATCAACCAATTATATTGCAAAGATTCAATCACGTGGATATTATAGACCAAGTTGCGTTCATACGGCGCCATGAGTATAACCCAGAATTATTTTGTTCTATGACGGTCACGTGGTTCCGTACTTTAGAGTTTCTCTTTAACGCACTCCAGGTTTAGGGTTATCTTTTCCCACTGGTATCACTCTATCCTATAGCCACTGGGTTTAAATAATCTCTTCTTATATATTCCTGGGGGTATCCCCAATCTAGCCCAAAGGTTTTTTTATAATTTGCGTTAACTAATTAGTTCTTACTTTGATTATTGCTTGTTTAATTTGTGATACTTGTTATGCTTTATGTAACTATTTTCCTGCCTTATATCTTAGTGTGCTTGATACATCTGGACCAATAAAAAAAATTGATTGATTGATTGATTGATTGGTCTGAACGGCAAATTGTGATTCGCACATGCATATAGAACATTATTACAGTAAGCGCGTTCCGTTATGGAAAGATAACATCATAATTATCACCGTACAAGTAATATTACAGACAAAATGGAGAGACCCAAGCGAAAGAGAAAAATGAACACAAAATATGACGCGGATTTTATATCAGTTTACAACAGAAGGTAAATTAGAACACCTCTTTGCCGGTGAATGGAAGTATAAGAGAAAGAAATTTGACTGAAAAATAATAATACTTATTTCTGTGGCCGGACTAGCAGGCCTCGTGATGCCAAAGTTCTGAGTTGCATAAACACTGTTTTGCTACAGGTCGAGTTAAGTTTCTATAATTTCGTTTAGTGTGTCTGCAACTTGACACAACAATATCATTTGTTTCATTATTGAGAGTTAATTGTTATGCTTATACGAAAACCGTTTGTGTTTCATGTGAACAATAATTCCTTCTTGAAACAAGCCAGTGTAGTCAATGATGAGGTGGAGAAAGGTATTCAAGGTAATGGTAGTCAATGATGAGGTGGACAATGGTATTCAAGGTAATGGTACCAACATGGATGAAGCCAGTGTAGTCAATGATGAGGTGGAGAAAGGTATTCAAGGTAATGGTAGTCAATGATGAGGTGGACAATGGTATTCAAGGTAATGGTACCAACATGGATGAAGCCAGTGTAGTCAATGATGAGGTGGAGAAAGGTATTCAAGATCATGCTATCAACAAGGATGAAGTCAGGTCGGTCAATGATGAGGTGGACAATGGTATTCAAGGTAATGGTACCAACATGGATGAAGCCAGTGTAGTCAATGATGAGGTGGAGAAAGGTATTCAAGGTAATGGTAGTCAATGATGAGGTGGACAATGGTATTCAAGGTAATGGTACCAACATGGATGAAGCCAGTGTAGTCAATGATGAGGTGGAGAAAGGTATTCAAGGTAATGGTAGTCAATGATGAGGTGGACAATGGTATTCAAGGTAATGGTACCAATATGGATGAAGCCAGTGTAGTCAATGATGAGGTGGAGAAAGGTATTCAAGATCATGCTATCAACAAGGATGAAGTCAGGTCGGTCAATGATGAGGTGGACAATGGTATTCAAGGTAATGGTACCAACATGGATGAAATAGCAAGGTATCAAGGGTGTGCATTGCACCGTGCAAAGTAACTGACTTGCACTAATTCTTGAGTTACTATGTTAAAGTTTTACAACACCGTTTCTTAACAGTGCTGACATTACGAACTCAGACCATAATTGCCTGAACTTAGTTATCTTTGTTTCGTTACAACAGGTTAATGCCACAATGCAGTAACCGTGATTGTATATTGCATAATTCCTACTACCGGTACTTAAGATTTAAAATTACATAGTATTGTAGTGTTGTTTCACTTAAGAAATAAATGGGTATCCCTAATTCTGCATACATTTCACTGAGAATTATAATGTTCCATGTAATGATAAATCATTTTAACAGTTAACCATGTTCATCAATTTCAGCAATATATTGTTCTATTTGAGCAGATGATGAAAAGGTCTTTAAAATAACTTTTTATACAAGAACTTTACATTGTATCATTGCAAATACTCAGGCAGAGCGATTATGACAGTTCTAAACCCATGAAAAAAAGCAACTTCTTGCTAAATTTATTAGATAATTATAGTCTTTTATAGCCAATTTTAACAACAGTCGTAATTCGCTTGGCTAACAATTATAATGTTCCATGTACTGATGAATCATAATAACAATTAATATTCTATGGCAGTTTCCGTAATATTTTGTTCTATCTGAACAAATTACGAAAGTGTCCTTCAAATTGTCTTTTCTTATGACAGAAGCCACAATCGTTGTGGTTTTTTAAAGTTGCAGATGTCTGCATAAATGTTTTCTAAACATTATTGTTCTATTTTGTCCCACAAAAGAGTTTTTAGTACAAAATGCCAAGTCATCAAACTTTCTTTTTCGATTTTCTCCGTTTCGCCAAAATGTCGCATAGAACACTATACTTTCCAAGCGGCGAACTCTTGAAGATTGCTTCTTCTAGCCTGATCTCAGCCAGGTGCCAGGCGCACCTTTGAGCAGATACATCTTGAAGGAGTGCCATATAAATTCTGATTGACTGATTGATTGATTGATAAGGTTTGAAAACAAGATACGCTGAGAAAAGCGAATATCTGCCGACCCATTTGACTCGTTCCTAAGTCGATGACGCACTTTGAGATGCGATGCCATTCGGTCGACAGTTGCTTCTCGAAGCAGACGATCAAAATCTTAAGACCTATCAAACGAGACATATATGCAAATTCAAAATACAGAAACAACAAATACCAATATTCAATTAAATGGATAATTTAAAAATAAAATCAGAAGCTTCTATGGTCGTTGTTCTTGATTATTTTTAATCTGAATCTTGGAAAGTCTAAGAACTAAAACACTATCAATTAAATATTCTAGTCATTAACCTACTCATTTGTTCGTTCGTTCGTTCATTCATTCATTCATTCAAGCATTCATTCATTCATTAATTAATTAATTAATTAATTCATGCATTCATTCATACATTCATTCATTCATTCATGCATGCATGCATTCACGCATGCATTCATTCATACATTCATTCATGCATGCATTCATTCATACATTCATTCAGGCACTCATTCCCCATTCATTCATTCATGGCATCTGTATAGCATTAACCCAAGAAATTGCTTCACAAGCTACCCGCTGGCAAACCAACCTAAAAACGCGACGTTCTGTATGCCATCACGAGGCGCCGTAGACTTTCTGCTATGATGTGACATGATGCTGCCTCTTCCTCCCTCCGAAGCGGACAGGTGATGAAGACGAGATGAACCTGTTGAGACCTGTTGCTTCTCAGGAGGCAGCAGAGCATTCAGCATCACAGTCAGGGCAAAGCTCATGTCCAACTGACGCATGCGTGGGTAATCTAGGACCAACAAAAAAGTCTATAATTATAATTATTATTATAATTAATTTGAACACTTCAACAAATGAAAATTAATATCAACGAGAACAGAAACAAAAGTAATGCGATAATGATGAGTGGCTAATAATGAGTGGCTAATGATGAGTGGCTAATGATGAGCGACTAATAATGAGCGGCTAATGATGAGTGGCTAATGATGAGTGGCTAATGATGAGTGGCTAATAATGAGCGGCTAATGATGAGCGATTAATGATGAGCGGCTAATGATGAGTGGCTAATGATGAGCGGCTAATGATGAGCGGCTAATGATGAGTCGCTAATGATGAGTGGCTAATGATGAGTGGCTAATAATGAGCGGCTAATGATGAGCGGCTAATGATGAGCGGCTAATGATGAGTGGCTAATGATGAATGGCTAATGATGAGTGGCTAATGATGAGTGGCTAATGATGTGCCTAACACTTAAAGATGACTTTTAGTTCAAGCACAAGGTTGAATAAGTTTTTAAAAAGCATGCTCACAAAAATTGCTAATATAAATGACGAAAAAGAAAGATTTATTTTGCGCAAGAAGTCAAGTGAGTAGTTGCTACTAAAGCATAAAAATAGCCTTCTTCATACAACTGAAATATATCATGAAGGTTGCTTTTGATAGCATTGTTCAAAATACTAATCAATTCACAACCAGGACAAGCTATCATGTGCTATTTGAATGACTAATGATGCTGTAGATACTATAATCAATGACCAGATATAGATCCTGTGCTATATAAATTGCCCAAAAACCAAGCATAAGTTCTTCATAAATGATACTATGCGACACGCTATCTAAACGTCTAATCTCAGCCATAACTTACCTCTTCGAACTCTTCCTGATCCCATGCGAATACAGAGTGGAAGGATGAGGTTGATGAGAATATTTGCTGTCTTCTCCACAGTTGGAAAAACAGAAGAGCCACCACAGATCTGCTCCAATGTGTACTGTTCCTGAAACGATCAATGGAAGAGGGAATGATCCTTGCTTATACATGCCAATCAGTGGCAGACGCAGATTGCTGTAGAGCAATCAATACAACATAACAACCAGGTGACACAACATAACAACCAGGTGACACAACATAACAACCAGGTGACACAACATAACAACCAGGTGACGCAACATAACAACCAGGTGACGCAACATAACAACCAGGTGACGCAACATAACAACCAGGTGACACAACATAACAACCAGGTGACACAACATAACAACCAGGTGACACAACATAACAACCAGGTGACACAACATAACAACCAGGTGACACAACATAACAACCAGGTGACACAACATAACAACCAGGTGACCTGTCAATTTACCAAAAAACGCTTGCAAGAAAACAATCATGTCAGCAATAAGTTGCAATGCCATCAGAAAGAGATCTGCAGATTCATCACAGATAAAATTAGCATAAAATGTATGCTTCTTAATCATTTAATGATTAAGAAATTACAGTCTTCACACACAAATTCAGTTATGGTTCTGACTATCATATGCAGATGTCAAACAGGTTTCACAACACAGCAAGCGTCATCTCAACAGGAGCAATAATCTGCAACTTTTGCCAGTGATTACATAATTCGACAAAATAACATAATTCGACAAAATAACATAATGTGACATAATAAAATAATGTAACATAATAACATAATGTGACATAATAGCAAATAATGTGACATAATAGCAAATAATGTGACATAACAACAAATAATGCGACAAAATACCATAATGTGACATAATAACAAATAATGTAACATAATAACATTAAATGTGACATAATAACATAATGTGACATAATAACAAATAATGTGACATAATAACATAATGTGACAAAATAACAAAATGTGACAAAATAACACAATGTGACATAATAGCATAATGTGACAAAATACCATAATGTGACATAATAACAAATAATGTGACATAATAACACATCATGTGGCATAATAACATATGGCCTGACATAATAACACATCATGTGACAAAACAGCATATAATGAGACACGGTAACATACCCCAAGCGCCTGCATCTGCTGAGCCATAAGCTTAATGACGGCTGAGCAGAACTTTGGTGGAGCAAACGGCGCGATGAGCAAACCGTCTGATTTGTGTACAACGCTGTGAACACTCCCACTGTTAGAAGACGCATTGGCATCGTCGGCAAGAATGATGTTCGAACAGGTGGCTATCAGCATCTGTAAACCAAAAATACTCATATGTATGATTTGACGATTTGAAAAGCCATACTTGCCTACACAGAAGGCGCTGCTCAACAGTAATGCAACAACAATGCATTGATGTGATCGACTGGAATGGAAGTTGGTAAAGCTGTTTTTGTGCAGTCAGAGGTTAGCCAACCCTTAGAAAGTGGGAAGGTCATGAAAAATTTCTTATGACTAGGAGTCTAAGTCACTATTGCTCGGCCCTCACTCTCCAACCCCCACCCTATATAACAAAATGAAAACTCAACAATTTGATCAAATTGTGTGGGTCATATTTTTTGGAGTGGGGTGTTTCAAACCACCCCAAACTACCCCATGACTACGACACTGTGTGCAATGCCTATGACAGTAAACTCGCTGGTTCTACAATGTTCTGCAAAATCGCTAAGGCCAGCAGGTTTAGCACAGGAACTAAACAAACACGGTTTTAACATACATAGATCCATATTTTCTACTCCAAATTTTAAACTATTTTTATCCATAACATGTCTCTCTAAAAAGGAAATCGTCTCATGTTGTCCAGTATATCTACCACAGCATAGGCGTACGGGACATTTCGGCAGTGGGGGGGAAAAAATTTTCTCCCGAAAAATCTGCCTTTTTTAGTCATCCGCCAAAAATTCTTAGGATTTTCCGCCTGAAAAATCTGACGACCTTTTTTAGTCATCCGCCCAAAATTCTTTGGATTTTCCCGTCAGAAAAATCTGACGACTTTTTTTACCCCTTCGCGCCCCAAAAAATCCTCCCGTGCCTGGTTTGCCCGGAAAAAATTCCGAAATTTTTTGGCCCGTCCATGCCTCTTTTGCCCGAAAAACACATTTGCCCGAAATTTGGGGGGCATTTGCCCCTCTGAACCCCCGTCTCGTACGCCTATGTACCACAGTAATCAATTATGACTATATCTGCCTCCAAGTAAATATATCGTCTTATTATGATTGACGGTGGTGTTGTTAAAATATTATCATTATCATTATTATCATTATTATTATTATTATTATTATTATTATTATTATTATCATCATCATTATATAATTTGTAGGCAAAATTGCTCCAAAGTGGGAATAGTATACTGACCTTCATGTGAGGAAAATGAGCCACATAAGCACAGTGGACCAGAGTACTATTTATTCCTGAAACAATGCATACTTTGGATTAAGACAGTATTTGATCACGAAAGTAAGCGCTAAAAAAATGCCAATATTTTAAACATTAAAATCTAAATGATCGTAGCAAAGGTAGAAAAGAGACGTGATATGCACGATAAATAGTTTGGTCTAAAAGAAATAATCTACTGACAAATTAGTAAAATTTTACGCCTACATCACTTTGTACACAATTTTTCCACAAGACTGTGACCAATAAATAGCAATTAATACAAATGTTCACACCAACAGTGATCTGCTGAAAACTGTTAAATTCAAACACACACCTTTAATGAGGTTAGTGGCTGCATTCCAGTCCAGATGGCGCTGCAAAAAGAAACATAGACGACGACATAGAAGAACTTGAAGGCAGAGAAAAAGAAACTATGGTGAGAATCAGTCTACAACAGAGACTGACGTCTGGAGAGATACAAAAGTTCTTTTGCAGTCTTCAGAAAAACTATTTTACCAATTGTGTCAATAGGAACTATTTCAATTAGCTTTTAAAAAGCTATCCTTCTAATACTTTTGGTCAATTTGGATGATGAGCATGTGTGTGTATGTGTGTGTGAGTGCATGTGTGGGCGTACGTGCATGTGTACAAACACACCGAGATGTCACGAAATGGTGCCTGTTTGCCGACACACAACTAAACTTAACTATAAACATCTATAAATTTAAAATAAATAAAGTAGAAATGGTAGGTCAAATGAAGAATGAATTGTATGCATAATTATCACAGGTGAGGAGACTCTGCTAACTGACCCGTAGGACAGGTTTCTTGTAGATCTTGTTGAACAGTCTTTCCAGGCGACGTATGATCAGATTGAGAGCCGGACGGATTGCAGTCTGCGACCAATCAGTTATCGGCAGAATCTCCAGCATGTATCTGCAGATAGGACACATTTAACCCATTGAACCTGGAGCTCCGATAACGCTATAGATAACGGGCCGGAAAACCGGCCAGTCGGGTTCTAAGGGCTAATATATTAAGTATTATTGCCCAAAGAGCAAGATAGATATTGTGGAACCATTGACAAGAGATCATTGGGGTCATACCTGATGAAAAGGCATATAACCCCAAGCCTCACATGAATGGTGAATGGGGGCAATGCCGAAACAGGCATCGCTTAGCTCTACACTGCAGCCATGTCCAAGGAGGATTATGTCCATTCTCCAGCCCAGTTAGCTGCATTGGTTAGAGGGTAGGCAGCCTACCAATGCTAATAGCAGAATAACAGTGATATGACTAACTAGGGTCGGGAGCGCTACTGAATCTGTGAGCGGCGCTATATAAATGTTCAATTACAATTACAGTTACAATGAATATTATCCATATATACCGTAATATATATATAATTATATATGCATATTTGAAGATAATTAAAATGCATAACTAGATTTAATCAATAACAACTGACCGTTTGAGGCCTGTGCACTTCATTGTTCCAGGGTCATAGGGTGCAACCTTGAGCAGCGTGTGGGCAATGTCGGCCAATCTCTGTCAAACAAAAGCATAACACCATGGACCAGTTGAGATAATAATTAATGCTTCAGGTTCAAAAGAGGTGTCTTAGCATGTCCTGGAAACTGGAAAGGCACCACATGGCATGAGTATAGGCAGACAGAAAAAGTCAATAACCAAAAAGTCAATAACCGAAGTGACCTAAAACATCAAAGCACTCCCTTAGAAGCAGTGGCGCAGACAAGGGGGTTTCGGGGTTAAATCCAACTCCATTGGCTTAGGAAAAAGTTCTTTTAAAGATTATTTATCTATTTACTGGTAAATAAGAAAAAACAAGACAATAGTCTGTAGTAACAATTGTTTTTCTTACTTCATTCCCTTTGTTACTTCATTCCCTTTTTATTTGCTGTAATCTCATTATCAGAATTTTAGTGCCCAGTATTTGTCTGACAATTACTGACGTTGTGAGTTTTGTGGTCAAGCAGTTCTGGACATCGACTCGTCAGATCCGGAAAGAGTCGTCTCAGAGCCTTCGTTCGTGCGCTGCAGTGACTGAAGAACTCCGCGATGAGACAAAGAATCGAGTTCCTCGACTGGCGAAACTCTTGCAGTGCAACGTCACTCTCCGTCTCCTGCGACGCACGTCTCCAGTTGCCAAGACCCTCCTCCATCTGCAGAAACCTAGACAAGGGAAAAAACTCATAATGACCAAAACAATGGAGGAAACGATATTCAGGAGGTCAGAAATGCATTGTGATCGTAATCTCCAAATTTCTAAGGCACCAAGCACAGAGCACCAGCTGATTAACGAGCACTGTGTCTATTCAGAAGGGTGTTCCAAAAGAGTAGTCCAAAAGAGTAGTCCAAAGGAGGTCAAAAGGCTTTAAAATATTTGCAATAACTGCTAAGACATCTGTCACATCATACTGTGTGGAACACTGAACATATACAATTGCAACTTTAAGCCATCATGGTTAAAACAATTCGGTGGATTATTGGCAAAATATAAAAAAATATATTCAAAATCTTGCAAATTTACGTGAATTTGCACTTTTTACTGAGTCGATGCAGACTATATACAAACATAGCTGTTTGCTATATAACAACTGGGCTACAAACATAGCCCAGTTGTTGGAAGGCTGATGCCATAGGAATTTACCATGTCTTATTAAATTCTCAGCACCAGTGAAAGCTTCTCAGTTCACTCACTTTATATCGATATGCTCGTCGTAGTAATTCTGATTTCCTTTTGGCGATTGATTCGCATGATTCTGTGTCGGACGTTGATTAGTGACGGCATTTGTGGCATTTGTAGCAGACTCAAACTGCCACTGCTGTGCTCCACTAAAGTTTCTAAATAAATCACACCTTATTTCTTATGTAAATAACGTAAGTGTTAAAAAATATTATGTTTTCTAGTATTTCAAATATGGAAAATTCTTGTAACCTACCAAAGAATTCAAAATTCAGTGAAAAAGTCATTTGTCAAGTATGCTTCCATTTAAGTTTCCATTTTAGGTAGTGCTTTATTTTTCAATTGTGGATATCATCCGTCATTCTTCTCAGTGTCTTTCATTTTAACCTTTATCGACCGAGGGCATAGGATTTCTCACACCATTTACTACACTCTAGTTGGGAAAGGGTTAAAGAATGCAGATGACATCAGAGACTTACAAGAACAGCACCACAAGAGTAAAAAATAAGCCTACTAAACTTAAACTGATAGTTTGTATGTGCACTTGTTATAGCACCCCATCAAGCTCACTACTCAGAGGCGCTCCCGACTACAGAGCAGACACTGCATCAAAGTTTCACGCCGAAGCGCTGAGTAATTGTGAGCGAAGGACTTGCCCAGGGTCCCTACGTGGCAACTTGAGGCGGATTCGAACCTGCAACCCTCCAGCTGCAAGGCAACAAACATACCCACTACACCACCGCACCCGCAAAATAAATAGTGGATCCTCCTTTCTCAGAAAACATTTTCTGAAAATACTGTGAAATTTTCAGAGATGTATAACATACCTTGCCATGTTTTCACAGCTTGCCACAAGAGATTTGATAGAAATTGACAAATTGACAATAGCTGTCATTTCTTCACGGGCGACTGTAGGATTGTCTTGCTTAGTGGTCTCATCTTTCAGATGCTGAAGGTAGTTGGGCAAAATGGCTTCCAAAATGACCTAAAATCGTTAAAATGATGACAAGTCAGCATTTCAAAATAACTAAGGCTAAAAACAGCCAAAACTTGGCTTGCAGAAGGACCTAGGATGCTGACGTGGTTGTAAAAGACTTTAATACAACGATCGAGTACATCAGAGAGTATTCATAAGTAAAACCACAGCATTCTTCCAAAAACTCCAGCCACGACCCAGTTGTGTAGCTCTTGGAAGAGATGCTTAATCAAACCAATATTGATGATGCCAGTTGCGTAAAAGATCAATTATAATATTGAAAATCTGAGTGTTCCCTTCAGCGGGACTTCTCTAACTTTATACATTACTCAAGACTTTCCTCTCTGGCCGTGCCTGTGGCGGGAGCACCTCTGAATAGTTATCTTAAAGGACGCTGTATAAAAATTCCACATATAGATTTTTAAACTACTAATCGTTTAGAATGACAATCAGTTGTTTGCCTAATCATTCGGCTAATCAATTAGAATCCAATTGATTAGTTACCATATCGCTTGCCTCTGAATGTGTGTTTGTCTTTGTAAAGGTGCCCTTGTAGCAGCATGGCTGTGTTATGGCGCCATGGAAATTGTCGTCATTACATTACATTACCAACGCGTCCACAGAGAGAAAGCTGATTGGATGAAACACTTTTTATGAGACTGACCAGCATTTGTCGTGCTCTGATCGATTCGCATGCATAGGCAATCACAGTTATGCAAAGGTTGATTCCGTCAATCACAGAGAACGCATCTGTGCTGTCACTGTAGCAAAAATCCTGCAAATTCACAGGAAATGCTAATTTTTAGACAAGGCTCAATTAATTAATTCATTCATTCGGACTTTTATATAGCGCTCCTTCAAGAAAAAACTACCCAGAGGCGCTCCCGACTCCAGCGCACTCAAAAAATACAGTTCTAAGTTTAGTAAGGAAGGATCCTGGTAGAGTCCCAGGGTGTAGGCGTAGCTCAAAAGGAAGGAAGAGTACTCCCTTATCAGCAGAGCCTATAATAATCCCTAATTTTCACCATGAACTTGAGATGTGCACAATTAACAATGCAATAAACTCCATAGTCCAAAAAGTGGAAAAAGATTAAATTCTGCATTAAATCATAAACACACACATTTTATTTTAAATTATTTTAAATAATCAAGCAACATTTGAACGGTTCAATTTTTGCATCTGAAGTCAATGAATGATTTATTGCCAGAAATTGATCAGAAGTGGACAATGATTGTGAAAACTGACCAGTGGAAGAAGTGGTTTTTCGCCCTCTACCATTTCCAGTATATCAAGGTTGTCCGGTAGATTTCTTTCCAGCGACAACAAAAGGTGGAAGAACTCATCTGAATGAACCTAACGTCGTACAAAATTATCTTTCATTCATTTTCATGGAATAATTATTCGCTTCATGCTACTCGTTTAATCTTAATGTATTTGAAAATGTACAAGGTTTTTCTAAAGCGACTGACCGTATAATCCTGTATGGCCTCAGCCTTACTCATTTTTAAATGAATTTATGGGGTGAGATCCCCTTTACCACCAATGCCCATTTGAATGGATGCCTCGCCATCTAAGGTTCCCGTGCATGGATCATGCTAGCACAAGATTTTAATATCTGAAATAAGTCACCTTCGGGAAGCAAACTGTGGTACGACCGTACTCCTTAACACAAAGGTGCATGAGAAAACCTATGCTATAGACAATGTAGCAAATCACAAAACCAGCCAACCATCCACCCTGCATCAGTTAGTGACGCTAGTCGAATGCTGAATAAAGGGTATGCTTCAGATCATTACACTTGGTCATACTCAACGATGGTTGCAAAATTGCCAATTTAATTGCAAGTTCACTCGTAAATTGCAAATGGGGACATGATAGCATCCTAGTATCAAGAATGGCTTGCCGGAAAGTAAATCTACTGTATGCAAAACAAACATGACACCTAGAGAGCTTTTATTATGATGAACGAGTAATAAAACAAAGCAACAAAGCCCTAAACTGATCCGAAGAAATCATTTCAAATTCCATTAAAAATATGCACAGACTGGAACTGACCTTGCATAGGTCTCGATCTTTTGGATCTCCAGATAAATCAAGACACGGTGAAATACTGCCAAACATCTGGAAGTTTACACAGCAGCCATGAAAAGCAGATACAACACTGGATGATTCCAAGTTCTTTACTGGTGTCCTGGTGGATGGGGGGCTTCCACCAGACAAAGCCATCTTCTACCACCTGCGTCCATAACTGCACAGTCCTCTGGCAGATGGTATGATGAGAAACACTTTCATCGTTAGGATTATATACACATTTTTTTAGCTGTGGCTGGGCTGGGAGCGCCTCTGAGTAGGTTTCTTGAAGAGGCACTATATAAATCTTCGAAATGAATGAATGAATACAATTTTGGATTTAGGATAACATGCTTTTTTAACATTTGATCAATTCTATGAATTATATATGTTTATTACCGTGTTAGTAAACCAACACGCAGACAGCAATTTGTCAAATAAAGAGCCCTCTTATCATATTACAAAGAGTTCAGCATTTTAAATCACATTAGCAAAGAATAAAAAGTTGCCAATCTTCTAGAAAAAAGAAAAAAGACTCCAATGAGATGGAAAACTATCCTAAGATAGTTTGCTGTGGTCTGACCTGGAGGACAAATGGATTTCTGTGGAGTAGGAAGAACTGTCGACAGGCGACTTCAATGGCATTGCAGACAATGGCGTTCGACTGGTGATTCGAATAGACTTTCAACAGAGTTGGCATTATGAACATAAAACTAAAGAACAAAAAAGAATATTAAAATACAACTCTGAAAAAACAATGCAGTCACAGCTGAATGTAAGACCCAACATCATGACCACAGTCCCACATAGTGCATGCATAACAACCTCACTGAGAAGTTTATAACAGGTTTTTAAAACATATTACTGGTAAGCAGCCCTCAGTCCTTGCCTTTTTCTCGCTCAGCAAGTTTTGACCCTTAATTTCACTAATATGACTGCTTGAGAGTTCAAATATTAAATATATATATATATATATATATAAAATTGTATATATATATATATATATATATATATCCTTTTCCGAGTTTCTTTGATACGATGCTTTTGACTTAACATTATTTGTGAAAATGTCCTTTTTCAAAATATCCCCACCAGTGGAAATTTCTTTGCAAAAACCTGGATCATAATAACACTGGTACATAACAACTAATATTAAAAATTAGTGCCCAGTGTTGACATAATTGAGCAAGAAATCTCATTTTTAACATGTCAGAAATCCTTAAAAGAAATGTGCAGAAAATTCTAGCATCACCCTAAGAAAGATGTGGGATGCAAAGGTGTAGTGGTGGCTTCGGTGCCTTGGAGCCGGAGAATTCCAGGTTTGAATCCACCTCAAGTCACCGCGTAGGAACCTTGAGCAAGTCCTTCACTCACAACTGCTTGCATCTCTGAGTAGAGAGCTTGAAGGTGAAGGAGCGCTATAGTAAAAATGTGCGAAATAAATAAATAAAGATGGAGGGAAAAAAGTCGTGCCAATTATTATTCCGCTCACCCAGTCGTCGCAAAGACCTGCTTGAAATGCTTGCAGGCATTGATGAACGTTGCAAGTGAGAGTTGAAGTGTTGCCGTGTCATCCGCATGTAGAAGCAGCGTTCCATTTATGACGTTCAGAAAGAGCGGCAGGTCACCCACATGAGTGACTGTGCTCGACATGCCTTGAAACATTCGACCAATCAACTGCACAGAAAAAACAAAGAAGAACAATTGCCTGCATGAAACCGAGACCACAATTTATAAGTCTGAAAATTTGAAACACTCACAATACTAGGTAAGTAAATAAGAAAGCATGTGCAGGTATCTAGACATTTAAAATAGTTTATTAGATACAGTATGTGTTGCTAGCATAAAGTTGTTTCGGATAGGCATATAAAAACAAGATGTAAACCATACTGCATGCAAACATTTATATAGTGCTCCTTCAAGTAAAATGCTAAAGAAATATAAAATATTCTCTAACTAAGCCATTCAACAGTAAATGTAAATGTAATCGCATATTTATATAGCGGCTGTCTTATGGCCTCGACCCTGAGGGTGAGATCCTTCACCACCGATACTCCACGTTTATATTGCGACCGAGCCACCCGCAGTAAAGATCCGAGAAATTAATCTCTGATAAACCGACCGACCGGGAATCGAACCCGGGCCGCCGGCGTGGCGAGCGGGCTACCAACCCACTCGGCCACTGAGGATCTCTACAGTACAGTTAGTCCATCAACAATCCCTTCATATAGTCAGCATGCGCAGATACTGTATATGAACGTAGCTTGCGATATTATTTGTACGATCCTTACAAGACAAGATACAAGGTACTTTTAACGTAGTAGGGAAGGAAATAGATACAAGGAAATTTACCATTAGTGAAATAAAAGGCAGTTTACAGATAGTTAGACGCATAAATAATTAATTAATTTATAGATAGCGATTGGTTATTAGCTGAGCATTTCTACCTTTGTCCAAGCGTACTTATGCATCAGATCAAAGCCAGCGATTTCCTAAAACAAAAATGGATGGCATCAGAGACATTTTGAATGATACCCAATGATAAGCTTAACCTAGAAACATTGCACAGTAGCGGAACAGCAGTAACACATTCAAAGTCACTACATAAGGCCACGTAAGCTTTTTACTTCTTGGATATGCAATGTAGGCCTATGGGTGAAAAATTGTACCACTCCTATATATAGAAGAACTGTACTGTAGGCCATATCACTATCTCTATAGGCAGAGGACATAAAATTATGGATTCGCTGTATGTAGCAAATACCGTTGCTTGTCATATAAAGCAACAGCAAGAAAATGTTACTATACAGGCCACGACCCCACCACACCACACCAACCCCACTATACCCCATCACACTCCGACCTCCACCGGTATGCCACCCGTGAAATTTGAGTTCACCAGTACTTTGCCTCTGAGACAGTGCAATGTTTCTAGGTTAAGATTATCGTTGGGGAGCCTTCAAGTAAAATTATTAAAAATAAAATTAATTAGTTGAAGTCAAAAGTTTTTCTTTCTGTTTTTTTCTTTATTTCTGTCATTGTATATGCAAATCAATCTAGACCTCCATACATACTTCACAAAACGGTTGCAAGAGGCCCATAATAAAGTAATATGAAAGACCATTATATTGAAGCTTACCTAAGTTGAAGGTTTTAAGATAAGCAACTGAAACGCAACATACCACACCCATTCGACCATGATAAAGATCAAAGTCAGACTCAAGAGCCTTGCGTGGAAACGACGGCAGCTTCAGTAATTCCTCGTGCAGAAACGAGACATGACTCTGAACCTAGAAAAGTTTACAGGATGTGCATCTACCACAAAGTCATACAATCTGGTGCTTGGCTTGCAACCACACATCACAAACGTCTTCCACAAAAATTAAACATTTACTAGTTAGGCAATCAGTACAAAGCCAAGAAAAAGATTTCATAAACAATGCAATTATTTCTGAAATCAAGCGATTTTATTAGGCTTTTTCTGCCCATAGATCCTTTCTCCCTCACACAGCTCTGAAGATGTCTATAATGTTTTTGTAAATGCATATTATGATTATTTAATTGCAAATTATGATTATTTGAACACACTTACATTGCCTTCATTCACTGTAGCTAGAGTGCATTTGCAGGCAGTTCAATAAAGTACAAGCTTGTTTACTTACTTACTTAATTATAAGACAATTATATGGCAGACAATGACTTGCCTGCTGTCCTTGCGAGCTGTCGATTACTGACAGAGAAAACAGAACTTTTCCAATCTCCAGAAACTTGAGAATGAATGCCTGAAAGAAGCATTTGAAAGCACGTATGATTAAAATCTGCTTATTCGATCAGTATAACTCCAACAATAAAATCCCATAAGTTGAGGATGATCTGAGGACCAGTCAACAAATGTCAACTCCATGTATCCTACATATGCCATCAGACAGAATAGGGCTTTCATGATTGTGGGTCCACTGTTTTGAATAGCATCCCCTTTGGCCTGCAGTCCTTTCCGTGGGACTCGTCTAACTACTTCTATAAACTACTCAAAACATTCCTCTTTGGCCGTGCCTGGATCGGGAGCACCTCTGAATAGTTATCTTGAAGGGTCCCTATATAAATTCCATAGATAGACAGACAGACAGACAGACAGACGGACAGACAGACAGACAGATAGACAAACAGACAGACAAACAAACAGACAGATAGACAAACAGACAGACAAACAAACAGACAGACAGACAGATAGATGGACAGACAGATAGACAAACAGACAGACAAACGGACAGACAGACAGACAGATAGAAGGACAGACAGATAGATGGACAGGCAGATAGACAGACAGACAGACAGACAGACAGAGAGAGAGACAGACGAACAGACAGACAGAATAATCAACTGATTGATTAATTATCCATCTAAAAACATAATTTTAAAATGCAGCCATGCACCAGACCTGGAAGAAGAAATCCACTATCCCCCCCTCGTTACTCACCTGGTGCTCCAGGGCGGCAGTTGCCTCCTCTGGATTCATCCAGACGAGACTCAACTGTGGATAGAAGTTTCGCCGGAAGAAGTAGAAGTCTCGAACGTAACTGTTGACGTTGTGCATCTGATCTACACACACAAAAATTAACAGAATGGAAACAAAAACAACAGAGAGGAACTGAAATTTATAAAAACAGAGATGTAATGAAATAATAAACTGTTCAAAGTGAATAGTTTGCTACACACCAAAGCAAATATGAAGTCTTGCATAAAAATATGAATTGAAGTTCATACTGGTCTTGGTGTCAACAAGGAAGTAGGATGATTGTTCCTCAGGTGGTATGTTGAAGAAGTCGAGACTTTCGTGTAGAATGTGCAGAAACTGTGTATCCTACACGCATCAAACAACAACAGACGGAAATCAATGCAAAGACCGCATTGCATAAATGTTATTCATTGCATATTCACTGAATTCAGATATGAAATGAATGTGAAGACATCTGTGACATATAATAATACAGCTCAAATTATAACACCAACAAAATAATAATACTAGTTTTATTATCTGCTAAAGAAACAAATTAAAATCGAGTATGGTCTGACACCTGTAGAGCAGTGGTTCTCAACTGTTGTTACATCCCAATCCACTTTGCAACATCTGAATGTCAATGGGACCCACCTCACTGAAATCCAAGGGAACCCATAGTTTTGCAATTAAATATTCAGATTTCAGGCCATTGTGGCATATAATTAAGCTTTACAATTGTAATAATGTAAAAGGAAAATAACAGGATGTAAGAAAAATATGTGAAAACTCTCACTTTTATTGTTTAATTGTGACAATAAAATCTCAGTGTGATGGCTGCGTTTGCATCTGGTCGGAAGTAAGTCAATACGCGGGGTTATGTTGATCAGACACATTCTTAAATCGTTATTCACAAAGAACCGGTTCCAGTATTTAGTCATAATAGCAGACATAACAGAAAAACTGGTCTCACAAAGATACGTCGTCGAAAACAGCAACAGCACCGACATAGTCTCATCAGAAAGCTGTGGATATTCAGCTGCGACACGACTAATGAATTTTTATGTAACAAATCCATATGGTTTAGCATTGTAAATTTGCAACGTTTGCTCAAACATTGCGAATTGCGCTCACGTAACTAACTATTTTTCAGTGAGAAAAAATGCGATGTCCGGGAAAAATTGGCGACCCACTGGGATGTTCTACGTGAAATACTTGCGAGTCACGACCCACAATTTGAAAACCGCTGCTCTAGAGGCGTCGATTCTCAAAAGTGAGCAAAGTTTTATAAATGCCTTCAAAGGGTGAGATCATAGAATTGATGATATCTTTGAAAGTATTTGAATCAATGGACAGCAAGTTTGAGTTTTTCCATCTCACACATGTATCCTGCAACATGTGAAAAAGATTTCATCCAACTTGGTGATTATAAGATGGAAGGCGTTGGGCGAATTGAGTTGGAATGACGTTAATATCACGTAGAATGAGAACTGTAAACATCAGCAGTCACATTAGACTTCTAATGCTTTTGAATGTATTAACCCTCTGTCTCTGTCTCTGTATGTCTCTGTCTGTCTGTCTGTCTGTCTCTGACTGTCTGTCTATCTGCCTCTCTCTCCCCCCAGCACGATACGATCGGTACTATTATGATTGGAATCGACTTCTAAAAATTTAAGCAGTGTAATAGGAAAAGCGATGGTGACATGAAATAACTAGACTGACCTCTTGAATAGGAAACTGTGATGGAATGCTACTCAGATCTGGACCGTGCACGATCAACTTCTTTGTACTTGGAACATTCGCAGAGATCATCACCGTCGGCTTTTTAAAAATAAAAAATATCAATCAATGCCAGATTGACGAGATGCACATATAATATAATTGTATTTAAGCATTGAGGCATAAAGTGCCTCTAGGAGGGTGAACCGTTCAGAAGCGCTCCCAGCACGCAAAGTCCTGCAAGAAGAAGCAGGCTTTGAGAAAAGAGAAGAAAGAAAAGAGACAGCCAGACAAAATTGTAGAGCAAACAGCAGAAGAAACATATATGTAAATATCTGCAAATTGTGCATGCAATGCATACACTTTTCTACTACATACTCTTAGAACATTTAACATATGTGCTTCTTATACTAGCCGAGGTAGCGCTAAAGTTCGATAAGAACAGAGTTCGTTTGTCAGTAAGTAAAGATGAGAACCCTGGAAAAGTCAACTGCAGCAGGTTCTCATGTATATATACATATATATAAATATATATCATGTATATATACATATATATCATGTATATATACATATGTCATATATATCATGTATATACATATATATCATGTATATATACACAGATACAGTCCAGTCAACAGTGTTCCATTATCATGACAATTGCCACATGACAGTAATTATTGCGCATAACTCATTGCAACCAGTAATCGATTATTTCTTATTTTTGTTTGCGTGCAGATATATCATCATCATTCATTGACATAGAAGCAGTCCTCCAATCTTTCCAGACTTCCAACAGACATGGTTGCAAAACTTGCATAATAAGTTTAAAAATTCAGCGAGTATTCATTTTATGGGTTTCAACCCGAAAAGCCTCCCAAATACGCCCGTGTTTGTTCAGGAGACCTGTCATCAGCAGAGGCTCATTGCTCACACATGCTAAGGTTATTTCTTCTCAGCATTAGGTTAACATTGGTATTGTTGTGCACAGCGGAAGTCATTGGCAGCCTATAAAATAGAGCTACACTAAAGATACGCACAGAACAACAACAACAACAACAACAACAACAACAACAACAACAGACAACTGCGGTGGCTTACATCACATTGTTCCTTTCGAAGAGTTTGCTTGAGATCTTTGAAGTAGATTCCACTCACGCTTGGAACAACCTGATGACCAAAAATCATGTCATAATGAAGAACAGCAATGTTAGCCATCAGAAGAAACTGGTCAGAAAACACCGAGCATCAACATTCAACACGATGGCCAAGTGGCTTCGAGTCCATAAACACATACACACATACATACATACATACATACATACATACATACATACATACATGCATACATACATACATACATACACACATACATACATACATACATACATACATACATACATGCATACATACATGCATACATACATACATACATACATACATACACACATACAAACATACATACATACATGCATACATACATGCATACATACATACATACATACATACATACATACACACATACATACATACATACATACATGCATACATGCATGCATACATAAATACATACATACATACATACATACATACATACATACATACATACATACATACATACATACATACATACATACTACAGACAATGGCATACATACATGTACATGCATAAATTGTCATACATACATACATACATACAATGTCATACATACAATGTCATACATACATACATACATACATACATACATACACCCATGCATGCATGCATACATACATACATACATACATACATACACACATACATGCATACATACATGCATGCATACATACATACATACATACATACATACATACATACATACATACATACATACATACATACATACATACATACATACATACAAACATACGGCCACTATTCAGGACCTTCAGCAGTTTGCATGAAGTGTAATTCAGTTCAAATTTCACTTGCCAGCTCATTTTCACTTAACAACTAAACATGACCATTGACCAGTTACCTACCCTGTTGTAAGGCACCCTTGTAAAGGCATGGCTGTGTTACTGCGCCATATAAATTGTCGTAATTATTATTATTATTATTATTATTATTATTACCCAGTCCTCCATTACCTTACCTAACCATACCTTGTCTCATCCTGCATGACTTTAACTTACCATTTTCACATGACTACTGAATGCCAAACTATACATGGTCTAAGAAAGTAACGAATAGACTCAGAATAGCCCCTCCCTCCCCTGCCCCTGCCCCTTCCCCCGTGCAGTGTGTGTCTGACCTGCCAGATGAGAGACAGAGCCTGCGCGATTGCTTCTTGTCCGCCTTCAGCTGGAGAACGAACGTAGAACATGATGAAGCCAATCTAAAGAGCAGAAACAGGAACAGTGCCTGCAAATGTAAGTAAGTAAGAAAGAAAGTAAATAAGTAAGTAAGAATATCCTTTAATAGAACAATAGCTAACCAAATTTGGTGCGCAAACAATGTAGTCTGGCGAAACAAAAACCTGATCGTAAGTCATCTAGCAGACGAATGACTCAGCCATGGGTAAGCTGTTGAAAGGATGAACAAGCAGCAGCCTAACAAGACATCGTTTGGGGCTGCCAAGGCCATCAATGTCATCCTCATTTTTTTCCAGAATTGGGGCACTGACACACCCAAAGAATGAGCAGAAAAATGCAGTTTCCTTACTCTAATCAGTTTCCTTACTCTAATCTGTCATAAGTCAACAGGAATTCTCCAAAGATTAAGATTTTGACTACAATTGCCATATGACAATATGATTGCACATAACTCATTACAACCAGTATTTGCTTATTTCTTATTACACTATATCATCATCATCATTCGTTCGCAGAGAAGCAGCTCTTCAATCTTTCCAACGGACATGGTTGCAAAACTTACATACTAAATTTTAAAATTCAGCAAGTATTCATTTTATGGGTTTCAACCCGAAAACCCACTTGAAAGGAGCGACACACTTCCATAATGAGAACGGAGCCGTAAATTTCTTTCGCTCAAATTAGGCGCCCTTGCAAGGGTGGATACAGGAATTTTCGAAGGGGGCCAAAATTTTTGGTATTGTGAGACAGCAGAAAAAATTTTTAGTCATCGACCAAATTTTCCGGGAAAAAGATACCAACTTATCCGCCAAAAAAGTTGATGACCTTTTATTTTTTTTATTTTTAGTCATCAACCAATTTTCCGGGAAAAGGAGATGCCATTTCCGAACGGGGGCCACGTCTCGTACGATTTTCTAATAGGGGGGCCAGATGTCCTGTTTTTCTCTCCCACTACATGTTTTTGAAACCAAATGGGGGCCACGTTCCATGCATTTTTTAAATGGGGGGCCATGGCCGGATTGGCTCCCCTGGATCCGCCCCTGCGCCCTTGTAACTGTGCTATGGTGGTGCCATGGAAATCGTCATTGTTATTAAGTAAGATTTGAATTGAAGAGAAATGACGGCAATGACAATTAACACGGTGGTCATAATTCATTAATTCATTCCAAAAATTCACATAGTACTACCAACCAGATAGTTGAACAGGCAGTGAGCAGTCTGTGCAGGCAGTGCCTTGAGATGGTAGAGCATCTTCCGCAAGAGAAAGATGAGCTCTTCCTGTCTTTGGTGGAGTGTCAGCTTCTCAAGAAAGGTCCTCATGAACAGCGTTGGATCTTCCACCAGGCAGTTCCAGATGACCTTCTCAGCGACTTCACACACTTCAAAACAAACATGGAAAAGTGACCGATTAAACAGACACTGCATGGAAGAAACCTGTTTTAAAGCCGGACATATAAGTAAGTAAGTAATTAGGTTAGTATATTCTTTATTACACCCAACTGTTTGTACTGTACTTTGTTTTACCTGACATCTAAAAAAAGATAAAGCATCCTTAAGTGCAGCATCTAAGTGTTTGTTTGTGTTTGCTTCTGTCCCTTTAAATTGTCTTTTTGTTTCTTTGTTTCATAGTTAAGTAAATTTGATGCATTCTAATGTTCACTGTTCATTGTCTTATTGTACTTCTCAATAGTATTTAGGCTCCCTACCTAGCGGGACTTGTCCCTTTTGGTGTGCCTATTGCTCCCATGTTGTTATTCCGCCTACTCTTTATGTGAATTTGCTTAATTCTGATTATGTTTATACTTAATTACATGCATGTATGATTGTAATGGGTTCAATAAAAAAAATGTCTAAAATGTCTAAGTGACCGAGAACAAATTCTTCAACCATGTATGTTGTGTGCGTGTATGTCATCAATATAATTCAACTGAAGAATATTACCTGCTATGCCATCTCCGTTAACTTCCAGGTCTTCCAGGAGGTAGACAATGGGAAGAACGGAATTACAAATGGAAGACGGAAAGAACTGCTGTGCCAGCTGGACGTGGTGGGAATGGAGATGCTCCGACTTCTCGTCGTCTCCTTTGGAAAAGACAAGAAAACGGAAAAACTAAAATATCAGCCGCGTATGCCGGAGACCTACAAACTGAAACCCTATTCTAGAAAAAACAAATAATTGTATATAACCATATGTTAAGAAGATATCAAGGGATACTTTTTTAAAATGTCAGTGTCACGAGGTCAAAGAGAATCCCAGCATAGCATAAAAGAAATAGTACAAGGTCCCGAACAAAATTTCAATTATAACAAAGATCTTTACAAAACGACAATGAAATCATATTTTTCATTACTAAATAACAATAAACTCAACGCCAAAGGTTTTAAATCAATTCCATCTATCGACCCGTGTCATCTTCTTGAGCCAATTTTCTACAGCAGGGATGATACTGTAACACTATAACTAAAATGTCAGTTAGGCCAGCAGTCACACAAGTATAAACAACAGCCCCTTTGTTACACAGTCTTTGACAAATTGGCAGCTAATATGTATCACTGGAACAAAACACACAGTCCAAGTCTTTAACAAATTGGCAGCTATTATCTATCACTGGAACATAACACACAGTAAACTTTAGTGTCACCAGCTCAAGATCTCCATAAAATACATGCATGGATTTTATTATGAATTCTTGAATTCTCTTAAAGTGGCACTATATAAATTTACGATTACGCTTCTAAGATCAATTTCATGTGCTAAATCTTTCTTGAATTAACTCCAATAATTCTGAAATTATTCAATCGATCAAAACCAGTCGCTTTCCTCCCTTTCAAAATCTTTCCACAGTGTAACTGAATTCCTAAGCTGCAGAAACAGCAGATCAGAGATCACAGACATCACGTCCAGTAGAGTGTACCTTCGAGGAGAGCTGAGCGGCCAAAAAACATGCTACCATGACGACCGGACAAGTTTCGGACGTTGGACGCACGGTTGACCGGGGCAACGGACATACGTCGTGACGCAACCGCTAATGCAATCTCCTCCTGGAGCGCTGAGGTCGCATTAACAGGAGAAAGTTCAAGGTCATATATATAAATATCGCACATGCAATGCAAGATCACATGCAAGAGTTAATCGCTACAACATGAAAACGAATCTGTTATTAACCAGTTCAGCTTTAACTAATCTACCAATACTAAGCTCTAACTAAATTAGCAATATTAGGCTTAAACTAAACTACCAATACTAACTAATATTAACTAAACTAGTAATATTAATAACAATGAATTGACTACTGTATGGCTGCCATAAAACACGTTGCCAGAAACTACTTAATTATTTATTGAACTGTTAGCTATATTAGTAACAACAGGAGCAGCAAGCAGCCATCAGCCTGAAACATTTTTTCCAAGCATTTCCCAACATGCAATAATTCATGCATCTACATAACTGGAAGCCATATTTCAGAAATAGAGCAAGAATCACATATATTTTTTTACAATATTAGCTGCAAATTAATTGAAGAAAAGGAGAGACAAAAAGTAATTTTAGCCTTCAATGGTTGCTATTTTAAGCAGAGTCATGGCTCAAAGCTTCACTATACAATGAATTAAACTAGTATAAAAAATTTGACACGTTCACTAGTTTAATCAAAACGTCCAAAATATCTGCCACTTCTCATGAGAATTAAGCATGCCATGAATTAAACGAGTACCCACATTCGTTGAAGTTCTAAGAGTTGTATTTCTAAAGCCGTTGTATTGCACTTAACTATAAAGTAGCGCTACAGAAATTTCGGAGCGTACAATAAAATTTATGATCTTCAAGCACCGTTAATTGAAAGCAACAGCAGAACATAGACTGAGAAACTACCAAAGACATGCAAAGACAAGAGTGCTGGACATTTTTCATGCTCTTTGTGTAGTTTTTCGGTAAAAGCAATCCTCAGAGGCAAATGTTGAGACAGTAGAGTGGTTCGTCTCAAGAGCGATTGCATGACTGTCATCGCTTTTAAAATTCATGCACAGCACCTTTAATTGACTTCAGCCATACTACAGTGCTATATAAATTATCTGTAATGCAGAGATTATGGGTAATTATAATCACTGATGTTCTTTTGCTTTAGCCATGCTGGGCTGGGGACGTACAGTCTGAGTTGCTTTCTTGAAGGTTGCCATAGTTTAAGTGTTCATAGCTTGGATGAATGAATGAACGAATGACAGAGGTATTAGAAAAAATGCACAAAAACAACAATATTAGCAATCCCATTCTTTCTATTATTATTGCAAAAATGCTGCAATCCAATAGCTGAACGAAAACATGCCGCAATGTCAGACATTCGAATGAGCGCAACATTCGTTACACGTCAAATCAAATCAAATCACGCGTCCTACCATCTTCGTGATCTTCAGGCGAGTGGAGGAGCGCCGGTTCATATGCCGCCTGCTGCGTGATGGCCACAGACGTCATGTGGAAGTTCTCTCTTGCAGCTCGTCTTCGATCTTCCTCCGCAAGCAACGCTCGGTGGATCATCTGCTGCTGCTGCTTGCGTCGGGTTGTCGTCGCCGTAACAAAAGATTTCTAAACAATTGAAAACATAGTTCATCTAATCCGGTGACTTCAAATGTTGCTGTGGTTGTCGTAGTGGACAGTGAATCAAAACCAAAATTTAAGATTTTGGGTCAACCGGTTTCAGTTTCTGAGATATGGGTCGTTGAACCCTCGACCCAAACGACCAGATTTATGCCGACCATGCGAGGTTTAAACTGTTGAAACTGTAACCTGTTAACCTGACCCAGGTCACTTTGTACAATCGTAATTTTATAAACTTTTGCATATTCAAAGATATCGCTGTTCTAAATAGTTGGTGAAACTGTCAAACTTCAGAGTGATGGTCATGTGTTTATTTGAATGAACCCATTTTTATCTAAATAAAATAAATATTGTGGGGCACGGTGGTGTAGTGGTGGGTTCGGTTCTTTGGTGCTGGAGGGTTCCAGTTTTGAATCCACCTCAAGCCGCCGTGTAAAGACCTTGAGCAAGTCCTTCACTTGCAATTGATCGTGCACTTCAGCGAGAAAATCCGATACAGCGTCCATGCTATAGTCTGGAGCGCCTCTGAGTAGAGAGTTTTAAGGGGCATTATAGCAAATGCGAGAAAGAAGCAAATAAATAAATGATAAATAAATAAAAGAATATCACAAAGAATTAAAGAATCTGTTTATAAAAAAATGAAAATTTATTAACCTAAGCATATTCATAAAATGTTCAGAAATTGAATGCAGATCTTACCGACTCCTTCTGATTTATGGTGACCTCTTCGACCTTTGTCTTAAAATGTGGCATCCACGGAGGGTCCACAATCGGCAAATTCGACAAACCAATCGTTGGCGATGGCAACACAAAGTCAATGCTTGGAGGCGGCATCTGTTTAAAAAAACGTAGGAAAACAAAAGCATTTCTATGCTCTGCTCGAAAGGAGGACCAGTTAATAATAAACACCACGACTTTTGTACTTGCCAAAGTAGTCACAATAACACTTTAAATGATGAGAGCGTACTGGACACGAATATGCTACAGCTCATCGCCAAAGAGTTAAATCAATACCAAAGCAATGGAATATTAATATTATTATTATTACCTGTTTTGTCTAACTTTACATAATATTGCTTAGGACTGTTTGGATGGTTCACGATGACAAGCACACTTGAGACGAAAACTTGAAAAGGCTTAACCCTTTGAACCATAATGACCTCTATAGCGGCCAGACGACATCCAATAATGACCCGAATGGCCTCTATAGCGGCCTCACACATACATACATACATGCATAAACACATAAATACATGCACACATACATTGCTCAGGAAGCCAGGGTCAGCAGATTATATGTACAGGAAGCCAGGATTCAAAGGGTGTTCCTTACTCTAGAACTGCTATGGCTCAGTCTCAATCATTTGCCTCAATTGGTCGTTCTCTTTCGAATACGCTCCTCTCTTCTCTTCACTGTACACTTCTGTCTGGCAGTCTCTCTTCTTCCTTCTGTCTTCTCAAAACTTTCTTCTTCTCGTCGGGCCTTGCGCACATGGAACGCCTCTATTAAAGACGCTTTGTAAATGCTTAAATACAATACAATACAAAACAGCACAATGCAATCCGATTACTTAAAAACTCTTTCAAAATGTTCAGCTTCTAAGAGAGACTATTTTTATCTACGACTGACCTTAAAGCAGGCGTTGCTGCCATCCTCCATTCTCGGCCAGACCTGGTAGCGGAAGCGCCACAGCACTCCAAAGCGCATGATGGCACTGATGCGGTGAGAGACATTCTGGTGATGGAGAACGCGATTCATCAGATCCTTCGTCTGCTCAGGAACACGAACCGAAGCGAGGATGAACATAACGGCTGCAAACAACAGAAATTCAAATATTGCAATAACAGCTACAGACGAAATAGCATAAGCAACGGATGGAACACAGAATAACTGATTATTAAGCAGCAAATAAAAGTAATACGACTAGAACAAATAAACGTCAAATACAATGAAGAATATTATTATTCACAGTAATAATCCATTCATTCATTCATTCAGAGCATTTATATAGCGCCCCTTCAAGAAACAACTCAGAGGCGCTACCAGTCCAACCACGAACAAAGAAAAAAGACTTGAGAGACTTGTAGAACCCAGCCGGATGGATGGACCACAAGTAAACTTACAAACAAGTTACAAAATCTATATTTTGATATATTCCATTGTGCACAACACATGTTAAACATTTATGTGTATTCTAGTACACTGCGTACATCGTAATCGTAATCTCCTAATTTCTAAAGCGCCACTGGAAAGCCAAGCGCGGGGCACCGGCTTATTCACGAGCGCTGCGTTGAGTTAGAAGGGTTGTCCGTGAGAGTAGTCCGTGGTGGTCCGGGTCGAGTTACCATAGGATCAGGATCAAATGCGTTGAGTCAAAAGGGTTCTCAAAAAGGTACATCTGCACATTCAAAGAGTCACAAGTTGGCTGTATTGGTCTTTTGTGAAACCATTGGTAGCTCACAAAGCTCTGCATTAAAAGAATTAAAATATTGATGAAATGCGTCAATGTTGGAAATGTTGTAAAATCGGTTATAATCAGGCGACTCAATGAGCTGGACTCATTCTTTGATCTCACGTTCGAAATTTATAGATTATAACTGGAAAAGGAACCATAGGTTGGCAGTGTCAAAAGGAGCTGATCAAATCTGTTGAGAATTCAAAACTAAAGCTACCGACATAGAAACCAAAATACAGTCATACATCAAAATGTGATGAGCTTTAGCAGCAGTGCAGCACGAACCATGGATGGGGAAGGCTGCCTTACCTGCTGCAGCAGCCAGCTCCTGGTCACTCTCAATGAGCAATTCCCATGCCACGGGCATCATGTCGATGTACGTATCATCAGAGAGAATAGGAGCCGCTTTCGTGAACAAAGCCAGAGGACAATGCGTCAGGCCAAGCACCTGCCATTGAAAAAAGACAGAACTTTCAAATCCAATCTCAATAAATCACTAAAGCTTAAACTCCAATAACAATGGTGAAATTAGTTATAAGCTAATCAATTATAATAGATATTTTGGTCGTGAGAGCCGTAATAAAATGACCTTGTAATGACCTTCGGTTCTCTTCAACACAAAGGTTTGCTGCACTGCGAATGGAGTCCATCTCCAGTTGTTTCCATCCGGTTTCGTCGTCGGTAAAGTGACACGTAGTCAACTCTCAATGTTCACAATCCAGGCTATTCTTTTTCTCCCATGTATTTTCAGTGCAGATGCTGCACGGTCCTGCATTCATTCCTTCTTTCTTCAGACAGTCTCATAACAAGACCAAAATATGTCGACTCATTCATTGACCTTGATTTTGCACACAAAGCAGTTGCTGCAGAACTGATATATCCTGTCGAACATGCTGCCTACCTGATGAGACTTTGTGTGGCGCTGAGACACCTCAGAGACTCACATTTACCTAACATTTGAGGATTAAACTAACCTAATAAATAAAATAATAAAGACCTAATAAATAAAATAGTAAAGATAATGAAACAAATGATTATGCTTACAGAAACAAAACTGCAACCATAAGAAGAGACCAACTGAACAATAGCACAGCAAACAATTGTGCAGTAAAGAAGAATAGAAATCAGTTCACACCTGGTTGTTAAGGTACTTGAGAACAGGCAGCTGGTCTGCGGACTTCTTCGCCTTTCGCTTCTTCTCCTCACCCTTCTCCAAAGCGATTGCAGCCTTTGCCTTATTTATGAGACTTGCATCGACCTTCACCTTGTCCAGAAGAGGAGTGCTCTCACGACGACTGGTTGGAGAGGAACTTTGGAAGACGGATTCCTGTTAAAAAATTATATATTCATTTTCAACTAAAATCAATTCCCTGGAGTAAAATACCTAACTTTAAAATTGGACTTATAAAACGTGCTGTTTAATATTCAGTTCACCTGTTGCTAAATAATGTGTTTGAAATGAGGAACACAATCCATTGGCAAATACACGCATGCACACACACGCATGCACGCATGCACACACACGCACACACACACCCACACACAGGACATGGATGGTTGAATTAATCCACATTTGTTTCTCTACCTTACTGACACATTTTTTCTTCGTCTTAATATCCTCAACACAACTATGACAACCATAGGCCACACTCCTTTAAGGCACATATACGAGAAGCAGTAGTCATCTGACTTTGAAACACCACAACTCTGACTCAGCGTCATGCTGTCTTGCCAAAAATGCGCATTTGTAACTGCATGTTACGGCACTGTAGAAATTGTCAACTTAATTCATCATCAACTTAATGTCTTTCAAAACTTACATTCTTAGTCGTGGATGGGCTGGGAGCGCCTCTGAGTAGGTCCCTTGAATTGGCGCTATATAAATTTCCATAATGAATGAATGAATGAATGAATTAATTAATGAACGAGAAAGCACAATGTGTCCACATCGTTGATGTGTACCCTTCGCGTACAAAGTGCAGGACACAGATGCAAAATGAACTTATACACAAAGACAATGAAAACTTCCTATTGTCATCAATTCCATCTACTCACTCTCCTCTTCAGTTTATCCTTCATTGGCTCCTTCACTTCCGTCTCCTTCCGGCTCTCTTCCGCATTCGTCGCTTCCGGTTTCTCGCTTTCGTATATCTTCCGCAGCGACGTGATGAGTCGCGTGCAGCTGCGTCGCTGACGTTCGTAGCAGTTCGGGTGACAGAAGTTCTGGTGATCGCAGATGAAGTTCGAACGATTGGCCAACTGAACCACCACCTACGTCACACGGGAGAAAAAGGCAAAAGCAATTAATGATGACACCGAGAGAGAGAGAGAGATGGAAATCATCAGTTGGGGAAGAAGTCTGGTAAAGTTAAACACTGATAAATTGATTTAGCTTACATCAAAACAGCTACAGTAGAATTGCTGTAAGATGATGATGAAGATGATGATGATGATGATGGTGAAGATGATGATGAAGATGATGAGTTCTCTGCCCGAAAGCAGGTCCATGGCTTCAAATCCACCTTGGGGTGAGATTAGTGAGGTGGTTTCCCGTTGACTTCCTCACAGACAATTACGGGTGAGCAACTTGCAATCCAAGGTTGCAACTCAGTGGCGTGAGGTACATTTGAACCTGTAACAAGGCACAGAACATTCCGTCGCACCACCGCGTCCCATGGTCATGTAATAAAAGAATATGTTTGGTTTAGATTAGATTAGATCACATTAGACATTAGATCTCATTCACACAGGGTCTCGATGACCCAGTGATTCAGAGAAGCATTGATTCACTGGCCCAGTGATTCAGAGAAGCATTGATTCGCTGACCCAGTGATTCAGAGAAGCACTGATTCGCTGATTCAGTGATTCGGAGAATCATTGATTCACTGACCCAGTGATTCAGAGAAGCATTGATTCACTGACCCAGTGATTCAGAGAAGCATTGATTCACTGACCCAGTGATTCAGAGAAGCATTGATTCGCTGACCCAGTGATTCGGATAAGCATTGATTCGCTGACCTTGATCCACGGCATGTAGCGACAGTAATCGTGTTCATCGACGACTTCGTTTGGATCGAGCGATTCATGCGGATCCTCGTTCACCGTTACGCTGGCAGCCTCCGAACCCTCTTCAAAGATGGCGTAGGAAGATGGAGCGTCATCAACTGATGCGGCTGAATGCAGCGATTGCGTGCTCACCTTACGTGTCTTTGTGGAGCCAACGCGCTTAATACCTAAGCAAATTCAACGACATCAGAATAATATCATAAAAAAATAATAATATTAACAACAAGAACAATAATAATAAACAATGGTAACAGGCCTAATGATTAATAATAACAATTACAAATGACAATAACTCCAAAAGGGCAAAGCAATTCGCAATGTTTCTTAGAGCCCAAGGGATCATTATTTTTTAACTAGGGCATAGGGACGAAAAATTAAAAAAGAAAAATAATAACAATAAACATCATCTGAACCGTTCCCATCATCATGTCATGTCATGTCGCCATCGTCGCATCGCGCTGGTTGGCTACATGAAATGACATCATCTCGTCATCCGGATATCAAGAAATCCTCCTCTGTACATGGACACTGCATTAGCAACATGATTGTCATCAATTCAACATCTTCATCATCAACATCATCCATAGGCGTACGGGACATTTCGACAGTGGGGGGGGTCAAAAAAAATTTTTTGCCCGAAAAATCTGACGACCTTTTTTTAGTCATCCGCCCAAGATTATAAGGGTTTTCCCATCCAAAAGGGTTTTAACCTATGCGTGCCCGAAAAAATCCTCTCGTACCTGATTTGCCCGAAAAAATTTCCGAAATTTTTTTGCCCGTCCGGGCCTCTTTTGCCCAAAAAACACATTTGCCCGAAATTTGGGGGGCATTTGCCCCTCTGGACCCCCGCCTCGTACGCCTATGATCATCATCATCAGCAGCAACAGAAACATCATCATCACCATCATTCTTAGACTTGTCATTCGCATCATTGATATCATCCTGTAACCATAATTCACTCTGAAAGCATCCTTTTAATCTCACTCATCTTGCTCTACATTTGTTGTCTTTCTTCTCTTCATTACTCCACTCAGCAAACGCTGTTTCCATCAACATCATCATCATTATCATCATCATCATCACTGTCACCTATGTAGTCTTCATCAGCACGTAAGTAAGTAAGTAAGTAAGTAAGTAAGTAAGTAAGCAAGTAAGTGAGCAAGCAAACAAGCAAGCAAGTAAGTAAGTGAGCAAGCAAGCAAGTAAAGTAAGTAAGTAAAGTAGGTAGGTAGGTAGATAGGTAGGTAGTTAGATAGGTAGGTAGGTAAGTAAGTAAGACAGACGATGCCTACTTCCTCCGCTTTCTGGTCGTTTAATCTTGAAACTGCAATTCTGCTTGAAGCCAATCGTGTGCCCGGATCCTCTTCTTGCTTTCAACAGCTTCTGTCCTGCGGCCCCACTGCCAACGCGTCTCCCTACAGTCAACCAATTTCACAAAGACTTGTGTAAGACATGTATGCACATAATTCAGAATTTCTGTCAATGGAATTTATTTGACTAAGCATGCAGAGTCCATAAATTGTGCAGTGAGCAATATATGTCTGTCAAATAATGTAAAGTAGACTCCAATGTCTGGCAGTCCATGTAAAGTAAAGGCACTACCTTTGTTTTACTGTCTAATGCAGTGAAAAAGATCAACATTCATATGTCAAGACCGAGTCACGTGACAGGCCAGAGAATATGAAAAGCTTTGGCAAGAGATTAAAGTTCCAAGTCGGAATTTTGTTTCAGACAGACACAGCAGCTAATCGTAATAAAACACATCATGTATTTCTAAAGTAGGGATCTTGAAGGGTGCTATATAAATTCTGATAGATTGATTGATAGATTAATTCATTGATTGATTGATTGATTGATAGAAGAGCAAATGTGAAAGGTCTTACCTTTGGAATCTGCTGCCGCATCCAGTTGTGAGATGGATGTTGTGCTGCTGTGGATGGAATCCGATCGTTCGCTCATTCCAAGAACAGCGAAACTGATCTTGCGATCACTTGCGATCCCTGGATCGAATTATCAGGTACGCAATTCAAAAGAGAGCAATCAGGAAATAAAATAGTCGCACAAATCCAGTGCTTCTGTCTCTGCGAAAAGAATCGGTTTATAAGTATTGGATTGTATCTGACCATTTATAAAGCGCTTCTCGCAGCAAGAACCTTTCAGAAGTGCTCCCAGTGCGTTCAACCCCGAGAAAAAAGGCAAGTTTTCAGACGAGAGAAAGACGAGGATACACTACCAGAGTGGATGGCAGAGCGAACTGATGGGGGAAGCCCATTCCATAGGAAGGGACCAATGCAGGCAAGTATAAGTAGCCAAGTAGCAGTTGTCTTGGCCAGCATCTTTATCAATATCATTTTGTCAGACATCAGTAAGACAACAGACAACAGTTTTTCATGTCAATCATGTTTTTACAGGATTCTAAACTTTTTCAAATTAAACTCCCTGGTCTGCAAAAACTTGAAAAGTATAAACATGGAATCATCAAAAACAGCAAATAGTCTTTGTTTACCAGCGGAATGGCTTCCGGCTTCTCCCTGCGATGACTTGGAGTTACTCCGGTCGGAATTGACCGGACTTCCAAGGATGGAGCTCCACCTCCGACTCGTCTCCGGTTTGTCCCAGACGGACATTTCCCGACGGAAGGGCTTCGACTTCGGAAGGTACTGGAATGTCTCTCGGAGGAAGGTCGTGATCTCAAGCAGCAGGTTGCAGGCGACCATCTTCAAAGCGAATGGACAATCGGAGCCTGATTGGTTGACAGTTGCTGAAGCAGCACAGGAGACAGTGAGGCATTAGTTACCATGACAGCAGAATGCTACCATGACAACAGCATGGCAATGTTCCTGTGGTTGGGATCTCAAATCATCATGACAATGCAATAATATCTGCCTACACGCAATTCGCAATTGAACCTTACAGTCATTATTCGATTTTCTTCAAATTACTATGTTCTAGGCCAGTGGTTCCCAACCTTTTTTGACTGTCGGGCCACTTTTTCTAAGTTAGAGGACACGAGGGCCACTTTTACTTAGCTGAAGGACATTAGGGGCCACAAGGCTAAAATTTAATTAACTAAAGGCGTAAAAATTGTTATAATTGAATCAAAACAGAATGTTTGATGTGATTTATTAGCGTCCAAATAAAATAATTTGTAATGGAAAAGAATTATATATTTTATCATGTCCAAATTGCCAATTTTTACATATATTTTTTTAATTCATTGAAAGGCTGCGAACCATTTTTGTAGGTCAGGCGGGCCACTTTTGGCCCGTGGGCCACGGGTTGGGAACCGCTGTTCTAGGCCTATCTAAAATCTCTTCACTTTAATTTTAAAATATTTCGAACCTTCGTCAAGGAAATCTTCTTCATCATCAACCATTCGCAACTCCTTCTTCTTCGTTTCCTCCTTCACTTGATCAATCACGGAATAAATGTCTGGTGATTCGTCAACCAAAATGTCTGCCAGATGATTTCCCAACGCCTGAAACAGGGCAACCACATTCAAAAGACTCATTTCAATAATTCTCTCTAATATTCAAAATGTGTAAAATTATCTGGAAGTAACACAAGTAAAAACTATTTCAAATGTTTCAGTAGTAAACTAATAGTAAACTAATAGTAAACTAATGTAGTTTATTTTTAACCAGAGGTGTCAACTGGTGGGGGCCAGTGTCAATATTTTTAGGTAAGTGACTGGTGAGGGTGCTAAAGGAGTATGAGTAAAATGGGGTAGAATTCTGGAAGGAGCTTGGGTGAGTCTGCATCATGAATCATTTTGCAAACTAAATATTACATGGTACATTTTTAAGCATACAAATAGTCAAATTCGGTTTTGAAAATTGCAATTTTCATCTTCATTATCACCCATGGACATCACATAAAATTCATTACACCTAAGAAATAATAATTTGTACTGGCGAACTCAACTATACTATATATTTGTACTGGTCTTTAGGCAAGGCTTTGCAGTCTGAAAAACATCACCACTCGACCAGAAATGGTTTTTTGACACCCTCGATTTTAAACTCATTACCCAAGGGGCAGTGGTTAGATGAATGGTGGTTCTCCATCACAAAGAACAGAAAATCAGATTGCACAAAGATTAATTCCCAAAGTGACTCAACCTGATAAGCAGTAGGATGTGCAAATTCGATTTCTGTACTTGTAATCACTCTATCCATCCTATGACTTGTAATCATTCATACTGTGGCGTGACCAGTGCCTAAGGTGTGGAAAAAATAAGTGCCTGGACGCCCCTTACCTTTCCAAAAGAAGTGCCTGGACGCCCCTTACCTCTCTAGTCTGTGGTCGTCAATAAGTGGCAGGACGGCATTCAGATTTTAAAACAAGTGCATGGATGCCGTCCATGACCGTCCAGTCACATTTTAAGCCCTGGGTGTGACAGCATGAATCAATGATAAAGCATGAATACATGTCACGCATTGTTTATAGTTATACAAAGAATGTAGTTTAAATCTTCAAACAGAGCTGATGTAATGATACGGAAATACACCGACCTCGGCCCACTGGTGGAAAAGTCGGCCAGCCGCCTTCTGTAGCATGAGATTCTTGCGATATCCAGACGGTTGACTGCGGCCGTGCAGCATCCCACTCTGGCAGAATCCAGGAAGATTCAGCTTCATCCAGTTCGGCCAATCACCACGGTTACATCGGCTGACAAAGTAGGAGCACTCCAGCAGCAGCCCAGCGCGTGCCACAACAGGCGCCTCCTGAAAAGACAAACAATTAAAGCAATGGAACCAAGAACCAGAATACGATCACAGACAATTCAAAACTGGTGTAAAACACATGAACAGGCTACGTACGAAAGTGGGCTGTCAGGACTCTCCCCCCATATGCCCAACAATTCCAATAAAATTACAGTTCATGTACTCATTTTATAGTTGAGTTCACAAGATGGCACAAGAGGGAAATGAATCTTGACAAGACTATTGGAATTTTAAACTAGGAGCACTCAGCACGTGTGCAGATAAGTGATCATATAAATATCATATACTTAATAATAGATATGAGAGTTGTAGGCCTACTGCATATTCATAATCAGTTTCAAAGGGACTGAATAGTGCTCTGAAAACTTCAGCTGCAACTAACATTAAGCTCTCATTTCTCTGCTTATTAATCATCTCTATTGTCACTGATTGAGGTTTGCCACACAGCTTTTAATAAACAAATATATATACCATATAGGACAGCACAGCATAGCACTTCTTATATGTCATGCTAATTGAGTGGTGGCTATTTAAATGTCTGGTTGCAATTGCAATTACAGTTAAGCATGAAACTGTTAGCAGATACAGAAAGTCTTACAAAATTACAAGAAGTCGGGAGCATTTGAGATAAAAGCGATGGCCAACAGGTTTGACTTCGTTGGAACAATCTTATGTTGCGACCTTAAGAATAGTTTTAACAACTGCGCCTGAAAAATCAATTTAAGACACTTTGATACTAATCAGTGATTTGATCAATAAATACACTGCGAGCACATCAAGGAAGCAATTCTGAACAATTCTCACCAAGTCGAGTAGTGCCGCAATGAGATGGGCGTCGGGAAGTGAGCCGGGATTGCAACAGTCGAGCATGAAGTTGAAGCGCAGAAGTCCCGACTTGACTGCATACGAGTTGATGAGCTTGCGTTCACGGATTATGATCGACTCACGGTGGCTCGGAAGAGTATGGAAGTCATGTCCACTTCGATCGAGGTTCTCTGATTGCACAAGAAATTAATCATCATCGTAATCATAGTCATCATCGTAATCATCATCATAATCATCATCATCATAATCGTAATCGTCATAATCATCATCATAATCATTATCCTCATAATCATCATCGTCATCATCATCATCATCGTCATCAACATCATTGTAATCATAATCATCATCATCATCGTCATCATAATTATCATCATCATAATCATCATCATAATCATAATCATCATCATAATCATCATCATAATCATTGTGGGGCGTGCTGGTGCAGGGCATGCTCGGTGCCTTGAAGCCACAAGGTTGCGGTCTCAAATCCACCTCAAGCCGTCGTGTAGTGACCCTGAGCTAGTCATTCACTTGCAATTGCTCATGCGCTTCGGCGTGAAACTCAGATTCAGTGTCAACGCTCTAGTTGGGAGCACCTCTAAGAATAATGTTATCCATTATCATTGCGGCTGCAAGGAAGATGGTATAGCTCTATCTCATTGACTTTTCAAAGATTTGCTTACTACAAGTGGGTAGATTTGCTAGTTCCAACAACCTTGCCTTACTAGGCAGCAGGGCCTCGGACAGGATTTGGAGGCCCAGGGCCACAACTAATTTTCAAGGCCTTCTCATTCAATAATTTACGTCGAAATTCTGAATCGCTATGAGATCCTGCTTCAATGTCAACATGTCTCATAATATTTGAAGGATTTAAAATAAAATTATTTTAATTATCTGATAGGCCTACATTGTCAATTGTTAAATGCTGTACAATTACGTTTTCTTGGTTCATAACTCCATTCTGTATCAGTCACGTTTGTTACAGTCATCAAAGTCTCTTGAAGGTCACTTTCTGTTTGTGATATATTTATTTCTCGAAGATCTTCTGTCTGGCTGAGCCTATTGCTATTATCAGGATGTGCAAAGAAATTTGAAATTTTCGGCTTGCTGAAGCAACTTCCTTTTGTCGAGCCAATTTCTTTCGTTTCTCATGTCCACTTTTGAATGATCTCTTCACCTTTCTGCAGCCTATGAGATTAAGTTAAAATAAGATTTATATGTAAATGTAATACAATTGACTAATAGTTAGGGGGAATATTTGCTATGTTTTCAAAAAAATTGACATCGTGGTCAATTTTGTCAAATTGACTGATATTGTTAAAACTATTTTAATATTGATTAAATATGAATTTCCTAAGTTAAAAACAAAGCCCCTAATCGTGCCCTCATCGGCCTCATTCCCATCGAATTCGTCCACCACCACATTCATTTTCTACACTGCCCCAAACCCCAACTCCTGGCTACACCACCGCACTAAGAGACTAAGAAAGTAAGAATATGTATGGGCCTATATAGCTATAGTATAGTGTACTGTGTAGGCTACACTATCCACAGGGTATCGGATGATTATATATTTATATTAAAAATTATTTAGGTTCGAGTGTTTGACTTATGACTACGAGTAACGAGTTACGATAGAGTTTAGACTGTTGAGTGTTGACAAGTTTTCAGTTTTACAACTAATAACAGCTTTATGAAAAATTTGTCTACAGTTTGCAATTATTTAACGTCAATGATTTCGACCCGAAATTATTAGAATTTGTATAGCCCTACATTTCAATGAATATAACTCCTTAGTTCCGTAATTCTCCATTTCAATAAATTATTGCTTGAAAATTAATAGGGATTTACTGAATTAAGTAGTTATTTATTACAAATAATTATGCAATGCCGAAAATCCGAGGCCCTTTATTAAGTGAGGCCTTGGGCCAAATGGCCCCAGTAGCCCCCCCTGTCGGAGGCCCTGCTAGGCAGTGAGGAAATCTGAAGTTTATGATTGCAGGCAAGTAAGTATATTCCTTAACATAACCAGTTGCCAATTAGCACTATTGTGAACAAGCTTCAGCAATTTGAATTCATATGAACCTCAAAATCTAAAGCCAGTGCCATGACGAGACTCGATTAATTAATATGTGAACAACATTTAGACTACAAATAAAAACAAGGCTTACAGAACTGCTGAAGGCTGCAAGCAGGATGAAGTCTTAACAAAAATGATGAAGCCAGCAATGATGATGGAGATGAAAAGAATTGTTTTGAGACGACAGCATTAACAAAAATGCAGTGACCATTCTGATAATAATAAAGGTCATAACAATACCATTGAAGAAGCAGAGACAATTCTAATATAAGATAAGACAATGCTTGGTGACAATGATGATAGTGGATGCTGAAATCTGGATGCTGCAAACCATCACAGATGCTTTCCCTTGTACTCTGTCGACGTTTGCTAAAGCTCCGCAGCCCATCCTCTATTCGTCTTCGCGCAGTTAGGAAGCTGAGCGTCGCCTTGCTTGCCGCTTTGAATGACATCGGTCTCCGCTTCTGGTGTGCTCCTGGTAGGACAACGCCAGATGGCAGCGGCGTTACGTGATCCGAACCGTAGTTGTCACGGCAACCGTTTGGCATCTCGCTTGACGAGTCATCTTCGTGGTCTGACTTTGTGCTACGTCGCCACGCTGACAGAAGTCGAAAGAGAAAGACGTTTAATTCGTTCATTCATTCATTCATTCATTCATACATTCATTCATACATTCATTAATTCATTCATTCATACATCATTCATTCATTCAATCATTCATTCATTCAATCATTCATTCATTCATACATTCCTTCATTCACTCACTCACTCATTTATTCATTCATTCATTCACTCACTCACTCACTCATTCATTCATTCATTCACTCACTCACTCATTCATTCATTCACTCATTTATTCATTCATTTATTCATTCATTCACTCACTCACTCACTCATTCATTCATTCATTCATTCATTCATTCATTCATTCATTCATTCATTCATTCAAGTATTTAAGTAATGCAGCACATCTTCAAAGAAACTACTCAGAGGTGCTCCCGACTCCAGCACAGCCAAAAAGAAGTTTTTAATTGCTTGTAGAATGTGTCAGAGAGTGATCTAGGGAATAGGTGCAGATCAATTGGAGGCCATTCATACTGCCAGGGCCAACCACAGAAAATGCACGGCTTTGCACAATGGAAGTACGAGCGAAAGGGACTGAGAGCTCTCCTCTCCCACTGAGCGTAGTAATCAACTAATGTACACTTCTTCCAGAATGGTTGTTGAAGAATGAAACTATCAGTCGTAAGACATAAAAAAATTTACTTTTAAACTTCTGCTGTAGTTTATATAACTCGATTTTATCTCTCGATTAGCCAAATGCAAAATACTTCAGCTGTACATCAAACAATTCGAACTAAAAATCTTCCATAAAGTGAACACTAACATCTTTAACAAGTAATTTGGCATCGCTGAAGAACTTGGTGCTAAAGAATTGCTGTAAAATTAACAAAAGAATAATTTAAAAAAAAATTCAAATAACTACGAACCAATGTTGAATTTGCTGGATTTGCGCTTGGATAAGATCGGGAGATCCTCATCTGTTGCCATGGCGATGCTAACTCTTGGACTCAGTCGACCGTGAAATGAAGAGGTGTCATCCAGTCCTTCAGGATCACTTATTGCCCCAGGATGGATGTGCTAGGGTTGTGAAAAGCAAACAGTGTTTTTTTATATACACAAAACATTATCAACATCAGCCTAAAAGTGACTGTCATCTTACAAAAACATTATGCAAATAGCAATATAAACTGAATGCAAATGCAATGCCGTTCTGATTCAAGAGCAAGAAACAATGATAAAAATGTTACACTAGAGGTTTACAGGTATATTCATTTTAAAGATATGTCAGGTAAAATTATTAAATACACCAAAAGCAGAAATGTCAAATATGAATTCGTACAACTAAATTCTGCTAACATGGATTACACTTGAAATATTCATATAACTAAAAGCAGTGGCGTAGCCAGCAATTTTTCATGGGGGGGTTTGGGGTATTTTTTGCCTGGCCGGATACCCTTTCTGAAATTAACCCAACAGTATTACAGTAAATAAAAAGGGAATAAAGTAACAAAGGGAATAAAGTAAGAAAAACAATTGTTACTACAAGCAATTGTTTTGTTTTTCTTATTTAAGTGGATAAATAACCCTTTAAAAACTTTTTTAGGCCAATGGGGGGTTTAACCCCCGAAACCCCCTTGGCTACCCCACTGACTAAAAGTCACACATGAATAAGACGTAAATTTCAAAGAGAAACGAATAAATCACGTTCATCAACCTTCTTTATTTTCTTCCGGAAAAGATTCTGCCGCGTTTTCAATCCAGAACCTTCGCTGGAGCTGGCGCGACCTTCTCGCTCGTCTCCGCTCTCCGAGGTCACAGAGTGCGTGCGCCTGCATCATTGAAATATGACACATCCAAATTCTACATTCTTTCAGCATAATATAATAAGACAGCATTGCTCATTGAAGTCAGAAATGTGAGTGCAATGATGAAAAATATATGTGAGGTTAAAGGTCATTCAAATAGTTATGACCATCATCCAAGTTATGTGTTCTTCCTGTACATTCCATTTTTACATAATTGTAATTGTAACATCATATTACATTACATTCACTCATCCATTCATTCATTCAGAGCATTTATACAGCGCCCCTTCAAGAAACTACTCAGAGGCGCTCCCAGCCCAACAACAAACAAAGAAAAAAGACTTACAGCTAGTTAATAAAAATAATAATCAAAAGACAATCAAAAACAATTGAAATAATTAATTCACAATTTTAAAAAAAAATATTCCACTAAAATATACTCATTAAATAGCAGTAGTCGTAGCAGGCTCTCATAAATAACAAAATGCATACACAATGCTTTACAGGACACAAAACTGAAATAAAAAAAGCAAAGAACAAACATCACACATGTATTTGCACCAAAAAGAGAATGAAATCTGACTTTTAAAAATACAGGAAATATGGGACACTTTTGCAAAAGTACAAGATTTTACAGGACAAGCAAAAAAAATGCAGGACATTACAGGAAATACAAGGCTGCCATGGCCAATGTTATTGCTTAAAATGTTGGTAAAAACAATTTCTGAATAAGAGCCATGTCGCAGGACTGAAGCATTCAAACGTGCCTGATGACTTTCTTCAACGACTCATGTTCCCTGGATTCAGTTGGTTTCAGAGCATCCATGAGTCCACTCAGAGCAATGCGCCGGAATGTCCCACCATGTGCCTCCTTTACGTAGTTCAGCAGTTGACGGATATCACAGAAGAGACCCTGGCAAAAACAGAAATACCCAGTTTAAACATCAGAATTTCACATTATTCCAAACGAAATACAGTCAGCGTAAAATTACATAAATGACTAAATCTCCGGTTGACTCATGCTTCATGATGTCTTGACTCATAGTCACATAAATAGCTTACATATAAGACTTCATCAGAATAAAATAACTTTAAAACAACCTAAAATAACTGAATCATTAGCATTACAAATGAAATATTAGAACATGCAACAATCACACTTTAAAAAAATATTTAGCATATGTATCTGTGCGACAGACTTAACTGAAATTTCTTACAATGTTCTCGTGGGCCAGGATCTCCTTTCTACTCTCAACGAATTTTGTTAGGAGCGGCTTGAGTAGATGGACAATGAGTTGACCTTGGACAGTCCCACCACCAGCTGGCTGCTCACCAAAGTTATTCCCATATCCGGTTCGGTGCCCAGGTTCTGCAACTGATTTTCTTGGACCTTCAGAAAAAATGACCAATAATTACCAATTACTCCTTCTTACCATCATTGCTTCTGCCACTTTGTATGCATGTATTAGTAACCGAAAATTCTAAAGTTCACGTTCAGAACGTCAATCTAATAAAAAGTTCCAAAGCATGTGACTGAAAATGGGTTGTGAGACTACCTGCCATCTTCACCATCACAATCAGCATCATCTTCATCGTCAATCTTTCTCACCGTCATCATCAATCTTTCTCACCGTTAATCAGTTTGTCACCATGTAAGTCACGCTTTAGATTCTTGTCTCTACTGTCATCATCGTCATCGCATTCACTTAAATCATCTTCAACAATTTAATCAAATCCACAGAAATTCCATTTAATCCCTGATATGAAAATCACTTCCCATCAAATTCCTAATTTTAGGGCTATGCAAACAACTGATAAACACTGACAAGTGCATATATATATGAAATTATATATATACATCCAAATATATATATACATCTATATTTGCATCCAAATATATATATATCTATATCTACATCCAAATATATAAATATATATCTATATTTACATACAAATATATATATATATATATTATATGCATACTTGCATCTATAGTGCAGCGTGTGATGCTATCTGACGCTATCTACCTGGTCCTTGTGGAGACGTGACGAGCTCAGCGCAGAAGCCGAGCAGAGCGTGGAGGTTGTCGAGAAGCGGTTGGAGAGGCTGCTCCAGGAACTTGGACTGGAGAAACCTGCGGAACTGGGGAGGGTTTGCCCTCATCAGTCGTGTCAGGCAGTTGATTCCCTGTGTCCGAAGATGGTCGCCCTCCAGACCTCTCACCCCTTCGCCACACCCGTGTGGACAGCCAAGCGTCTTGTAGACTCTAAACCATACAGAATCAGAGGAAGATAAACTGGCAAATAGCAAAAAGATAAACAAGCATAACAGGGCAATAATCTCCCTCTTGCCCTGTGAGTGGCTGACTCAGATTACTCCTTCAAATCAGGACTCACGATTTACCGATTTTTTTTTTGTAAGGCCTATCCAGCTGTTAGTTGTATGTGAGGCACCCTTGTAACGGCATGGCTGTCAATGGCGCCATAGAAATTGTCATTGTTATTAGTATTATTATAATCGTTAATCATAATTGCAATAGTAATTGCAATAGTAATTGCAATAGTAATTGCAATAGTAATTGCAATAGTAATTGCAATAGTAATTGCAATAGTAATTGCAATAGTAATTGCCATAGTAATTGCCATAGTAATTGCCATAGCAAATGCAATAGTAATTGCAATAGTAATTGCATGTATATATAGCAACAATTCTCAAAATCTCATTACAAAATAAGATTTGGCCAACACAAGAAAGAATCATTTAACATAAATTTAGACCAGGGGTTCTCAAACTTTATTTTTATTGTACCCCCAAGCAAAAATATCGAATGATGGCGTACCCCCAGCAAAGTCATATCAGAAAAAATGCCATTGCAATGTCCTCTGGCAGTGACAACTAAAAGTGCATTAAATCATTGGTGGCATCTTTTATTAGATTCTAGGCCTAAGCCCCTATAAAGGGAGCAAAATCTAGTTTTGAATCATATAATCTTATCAGCAGTTTTAAAATGAAAAATTGTTCTATAACCCCTGCAAAAAGGGGAAAGAGCCAACCTAGCTATAATGCTGTGCACAGGCTTGTTCAGATTAGAACAGATTTACAATATCTGGTTCAATATTTGTCAATTTCAAACGCAAATTTACCCCATGTTTGTTTTTGATGGCAAGAATATTTAACCGTTTCACCCAGATAAGACGTGCTTAAAGGAATCACACAATTTAAACCTCGACCAGAAATTCCTAATTTGGCCAATTCAACTCTCTGTTATTTTAGCTCTATAATATAATAATTATAGTCTGAGATATTCTGGCTTTGGTACTTTCAACCATTTATACATAAGGCCTATTTGTTTCAAAATTATAGTAATAGACCTAAACATAAATATGCTGCATGCACTGCATTGTAGGTGAGTCTATTTATATGATGTGAAAGAAAGAAATGACGATGCTGTTATAGTTATTTGCAACATAACGTTGCAACGTGAAAATCACTGCTAATCAAAGAAAGATGGATAAAGTCCATAAACTCAGAGAAAATGTATATTTCTGTAATTTTCGCGTACCCCTTACCGGCGCCTGGCGTACCCCTGGGGGTACGCGTACCACAGTTTGAGAACCCCTGATTTAGACCATTATTGCATAATTTTAAAAAAAATTACAAAGCCAACTGACCTGAGGACTGTTTCCATGGCCATTCCAAAGGTCGAGTTCTCTTTGACCTTTCCAATCGATTCCAGATCCTTCTCCGACTTCTTCCGACTTTTCGCCTGCTTCTCCGACTTGCCCTTCCGACCCGTTCCAGGGGCGCCTGACGCCGTAGCACCTTCAACCCGCTCGATGATATTCAAATCAAGAAAACAGTTGACAACGTTGAAAATGACGGCACAGACCCTGGAGCTCGGGTGGCGGCTCGAGATGTTGTGAACACCCTGAAGGATGACATGGTAATTCAACTGTCCATTGTTCTGAATGTAGAACGTCGACCCCGGCACCTCCTCCACCTCGTCGCCATTGTAGTAGTTGATCGTTGAGTCAGTGAGACTTCGTTGGAAGGTCGCGACCTCCTCTGCGACGCACGGCTTCAACTTAACGGACGTGAAGCTCTCACGGTGTTTAGTTGGCCAGCGGGGACTATTCGGGCTGTTCGACGGCTCTGGACTATCGCTGGTGATCGTGATGATTGGCTTCTGACACGGCTCCGGCCTTGGTGTGTTCGACGAACGAAGGACACGGGGGACAGCGGGGCCACCACCACCGCCACGCACCTGCTTGCTGCCTCCGGACCCGGAACTGTCGTCGTCCTCCTCGGTGATGACGAGACTCTGATGTCGATGCGATTCGGAGACGGCGGTGCGGCGACGGTTGTTGTCCGAGGACGAGTCGCAACTCTCTTTGTCGTCGTCCTCCTGGCTGTCCTCGTCGTTCTCCGTCAGCCGACTCAGCGCCGAGTCCGGCCGAGTCCCGCCCCCAACCCCAGCGTCCGCCGACAGGTTGTCAAGCGAGGACGAAGACTCCGACGCGAAGTCGCGCATCAGACCGCGGGACTCAAGGTCAAACTGGTCGACGCTGTCACGATGTCGCAATTGCTTCATTTTGTCGCCGATGAAGACTCTCATGCGCTTGAAAGACGGCTCTCGTCTCCCTTCCGCGGTGGCCGCGTCTTTTCGCATCGGGAGAGTAACGTTCGCCAGCACGTTCGCCTCCACGGACACGGAATCCTTGCGCGTCGGAGTGGACGGAGTGGGAAACGCGAAATCCATCGGCAGGACCCGCACCTCCGGGGTCGGAAGAGAGCGGCTGCGTTCGCGCTGGAACTCCACGTTCTGCACTTCGGAAGAGATCTCGAGGAGGCGCTGGTGGATGTAGCGCAGGCCCCAGTAGACGCCCTCCTCGTTCCACTGTGGACAGAAGAAGCACTGGAGCACGGCGACGTCAAAGTAGCTCGCGCTCAGTATGTCCGGGTTTGCATAGCTGCGCGCAAACGTCGAGATCGCGCTCTCCAGTCTCTGCGCCGCAAAGTTCTTGTCGACCCCTGACCCCAGCATCGACATCTCGGAGGTCGCGGAAACGGTGCTGACCCTGCGCTGTTGGGCGCAGTTGCAGACGCGGGCGTCGTTTCTGCCCGTCGCCGTCGTGCCGTGACATACGTCGCAAGTGGTGTCGACGGACGTGTTCGTGTCGGTCGTAGACAGCGCACAGATGTCACTCATGTGCGCAATCGGGGCAACCGGGGAGCCCGTACTGCTCGGGGACCCGCTGCCCCCGGCCTCCTTCTCTGCAGGTTTCTCCGAGGCCTGTTCGGGTTCGGGGCAGTCGAACCCGAGGTAGATGTCGTTCGTGGACGACCCCTTTCCGATGTAGATGTTCGCCATGTTGAAGTTGACCTTGAGCAGGTGGCGCTGCGCCTTCAGCAGGACCCGCTTCGCTTTGACCGGCGTCGAGAAACAAGGAATATCCGGCTGGCGATAGTGGAGAAGCGGCTCCCACAGTCGCAGTCCGTTCTCCAGCTTCAGACTCTGGAAGTCCGATTCCTTCAGGGTGCAGACGAGCGGAACCAGAAGGAAGACAAATAGTTGTATGGCATCGAGCGCGTGAAGGTAGGAGAGCGACGTACGGCCGACCGCCTGATCTGCCTCCGCATCCTCGCACTCGGACGCGGCGTCGAGGACGATCCAGTGGAGCGTGTAGAGGAGCTTGATTTCGTTCGACGTGAACTTCGCTCCGGGATTCGTCTGGTGGCGACTGGCGAGCATGGAAGCGCAGCAGTGGATGACGTGTGGAAGAGACGCCTGGACGACACGCCAGCGGCTGACGCTCTGGATCGCCTCGCAGAGACTCGGAGAAAGTCCGTGAAGGATGTTCTGGACTATCACCCGTTCAAATGACTGTGAACATAAAGTTGTGGTTAACGTTATTAATGTCCTTCCATACTGACTTATTAATGTTTTCTTGTTCTGACTCGCCTGTGCACTTTTAATCATCTAATGCTAAAGCAATACTTTTGACTTTTGGATACAATGACTCAATGTTGCACGAGTAAACAAGCAAAGAAAATATTCACCGACTACAATCAAGTTCAGATGCAACAAAAACTTGTATAAACTGTTTAACACCAAAATGCAAACTGGAAATATATAGAAATTCTGAATTCTGTCAGTTAAGGATGTTTGATAGCAGGATATTCCTCAGAAGAAGGCTGGATTTGGTACATCTGCAGCAGAGGCATGCTTACAACGAATTGCAAATATGCAGGCCTATCAACATAAGTGAATCAACTGAGTTTATAGAATATCTTGTGATCATATACAAAGGAACATAAAAACCTTTGAATGAGAATTAACGTTGCTATATATGTTGCATTATCAACAAAAAACACCACAATCACTTAAATATAACAATACAAACTTGCATCAATAACTAGCCTATTAGGGGACTGATGGTTGCTCTGAAATGCTCACAACTAAAGACAAATTCAGATTAGTAATGAATTGCGATATTCATCGATTTCATTCATTCAGAGCATTTATATAGCGCCCCTTCAAGAAACTACTCAGAGGCGTTCCCAGCCCAACCACGAACAAAGAAAAGGACTTGAGAGACTTGTAGAACCCAGTCGGATAGACCACAAGTCGAGAGCGAAGCGCAACCGGGAAGTCGTTACCATTAATTCTTGAATTGAAAGCCATCACTAAGGAGTTCTAAAAACTTTGTGCAAATAACAATACCATTCATGGTACAGGTAAATGATAAATGATAGAGGTAACTTCAAAATTATACATAATACAGGTAACTTACCATATTAGGCAACTTACCATACATGATACAGGTAACATGATACAGGTAACATGATACAGGTAACATGATACAGGTAACATGATAAAGGTAGCTTACCATACATAGTACAGGTAACTACCATATCAGGCAACATACCATACATGCTACAGGTTACATGATACATGTAAATTACCATAAATAATAATACAGTTAGCTTACCATACACAATATAGTTAACTTAGCCATGCATAATACAAGTAACTTACCATACATGATGCCTCACACAACTTTCCCAGCTTTGGTCGAATAAAAGGACTACAAAAAGCAAATAAAAATTCCATCAAGATGCTGGGCTATAAATCGTTAACACTAACATAATATATTAAGCAACTGCTTAACAGGAAAATAGAATCTGCAATAATTTTTTTAAATAAGATTAAATTTAATGTCACGTAGGAAAAGTATTTAGGTTTAGGCCTCTTTGATAATCCTGATCAGAGTTGCACCAAGTCCTGCATTCAAGGGCGACAAATGCTTTGCAGACAAGAAAAGTCAATCACGTATGCAGGGCTGAAAGTGAGCCGGGTCTGTCAGGGTCTCAGACTCGGCATTCTTTTGTTGACGCTTTCGAATAAACAATGGTGTTACAATGGTATTTAGCAGTGGCGGAGACCTGGGCGGAGAGTTGGGGGACGGACCAAAAAATTTCCATCTTTTGACGGGAAAAACTTCTGGTCATCCGCCGAAATCTCAAAAACATTTCGCCGCCAAAAAAGTTGATGACCTTTTTTGCCGCCAAAAAAGTTGACGACCTTTTTTTTTTAGTCTTGACGCTCAACAGTTGGGGGACAAATGCATGGGCCATCCCCCCAACACCTCCATTGGGGGACCGTCCCCCCTGTCCCCCCCCTAGGTCTCCGCCCCTGGTATTTATAGGGCTGCCAACTTTTCATTTTGCCATTCCGTGACGCATGTAGTTACTTGATGGGCATATGACATTAGCCATTTGCACTGACCACTTAACTGCAAAATGTAACAAATGCTAATCAATCGTCAAAAGAAGGTAGCCTAAGTTTAAGATTGGAATCAACTGCAAGAAGAGAGTTTTATTAGATTCCAGTAATTTACACATAGATCACGTACAGTAGCCAGAATTTTTAGCCCAGAACGAGCAAGGCACATAGGTAGACTATAGGCATAATTATGCAATTACAGGCAATGCGTGCAGATTACTGATGTCATGTAGGCCTACTAAATTATTAGGTCTGCGACTGGAGAGCAAAACTGTAATTCATTTTTTTTAATTTAGGACTTCTGCTGAGTTGTAACCAGTTCCAGAACATTAGGCATGAAGTCGTAGAAATCTATCGCTCTATCGGAAAAAGCATTAGAAATGGACACAAAGCCACTGTGTGTGACCATTAGGTTTTTAAGCTGTGAAGACTTCAACCTAGCGCTGTCCAACATCCAATGTTCAGCCTGCAATATCATCAGGTCTGTTAGAGCAAAGAGCGTAAAATCACCGTGCAACTTCATTGAGTTTAGTGTGCAAACTAAGAACAGTTTGTTGCATGCATCTCTACAACCAATTCCGGGACATTTTGAGATCAATCCGGGACACGGGACGCACAGGGCCGATTCCGGGACTGTCCCGGCGAATCCGGGGTATCCTAGGTATTTAGCAGCCTTTGGCCCAAAGAGACCCGACAACCTTTTCAAGCCACTTTCAGCCCTGCACTTATGTCCCCATCCCTGGTTCATTGAGCCAATCACCCACCATCATCAGCAGCCACTCCATCTATCACTCATTGGACTTTCCACTCCAAACTGAGGTCTCACCTGCTCAAGTGTTCATATTCCCATCACATCTGATCGTACACCTTCCAATAATTCTCAAACTCAATGATGCCCACCTTAACAGCTATTCTACCTCCCTCTGACCCTCGGCACCAGGACTTGGACCTCCTTCCAACAGCTCTTCTAACTCTAACTCAATGCAGCACTCCTGAATAAGCTGGTGCCCTGTGCTTGGCTTTCGAGTGGCACTTAAGGAGCTTGAACATAATGATCACAATCATAACTGTGGGTAACTCTTCTGATTTCGAGGACTGTGGCAGTATTGAATCATATTAAATAGAATTAGGTTTCCTTACAACCTTCAACAACAATTTACTTCCTATGAACTACGTTTCAAACCATACTTTCCCGTTAAAGAATCAGTCAGCAATCCGGGTCCACAGTTTTGAAGGGCCCAAGGTTGTAAACATGGATGTGGTTGACCGGTGGCTTCTCAGAATAAAGGGGGCCATTGACGAGTGATTACAGCACCAGGGCCCTCACTAGCCTCAAAGTGACCCTACCCATGATTGCCTATTTCAGATATATGAATTTTGGTTTAGTATGGTTTGTACAGGAAAACCCTAAAACCAGTAATGGCCACATTCAATTAACTGAGAAATGTGCATTTTACATGTGCAATGCTTAGTTGGGGATTATAATGGCAAGTAATTGAAGTAAATTAAACGCAGCAGCAGCGGCATCTTGCGTTAAACACTAGAACCAACAACACAGTAATTATCATGTAAAGCAGAATTCCAGGAATCCTGGTTCTCGCGTAATTCAACGCAATCCAATTTCCTGACGAAGTTCAAATCTTGAACCCGCTCGATACACTACCATAGGCGCCGAGTTGATCCGAAGAGTGTGAGTGCCCAAACAAATGTTGAAAAACTGCGCGCGTGAGCGCGCGAAATTTTTTGAGCTTTTTTTGATAGGAGAGTTATTGAAATTACTTCTGCTCATAGGCGGAGACTAGTTCACAGTTTTAGGGGACGTACTCGCAGTCAAAGGACGATCGCCGAGCAGGGAAGGGCCGAAGGGACTTGGGGAGGGGATGTGCTCCTAACCATTTTCGAGTTTTTTCTTGACACACTGCGATGGTAGCATCTTAGGCTGTCATTTTACGAAATTGTCGTGGTTTAAGACTTGAAAAGCATTCCTGCTGTTGTTTAACAAAATTTCTACACAACATAAAATAGTGACATTTTAGGCTGCGATCTCATCAAAATTTCCCATTATTTCATTGTTTAAAGATACGATTTAATACTTCCAAAAATGTTCTTCCTAATTGTTTAAAAAATTTGATCACTCTTTGGATCAACATGTACTTCTCCTGGAATCCACACAGAAGAAAAGCGCAATCTTCGTTAGCATGGGCATCTTGGAGCACTCTCCCCTAGTTAGGTCAAAACTCAACAGACTCAAATTTTGCACAAGAAATTAAAAAAATCTGCATACATTAACCACTTTTTAGTGAGCCAATATTGACATTGTGAAATATAGTTTTTCAAATAGATATCATAGGCAATTAATTTAGTCAGGGCTGTTAAAATGTTAATTAAAGCAGACAAAACAACATCCAATGTTTTTTTTAAATCCTGTGCGGTGATTATCGCGCAGCGAGAATCATTGCATCTACATGTAGCATGTATAGTTGTATACGCTACAATAAAAAGAAACAGTCATTCAAATCGTCGCCTTCGTCCGTAATAAAAAAAATGACTGAAGCGGATCGAATGAGCAGGATTTCGAGGTTTTCCTCGTATTCGTATGGAGTTCAGACTAACGGGCGGGGTAAAACTGGAATAATAGTAAGTAGACTAACTGAGAAAAAATATGTAAAAGGTGCAATGATTTTTATAGATAAGCAATGCCAACAGAAAAATAATGTCATAAGAGCACATCCTGTTGGCTGATTTCTGGTGGTGCCCATGCATAGGCGGGCCTCGCATGGCCAATTTCTGGTGGTGCTGAGCACTCACGGGCCTCGCAGAGTCGGCGCCCATGTACACTACGGTCGCTTAGAAAAACGTGTTGGCCACATTTACAACATTCAGTCATCCCCATCACTGCCAGAGTGTCCAGCAACACACCAGCTATCCACCAAATGCCCCCCATTCGCACCCCCACTTCAAACCTCGTCTCACCCACCCCAGCCCAACCCAACCCAACCATAGAGAGTGCACTGACCTCGTCTGCCTCCACAGAAATGTCTGAATCGGGATCGGAATGACCTGGTCACCGTCCGAATCGTTTCCCTCGGCCTTCTTACGCTTCACCATTGTAAGGACGTTGTCCTTCTCTGTGCGGACAGTCAATTCTCGTCAGTAATTGCTAATCCGTAATTACGAGGAATATAAATGTATACGAACTCCTCCAACGCTCTCAGCATCAGCAACTTCATCTCCATCACCATCTCATTAACATACCTTATGTAACTTTCGTCAGGTGGCGCTCTTACGCCGTGTTATGTGGCCATAAGACTAGCGGCCGCTCCTTGAACTACGCAAGGGAGAATTTAAAGACAGCCGAAGCTCGAAAGGAATGTGATTATTAATCAATGAAAAACAGCCACAAATGTATGTTCGACCACCTTCAGTATTGTCATATTGTTGGTAAATGAATATCGTATGGAACAGTAAAAATTCCTATCAACGAATACGCAGTAGGCCTAATATCCGACCTTAAGGCAATCTGGCAATCAACGATGCCCGATACGTCCAGCCTCTTGCACTTCTAGCACAGTATAAATAATTTGTTATCTATTCTGTGCTTCTAGCAAGAAAGGATATATTCTGGTATAATTTATATTGGCTTCCAAAAGGTCAGTTTGTATCCTTTGAAAGGCGTCTGGCAGCTAGACTGGCACTGCGCATGTGTTCTGCAGTTCGAGGTCATGGTCAGAGCATGCAATGTACGTAGGGCCTACCGCCAGTCAAATTTCCCGGACCTCATTACCTTAGCCTCAGTCTGTTCTAGCTGGTTGCCAATCTCTGTTCTCGGCCTCAATTGGTGACTTTATGATTCCGCACGCTTATTCTGACATAGAACAGCTCTGATCTTGAGATACCGATCATAATATGGGTCGACTCTTATCAACTTATTATAAACTTAGGCCTATTAGAGATTTTGAGGCTCGAGCGGTGGTGTAGGTCTGTAGTGGGTATATTCGATGCCTTGCAGCCGGAGGGTTGCAGGTTCGAATCCACCTCAAGCCGCCTCGTAGGGACCTTGAGCAAGTCCTTCACTCGCAATTGCTCAGCGCTTCGGAGTGTCCGCTCTGTAGGCTAGTCGGGAGCGCTTCTGAGAATAATAAGTGCACATACAAACTTAGTTTGGAATAGCCTTCCCTCTGACGCGCTTACTCGTCCTCTCCCTCGATCTATGGACTCTCTTATGGTTCGTTTAAGTGTATTGTAACAATGTTTATGTCTCGTCGTGCGTTTGCAGGTAGAGCCAAAAGCACTTACTTACTTGCACATAGAATTCATAAGTGATTCTCAAATTAGAGGTCTGTGGTTGTGGTGTGCGCATGCGCTGTATTCGGCCACTCGCCATCATAGCGTGGTTGTTTTAATTTTTGTCAATTTTGTGTATCAATTTTCTTGCTGAGGGCAACTTTATAATGGCTTATCAAGGAGCACAGAAGGTTCAGAAAGTCATGGTGCAGCCGATCGTATCCTTTTAAATATTGCGTGTTGCTTGCTTTGCGTCGAAGAGTCTTGTACAGTGTTACGTTTTCAGTTCGTTTATCGACAAAGGATATTTTCGCTCATTCACCGGTTCTTATAAAAGGAGCGCAATTTGAATTCTTGCATCGACAATAATATCAGTTATTGACAGTAGATTAAAGAGCTAAGTAATAGAATCTCTGAGCTCCCAGTTACTGCAGAAGGTTAGGTTAGCACTGTATTTACTAGTTTCGGCAGCATGGCATTGCATCGTTAAAAAAGCGGGTACCTGGCCCTTTTGCTGCCGGTGTCACGAAATAGGGTATCCCCCGTATTAATCGTATCCCCCCAAATGAAGAAAAGTCGAAAAAGCCACTTCCGCATGTATTTATTTTTGCAAATTAATTTCACAGTCTCTTCCTGGATGACATTTTTGCGATCTCCTTCTGGATGAAATGTAATCGTCTCTGCCTGAAGCTGAATTCTTATTGGTCTGTGTGATGAGTCCAAGGAAATTGCAAATCCTTCTATTTTCACTAAAACCCCCAGTATTCCTGTTGTCAAACCACTTCAGTCTTAAAAAAGCTAGAGGACTACAAAGACTTATCATATACAATGCACTTCAATCCTACCAGCCCTTTTATTTCTACCAGTTGTTCATTGTTCAACCACTTCAAACAACCCATTCCTCTTCTGCCCTAACATTTCTCTGCCCTTTCATCACCTCGTCACTGAATTGCAAATTGCTCCATAGACCTATATAGCCTGTTGAATAAACTTCTACCAGAATTACAACAACTATCTGTTCCATGATTCCATCTCCTGAAGTAACAAATCTTCACATCCTGCTATCTCTCTAGCGGTCTTTTACTTGGAACTGTAATACTGTTCTTTCACAAATCCTATCCTGATTCCTCCTTTCCCATACCTCCCTCGCCATGTCATTGTAAACACCATCCACCTTAACCATCTGCCATCATAGCATTTTTGTATAAGCAGTTTGACTGAGGATTTTTGAGTGTATTTTGGATATTTCAATTTATAGTGAAATGTTTCTTTCATGCAAGAAATTTTGATCACAATGCACTGATTACTTCATCCTTAGTACAACAATCTGTGCAGGCTTGCAGCGCTCTATAGGCTATATAGGTCTATGGCACAGAGCTGTTTACTCAATGTTAGACGACTCCAATTTTTGTGGGGTGCGGTGGTGTAGTGGGTGTGTTTGTCACATTGAATCCACCTCAAGCCACTTCGTAGGGACCTTGGGCAAGTCCTTCACTCGCAATTGCTCCGCGCTTTGGCGTGAAACTCTGATGCAGTGTCGTCGTGAGCACCTCTGAGCAGCGAGGTTGAAGGGGCGCTATAACAAGTGCACATACAAACAAACCAATTTTATTTGTATCATTTTGGTCTGCATTATATTAATAACCATACAATAAAACGATTATAGTCAAAAAGAAATCTGATCTGATTGTTCCTTTACTGTGGAAACAGAATTTGATTTTCAGGTATCTGCAAAATGTAAGTATTCTAATTCCTTGAGTTTTTTATTTTAGTTCTTGCATTTGCTATAGCGCCCCTTCAAGTTCTCACTCAGAGGCGCTCCCGACTACAGTGCAGACACGCGGCGGTTTGAGGTAGAGTTAAATCTGGAACCCTTAGGCTCCAAGGCAGCAAACCCTCCATTACACCACTGTGCCCCATATGTTACCTGAACCAATGTATTATTGATCAGTATAAAATGTTAATTTGCTGAGACTGTAGTATCACCAGCATAAGTTGTTGAATATTTGACATTAATTGGTTTTTGATAAGGTACTACACATCAGAAGTAAGGAATTTTGCTATGTTAGAGGTCTTGATTATTGGTGCAACTTGAGCATTTACCATACAGTTGTGCAGAATAACAAGCCACAAGTGTAACTTCCAGCTGGTGAAAAGATATTGCCAAAATAAATGCAAGTTTATCATTTAAGAATGCTATCGCCAATGTTTTACGCAGCAAGGCTGCACAAACTCTTGACTTGTCTGGAGACAGTTCTTGTCTTTCACTGTGCTTGTCTTCGTCTGTGTTTTGAATTTTTATGTCTGGGTGGTGCTGTCCAATGGACAATTATTGTTCAATTGGAATCTGGTGCTGACAGGCTTTACCTCTTAATGATTATACATATAATTATTGCTCAATAAAACCATTGCAAAACATGCATTGGTATATAGAATTATATCAACTAATAAATGATATTGTCTTTTATTGTAGCGGTCACGCATTCAAGTGTGGCTTTACGAGCAGACCAATCTACGAATTGAAGGATGTATCATTGTAAGATCAATGTTTCTTTTGTGGTGACTAATAATATCAGAGACTACAGTGTGTGGCACCTGCCATATTATGCGCTCATTGCATTAATTAAAAAAATTTAATTTTTTAAAAAACTTTGTCTTAACATGAAGCTTCCTTGTATATTCATTTAAAGTAATTTAATATATTGAGGCATTTAATGTTGTTCTTGCTGCCAAAGTTGTGTAATTTAAAAGACTTTACTGCATTTAGAGTTACAGGGTACTGGTCTATCGAATTTTCTTATGTTTCTGTTGTCTTGTTGTGCTAAGGGCTTTGACGAGTACATGAACCTGGTTTTGGATGAAGCCGAGGAATATCATCTGAAGACGAAGAACCGAAAGAAGCTAGGTAACTACCAGCAAAAGACCGAATCAATCAACACAAAACATGTTTTCAAAGCATATATTACATATATTGGAGTTTGCTTATAGTTACATGGCATTTGTCAATCAACTGGTAAATGTGTAAAGTCATAGTATTACAATAGACTCCAGTTAGATAAGCATCCTGAAATAATTTCCTGTCGTTGTAAATATGAGCAACAATATAAAGCATTACTTCATGAATTTAGCTGAAAGACAACTTGACTTGCATTGTGAGGTTTTAGCGCCATTCTGGGATTTATAAAGCTCCTCACAGCTACATGCACACATACACACAGACATCGTATTGACAGGACTAGACTTTCGCTTCAAATTCTAATTAATCTTGTATGAACATTTGTAAAGCACTTCTCACAACAGAGCTTTTCAGAAGCGCTCTCAGCTGCAGAAATATTTTGTCCACGTTGAACGTTCCCTTTTGCACCGATGTGTATGGCTATGTTCAGATTCAAATTTCAATTTCCATGTGATCTTGTGTGTATTAAAAAATTTTAAGAATAAACTATCATTGATGTTGCATGCTGTGCTGAAGTTGGGTGATGGTTACTGCTTTCTTTTTCCAGGGAGAATTCTTCTCAAGGGCGACAATATCACCCTGATCCAGCAAGTGGGTGGTGGAACTGCAGAATAGATGGCAAGGATTTGGTAGCAAAAACGGACTGAACAGCTACTCTTGATGCAGAACGTTTTGTTGCTGTTGGATAGGACGTGCTAAATGTTAGGAATTCGATTTGTCAGGAGTCACGACGCAGATAGGTGGATAGACTTGGCAGAGGTTTAGAGATGGGAAGAACTGTGCAGCAATCTGCGAAAATTTTTGTTTATATTAAACGTTCCCTTTTGTACCGATGTGTTTGGTTATGTTGGGTGAGATGTGGAAAATGCGATGTGTGTGAAAAACGAGAGTATCCAGAAAGTTGTTTCTGTGGCACAAAGTTTTTCCTTTTCAATCTTTTCCTCAAAGACACCGGCATGGTCACAGTGTAACTAACCAAGTTCACTAAATTCCAAAATTCTACAGGTCTTTCAGTAAGACACTAAATCCTTTAAATCTATAAAAAGCATTTTTATTTACAGTCACAGCCATATGATGGAAATTCCTGCAGCTGTTTCGCCATATGAAATGGAATGAAACGTGACACTTTCCACTTTACTTTCTTGGAAGTCGACCATCCAGAACTTCAAACATTTCATCAAAGCTCTGCTCAATACATCTAAGAAACTCAGAAACGTTACGAGCTGGGGGGTAGGCAGTCACATTACATCCCAGAAAGTCATCTTCAACGCGATAACCTATAAAAAATAAAAATTCTCAACTGTTATATAAATGCTTTTCATTAATAAGTGATTTTTCAAACAGGTCTGTAAAAAGGTAAAATCAACAGTCTAAATTTAGATATCCAAAGAATCCTTGTAACAAAGCTACGAAATTGCTGTCTAAATAAATAGTATGTTTAGGGTCATCCATAAATTACGCACACATTCTACCAAAGCCTTACCCCACTCCCATCTAACCCTTTGCGGACACACGCATGCCAAAACCAAAACTAACAACCAGAATTAAACAACATTGTGAATAAGGTTTTCCATAAACCGCTAGTTCTATCTTATTTAAAAGCATGAGCTATTTAAAATGTCATATGCATTAGCATAATTGTCATACTTCTTTCATAACTTTTTAGTAAATAATCTTGCAGTGGTGCTATATAAATCTATATATAATGCAATGGTTGGAAGTGGTTTGGGTGAGAAGTGGGAATGCTGAATGCATTCTCACTCACCTTAAACCCCATTTATATATGGCACCGAATTTAATATAACAGCAAAAGCTGCACTAAAATAACCATGTACCAAATTTACGGTAGGTGCAGACGCCTGCACTAGTCATAACCCCACCTCTCAACTGAATTCCTTCGCATTTTGATGACCCCATTTTCTCACATCCCTACCCCGGATTGTGGACATTGTTATGGCTGCCCCTTACTAACATTCGGTGCCATTTTGCCAAAGTGACAGAACTTACTGAAAGCAGCTGAAATATTATCTGATATGCCACTTACCAATGCCATATCCATCAGGAACAACTGGAGCAAAACCACCAAAGCGGGTTGAGGGGCTGCTGAGGGTTGAGGTGGACATGATGTTGTGATTAATAAGTGGGTATGCTGGGTCAGTGTATAGAGCGGGTAGTGGTCCCCTCTCGGATGCAATCTGTCGAAGGCCAAGCAGATGGCGGTCGAAGCCTTGACCTAAAGAAAATAGTAAGAAATAACGTGGCTCCAAATCCATCCAGCAACTGTTCAGACAAATTGTTTGTAAAAATTAGAATATTAATAGCATTCATTCATTCAAGAAGACCACTCAGAGGCGCTCCCAGTCAAACCATGGTGATACAAAAAGTTTTAAGGAACCTGTAAAACACTGACGAATCAACCCTAGGTAATAGGCGCATCTCCAAGACTCCAACGGGACCTGCTTTCAGAGAAAAAGGACCAAATGGGTAGTTAGAGCCCGACAGCCACCTAGTTATTACCCACAGTGTACCCAATATTAGAATGTCATTAGTTGACCACTTACACCTTTGTGAGTTACTGATTAAAGTGTGTACATTAATTTTTCTGATCCATACAAAGCAGGCCTCATTTGAGCCCGAAAAATGTCTCAAAGATAAAATCCAAAGAATGTTATACATTACTCAAACAAATGTTGGGACATCATACATCGTTGTTATGTCTACTGAGTAAATAAAGCTTATTTAATGTGGCAAAATAATTAATGAATTACAACAAAGTGGTACTGCGTACTGGGAGCGCCTCTGAACAGTTCACCCTATTAGAAGCACTTTATAAATGTTTCAATAAATACTATACAAATTGGATCCACGTTAATTTCCTTATTAATGTTTTCCTGCTTAAGAGTATCAAATTTTCAAGACTGGAACAGATAAGTTATCCAATTGTTTTATGATAATTATCTATAACTTTTTTTAGTAAAAGAGAATCATTTCAGATTTATGAGTACGGAACTCGTGTCACTGCTCGCACTCTGGCAGTGCTAGTCCCAAGCGTGGAGAAAGGAGGGGGCCAACGCTAATGATCTCTGTTATCACACAGTGTCATTAAACTGAAACTAAGTACTACTATTATACCGTTCATGAAGAAAAACAAGAAGTACTACTACGAGTACAGCAGAGTTAAAATGGTTAAAGTTGGCAAAGAGAAGACATGCCTTGAGCTGTTAGTGATGAAAGTTTAACAGCACAGTTCCACTCTACTTTTAAACGAGTTTAGCAGTGAGCCACTCTAATTTCAAACGAGCTCAACAGTGAGCCACCACCGCTTACCCATGGCTGCTTCCTTGATAAGCTGGCCGTGAATCGTTGAGCACTCCGCCATCGACTTTCTCAGCTCCTCAACGCTCGACTTTGAACTCGCAAACAACTCGCACGTCCTTTTCGTTGCAGTAGTTGCTGAACGCACAGTTTCAGTGCGGCCGTGTTTGTAGGCAGCTGTACTGCATGACTCATAGGTTGCAACCGTCTTGCCATACTGCTTGAAGAAGCCCATCTGATGAAGAGAAAAATACAACACAAGAAATCATTTCTGTAATTTAAACTCTTGGCTCTTAACAAAGAAAAGTAAGCAAATAATATCTCATAATTCATATCAAGGGCGGATTCAGAAATTTTCGAAGCGGGGTCAAAATTTTCGGACTCGGGACAGAGGAAAAAAATTTCTTGGTCACCGAAAAATCTGATGACCTTTTTTTTAGTCATTTGACTATAATTTCCAAGAAAAAGATACCATTTTATCCGCCAAAATAGTTGATGACCATTTTTTAGTCGTACGGACCTCGTATATGAGCCTCACGGAGTGGGGAGGGACCTGCGCAACTACTCATGGGGGCCACGTCAACTTTCTGAGCCAAAATAGCTGGTGAAAAAAGAGAAATTTCTAAATGGGGGCCATGGCCGGATTGGCCTCCTGGATCCGCCCCTGATTCATATATAATTAGAGCCAGGATAACTTACAGCTAAAATATAACTATAATATTAAACTATATGCAACACTTAAAATCACAGAATCCAAAGTCTTCAAGATTAGATGCAATTCAATACATTCAACGCAACCTTTTGACGTGGGTTGTTTAACTTAATTTAGCAAAATGAGTTGATATAGCAAAATGAGAAGTGTGTCAAGGTTCTACCTGTAATGCTAGCTGCAGGAAAGCATCGGGACTCAGTTTGTACTTTTTTATCTGATTTTTGCCAAACTTTCTGTACTGCATGTAGTCGACGGCCAGCGCTGAAGTCGTCTGCCAGTATTTGTCCGTCGCATTTTTGACGACTTGCTTCAGCTCATCTGTCAGCTTCCACTCTATAAACAAACAATTATCGGGACAACAAGGATTTTAAGGAAAGGAAGTGATCAAAATGATGATAAAAATTATACGTATTGTACATCATACATCGTTGTTATTTGTACTGAATAAATATTGTGTAATATGCCAATGCCATTTTCTGCATCATCACCATCATCTCGCTTATTGTGTTCTTCGGATTGTCTTGATCTTTTGTTCCTCGACTACGTACGACTGTCTGGTCCAACGTCGGACGTATGCTGTGGTTGGTCGGTCCGCTTGGAATGACCTTCCTCCGTCACCGTGGCTGGCCCTGCGACCTGGAATGGGCTCCATACTACTCTTCGTCAACTGTTTATTGGTCTCTCCATCTCATTTCTCACTGTTCTTAAGACTCCTATTCGAATGGGGATGGACTGGGAGTGCTCCTGAGTAGCCAACCCTCAACGGGCGCTGTTTCCTAAAGGAGCACTATAGCAAATTGCCGTAATAAATATATAACTGGTTTTCATCACCAGTCTTTCATTCCTTAAATTCATTTATTTTCACTGGGGTTTCCATGCCGACTGCATCTCTGCGAGAGGCGCCATATTGTAGCCGTATAGATACGATGCTATATGGTGATTATAACATTTAAATATTCTATTCCATTTTGGGATTTATAAAGCGCCTCTCACAGTACAACCTAATCAGAGGCACTCCCAGTGTGAAGAACTCTTGGAAAAAGAAAAGTCTTAAGACAACGGGCAGAAAAAGTAAAGCCTCCAGATAAAATCTGAGAACGAATAATAGTAGGAACGCCATTCCACAGTAAAGGGCAATGACAATGACAAGTAGCAATGACCGATCATAATTTGTATTAAGACACATATTCATATTTCTCACTAGCACCAGATGTCACCAGAATGCACTGTTTAATGCATTCACCTTGAAATCATTGTCAGATATGAAAGATCTGTTTCAACGGCTTGCGATGAGAGAACGAAGAAATACTTCAGTAAGTGTAGTGAATTGCACAAATAGAAATTTCACAACTTGTGTGAAATACCAGCAAATAATAAAATAACAATAAATAAAATGTAACAGTGTCTGCATTTTGAAATGAAGCAATTAACCCTTTGAACCCAGAGCTCCCGTAACTCTATGGATAACAGGCCGGAAAACCAGCCCGTCGGGTTCTAAGGGTTAAGAGCCATTATGGGTTGGTCTAAATCTTGCGTCTCTGTCTCTCCTACCAAGCTTTCTCACAGCTGTATCCGGCCGCAAATCTCCGGCTGGTCGAGTGTCTGGGTGAACGCGGGGTTTCTCATTTGAATCTTTGAAGACTTCGTTGAAGTAACGCAGGACAGCCACCCCGTCTCCCCAAGAATGCTCAAAGTTGACCGATGCAACTCCATTGCGTGTCATGATCAGTGTAAAGCTCTTATCAAACCACCTGAAAATAAATAAAATCATATGATATGCAAACTTACAAACGTCTGCACACTGTATATCAAAGACAACTGCAATCTGATAAAGACGTTGCAAGTTCAGAAGTACACACTTAGCGCCTTCGTGTGGCTATTGTAAGGTGCTATATAAATGTTCACATACATACATACATACATACATACTAAAGTTGGTCGTACACTTAGAGTGAAAGGTAGACTCGAAGAGGCAAGGCTAAATATTATTATTTAGGAAGTTTTATATAGTGCCACTTCACAGTCTTCAGTTTAAGCTACTCAGAAGAACTCCTGGCCCAACCATGGCTAAATAGATTCCTTAGGAAGAGAGTGGAGTGGCCCTGGGCACTAAGCACAGTGTGACAGAAGAGAGACCATTTCAGGTTATACCTACACAGGGTAACCATAGAAGGCAAGTGGGATGTTTTGAATGTGTTTGGTACATGAGGTATGCAATTATGCTCACTTACAGGAAACCAGTGTAGAAAAAGAAGTACGGACGTCATAATTATAGTCTCAGTGCAAAGGTCCAAAACAAAACACAATCATACACATTCATTCTATGGATTTTATATAGCGCCCCTAAAGAAATCTCCTCAGCGGTGCTCCCAGCCCAGCCACTATATGTGTTTAGTTGAACAGGCAGCGTTGCAAAACATGAGATGACTGACACAAGTAACTATCTCAAGGCACACACTAAGCTGAGTCATAATCATGAACCTAATATGGCACAGGTGTTATCTATTCAGCTCTTACTTCTGCATGTGTTATCTGCAACGTAAAGTGTAAATAGGTAGCATGTAGAATGTCATGCTAACCTATTTGCTGGATCTCCATACAGGAAGAGCCGCGACAAAGTGTTCGGTTCTTCAGAGTCTACGTCTTCCAGTGAAAGAACAAACGTGGCACTATCAACCAAACGCAACGTCTGCTCATTGCCTGAAACAAGTATAAGGTATATCATCATCATCATCATCATCATCATCATCAGCCACCTTCAAGCCCAACAAACACCCCACTGATTACCATCACCATAGCGACAACAATCAACATTGTATTAAAACATTTATAAAGCAACTCTAATAGGGTGAACAGTTCAGAGGCACTCCCAGTGCACAAGGCCACGAGAAAATAGGTTTTGAGAAAAAAGTGAGGAGGGATTGCCAGCTAGAATTTGAGATTGATTAGATGGGGGCAGCATATTCCAAAGAGAGGGACCAATTGAGGCAAAGGACCGGGACTGAGCTATAGCCATTCTAGTTTAAGGAAATAGACGCTCAAATATGTTTCAAGGCTTGGGCCAGTTTCTCTCTGGTTTTGGTCCAAACGTCTCTGTTTAAGAGCGAAGTGGATGATGTGAGGGGGCTGAAAGAGACCAGAGTATTACATCATCAATACATTGTGGTTTCTGAAGTAGCAGCACCAACCGATTGTAAGAGCTTCTCAAATGTCCCCAGCATTTCTTCTGTCTCCTTACACCTCTGTTGTCCTGGTAATTAAACTTTGTTCTTCATCTATACTCCGAAACTCTACTCACTGCTCGAAGCAAGCATGCTTCATTAAGTCAGTGCCACGTACTTAATTTTCAGTAATGCTTAGATATTTGTCAGTTCACAAGTACAATAACAATTTGTAATGTATTGCTGTCCTAATTTTGGTTGTCATTACCACCAGCTTTACATAAAATGCAATCACTCACAACAACAACACTTACATACAACATGAAGCAGTAATGGATTCACACAACTACATAGTACTATACCAGCAAGAAAGACAATGACATTGATGAAGATATTACCAGCTGCTATCAGTTTCTCTCTGGCTTTGGCCCAAACGTCTCTGTTCTCAGCCGTCAGAACGCCAACGGAATGTTCCGGTCTGGAAGTTTTGTCGTCGATTATGTACTTGAGGCACGACAGGATTTCAACTGGTGACCGCACGTTGCCTGTTCATGACGCACAGACCAAAGTTTCAGCCATGAATTCATACAAATAAGTTCCCTTCTAGAGATCTCAAGAGTAATGTCTATGAATTTGAAATACAAAGACCAATTACATAAATATAAAATATATATTATATATAATATATAGTATACATTATATACACTGTGAGCCATAAAAAACCGTGCCACTTTATGTTTAGCTATATCTCTGTCATTTCTTTATCGATTTTTACACTTTTTGCATTATTTTAAACAGGAATCAATGCTCTAAACAGCAGAAATAAACATTATCGATTTCATCCTACATGTATGTTAAACTTGTCTTGCGAAACTGAAGACACTAAAAAAACACGTGAGAATCGATCAATGCTGCATTTTTACTACTTAAATGCAAACAATTTTTCAGTGCCTTTATTTGTTTAAAGTTTGTGTTCAAAAGGACTTCCTTTTTCACGTACACATTTTGCCAAGCGACGTCGCCACTGATCAATTGCAGTGTCAATAAGATGTTGTTCCAGATCGTTCCAGACGGATACGAGACACTGCCGAAGTTCATCAGTGTTCTGAATGCGCTTTTGGTACACGCGCTGTTCCATAAGCATTTCCGTTCCAAATCGTTATGAATAATGCGTCTGACCGTCGTTTGTGTAAGATTCAGCTCTCTCGCGATTTGTCTGGTTGAAAGATGTGTTTTAGGCTTGTCTTCCTGGCTCTGAACCAATTCATTGACAGCGGCGATATTATCTTCAGTTCGCGACGATTTTGGCCGACCACTTCCCGCAGCGCGTTCAACTGAACCGGTAGTTCTCAACTTTCGCAGAAAGTCATCTAATGTTTTTCTTTTCCAATTCTTGTTCGGAAACTCCTTAATTAATCGTCTAGAAGAATAATGTTTGCATTCCTGCAGATTTTTAATTAAAATTTTATCATCAAAGCTCAACATTTTAAAATTTTAACTCAAATTTTCAACCATCAACTTTATTTACATTATGCTGCGAAACGGATATGACGTCATCGCGCAAGTAAATAAGTAAATCGTAGAGATTTAATTTTTCTTTCAAACGACACAAAAAGATATAAAATTGTTAAAATATCGACCGAGATATAGCTAAAAATAAATTGGCACGGTTTTTTATGGCTCACAGTGTATATTAGTTTATTATCAATCAGGATGACAAATTGCAACGCGTTACATAGCAAACAAACTAAAAGCAGACAACAAATAGGAGGGTCTGAAGGAAGAGCTTATGGTGTATGCTGATTCTTAAGAGGTTAGCTGTTCGCTAGTTAATGTTGCAAACTAGGTTTATTTCTTTTTAGACAGCTTTTAAAGAGGATCCCTGGTATGAAATTTCTGACATCCTTAAGTATGCTGATTCGAGTCATGAGGCCTGGGATGAGACTCATTATTCTATGCAGAATGGAGTCTTTTCTGTGGTGAGCCTAGTGGTATGCTAGAGCTGTGAGCACTTCTGAGTAGTCCCTTGAAGAAGCGCTATATAAATTCTTGAATGAATGAATGAATGAATAATATTGTCAGTGGAAATAAGCTCTGCAGTACGTGGAAATTGTTCTCGCACACCAATGTAATAAAAACAAAACTATAAAGTAAAAACAGACAAAGCTGAAACGACGTGCTCAACTAACCGTCACGATCCAGAATGTCAAAGACGTAAAAGTGTCCATTTCGTAGAACTAAAAGATGTTTGGCAGATGGATCCTTCCAAATTTCATCCCGACCAATCCTTAGAACAAAAACATACCTACATTTAATCAAGCAAGCTGATATACAGTATTGTTGAGTCCAAAATAAAGCAAAGACTGAAAGCTTGACAGTTTAAAAATGAGTAGTACTCGTTCCCATTCACCTACAGTGCATGCTCGATGATAAATTATATATTAAACGAATTGTTAGAAATATATATAAGATGACGGTTTCATAAATTGCTTCAACATCTATCTATCAAATTAGGGCCCCCAGAAATTTGCGCCAAAAATTGAAAAAATTGCGCACCAAAAACGATAAATTTGCGCGAATTTTGCGCAAGTTAAAAAATCAAAATGTTCGTTATTTTTTCATTGAATCAGTGTACCAAAGTATCTAACAGTGTTTTTGTCATTTAATGTAAAGCTTTGGCGTTCTAGAATTAGACAATCAAGCCAAAAATGCAGAACTTTATAAAGTTCCTATAACCATAAGATTAATGTATTCAGACGATCGCAAATAATTTGAATTTTGCAAAATTTACGCCCAGCGAAATCTACGCTAATTACAAATGTAACTTCAAAATTGTATTATATAGCCTATATTATAATGAATCACCAAGTTACACAACGTGCTGAGTACTAGCTTTCCGTCTTTGTGTGCACGCTTGACGCCTATAGATTAAACGCGTTCGTTCTGTCGTAAGCCGAGACAGCAAGCGACGCTGCTGTGTGACCGCTTTGAGAAACTTCGTCTAACACATTTTATTGTGTGGCCGTGAAGTTCTGGACTTTTTTATACTATAAGTTTTTGCGCTACTGCCAAAAATATCGATCCTTAATTAAAAATTCATCTATGATTTCATCCCATTCGGCGGTCGCCATTTTGATTATCGCACATCGGTCGTCGTTGTTATGTTGAACTGCCATGTGCCGCGGTAATTTTAAGTCAATCAAAGCCCAATTTAGATAAATTAGCAAGATTTTGTCAAAATTTGCGTTAAAATCGCGCGGATTGCCAATTTTTGCGCTGTTGCGCTAAACCTGGAAATTTGTGCAAAAATTGCGCTGCGCAAGATCGCGAATTTCTGGGGGCCCTATCAAATGATACATCCGGCTATGGCCACGTCTACTGGGGTGCCAACGTACGCATATTCATTGTATAATATAAATCTTTTTAGCCATGGCTGGCCTGGGAGCGCCTCTGAGTAGGCTTCTTGAAGGGGCGCTATATAAGTTTTCGGAATGAATGAATGAATGAGTATAAGTGAACACAGCATCAAGAAAATGGAACTCAAAGATCAATCACGATAATGTTGATGCTGTTAGATCTGGTTATTGGTTTGTTAGTCTTTTCCAATAGTTTCAAAGTTCCGTCTAGAGTGCATCCTATAGCAATATCAATTCTTCAAGCGAATGACTTGAACTATGATTCTTAAATTTAATAACAATTCTGTTTTCTTTCCGGAAAGCCGCAATGGGTGAGAGTTGAATATATTTACCTAATAAAGTTATGTTGTTTAAAATAAACTATTCCTTAACAATGACACCAAATAAATATAAAGGAAAGAATAATAACTGATATCTTGAACTTGATTCAGATGTCATAATTTTTGTATAGTTTCCTGAGTATGCCAATGGATATCTTTTATCAAGAAACTGTGCAGCTTACACATATTTACCTTAACACGTGCATTCTAGTCTCAAATCAGACAGTACTGCTTGGTATAATAAGAGTTGCCTCAGAGTTGGAACAGCTGTTAGGGCAAAACAACTTTTCATCTGTTAAACTATTAACGGTGATTCCAAAGCAAGGGAACTCACCGTGGGATCCTGGTTGAATTGAAAAGATTTCCATACTGACTCATATCGAGTGGAAAAGCCTTGTGAATCAATGCACCATACCATGATATGCTCTTTGGCAAAAAACTACAAAACAAAATCAATTTCAATGCACTGTGGAAATAAACTAAGTCACCTAAAGGAATGCAAACAGGTATTCTGGCAGTAGGAAGTCAGAATATGGCAGAAACATGTAAACACCAGAAATTCACTACAACCGGGTTTATGTATGGAGCCATTTAAAAACCACCTTATTTTAACCTTACGTTAAAATACATTTACCGTTTAATAATACCATTTATTTATTTAGTTCAGCCTTCATTTATAATGTTAAAAAAAACGACAGGCCTGCATAAAGTGCATACTTAATCGAATATATCCACTGCATCCAATTATCTTCCTTAACCTCCATTGCTCAGAAATTGGAAGACACTGATAGGGAAAAGACAAATCCCAATGACCAGTCAAAACCCATGAATGTCAATACTAAATCATGCTACAGTACTAAATAACATGTTGATGTTCCAACAGTTCCACTCTTCCTGTTCAAAGATGTGTGATAATCGGATCGTGAATGCGGTGCAGGTTGGCCGCGCCAACATGTTTCAACAGCAGCAACAGAAAGCCACTCAGCCATACTGTCAAGTGAGGAACCAGAAGGTTACAACTTGTGGAATTAAAGCAACATTTCACGAAACAATTTTTCAATGTTACCTTACAAATTTTCTAAATCTCTGATTGTCGCTTTTCTCCGGATAAAGATGATAGACCTCAGGTTCCAGGATGTTGGCACGCATTGTCTTTAACAATCGCATTGATGAAACAATGAAGTTGGTGGATCTGACAAGCTGCCAAAACAATAGTACCATGTCACAAAGTATCTGCATTGGTTACTTTTTATTACATTTATGCCAAGAAAAATCACATATCCATGAATTACACCTACAGGTAGGAAAGCATGGCAGCGGCAGAAAATACTGCACAAGCTACTTTGACAACCATGTTTGTGGACTCATTACTTGCCATTGTTGGCACACTACAAGACAGCTAGTGTACCCATTGATACACGTAATGGCCGTAATAAACAAATATAGAATGGGTCACAAAATTATTAAGTAAACACGGATGGGAGGGTTAACCCAAATAATGATATGCAATTTTATGCACATGGTGTAATGATAATGTATGTCGATTGATTTCTGTGTACACATACTAATAGATGATCTCTAGAGAATAACAATATAGCAGTAACAGTAAAAATAATAACAGAAACACATTGTCATTTTTCCAGGCAGTTACTTTGGAAGCCATGTCATTTGGCATTTTAATTTATTATAAAGGCAAGGTTCAGTTCTAAAGGTGAATGACAGAGTCCATTCTAGAACCATGGGTCTCTAAACCAGCTTTAGACTTCTTACATCATACAGAGAATCCTTGCAGCAAAATTCTACATCTTGATGCGGATCTCTATTAATTGTGTTTTATTTACTGGTTATTGGTGTCTATGAGGATCGTGTGAATCTACAAATCATTGATATTGAACATGTCTGTCTCACATCTAAGGCAACAATTTAAATTTTAAATAATCATGCACAAAGGACCCAGCTTTTCTGATAGTAGATGACTAGGTAAGTAATTAAGAAATAACCTGCTCATTATAAGGTTTGTTCGGATCCTGGCTAAACATCATAAACGGATTGTAGTTGAGGACAATCGGTTGCCTGTCCTTCAGGTACATATCAAACCAAGGACCTAGACAGACAGATAGACAGACAGACAACAATACTTTAAAATCACAACAAACTCAATGAATTGAAAAACTGCATAATAATTTAAAACTCCGCATTGCCTTTTAACCTAGATGTTCAGAAACTCTGATAGACTGATACCCTGCCTTCCAATACACAACTCACCAGAAACGTAGCTCGTGTGCTTGTTCTGCTTGTCTTTTGTCTTCAGTACTTCCTGTAGTGCTGAAAAGAATACATTAACTTAAATTAGCAGCTTACACAATACCCACATCAATCATCTATAATAATATTAATTTATAAATCTTTTTCTGAAACAAATAAACTAAAGATGAAAAACAGCGGGTGATAGAATAGTCTTTACAAATATCAATTAACATACAAGCAACTAATATAATGATGCCAGCTAATAGTAGTATTAAAATTAGTAATAGCTACTAATAGTAATAATAATAACAATAACAACAATAATACAACTTATGTAACATCGTTGCATGGCAGAGTCAGTTCTACAAACTGCTTAAGGAATAAAACTTTTAACACTCTGATAGAATGCCAAAGACGATAACATAATTTCCTACCAGCCATACAGCAAAAAACACATTTTACTTGCCGTCATCACTTTTAAGCAAAATGAGTCGGAGATAAACATTAAACTAAATACGAAATCTTTTTCAAACTGCTTACTGGCTGAGAAATTCAAACAAAATTTACACTGGATTACCTTTCCCCTCACCATCCCTGAAACTTTCCACAACTTTCGTGGTCCTCTGCATGTCTGCCTGGTTCAAAAGTGGTTCCAGAGCTTTAAGGTATCGTCTACAAGTATCCTCCAACTTTGGAACAGGAAGGCGTGGAAGACTCCGCTGGAAATGATCGGAGGGCATGATGCTCTTGTGAAGGAAGTTGAGGTCATCGTTGGATGGAACGGAACTGGAACGAATTATTGGATCAGGAAATGCAATGAAAATGTAACAAACAAACTTGACTCAATAAATTGATGGTTATGGTTATGGTAACTGCAGAATATAAAGTGTGGTAGCATTGCATGAAAGTAGAATTTCATAGGATCATATCTATCTTTCTATCAATCTATCTATATCTATCTTTCTATCAATCTATCTATAGTGCCACTTCAAGATAATTATTCCGAAGTACTCTCGACCCAGGCACAGCAAAGAGGAAAGTCTTGAGTAGTTTATAAAAAGGAGATATGCGGGTTACACAGGAGAGAACGCAGATCAGAGGGGAGGATATTCAAAACAGGATCCATGGTCAAGAAAGAACTATTCTGTCTAATGACTGTGTGAACATGTGGAACCACAAAGCAGCCTCTGTAGGCCAAGTATACAGAGCGGTGGCCAGAACAGATGATTTGAAGTTAAAGGAAAAGATTCCCAAAAGATTGACAGATACACAGCATCACAGACAATAGAGGAGACCCTATAACAGATAGCGCATTGAGTGGTAGACCGTGAGCCAGTGGAGGATATCGCACATGTAAGCACAGAAGTGGCCAAAACAGGAACAACTCTAATTATTATATTGATAAGAGAGCATTATTTACCTAATAAATTTTTTTTGTCTAAGGATTTCTGGGTGACAATATACTTATCACATAAACATTACAATAGGACTTACCTGTACTTGTTTGCTAGAATCCAAGACGCCTGAGGAAAATATGGTCTAGCCTAAAACAATCACCAAATCCTGTAAACATTGAATAAAAACTCTACGCAAGTCAATGCTTGAATGACAAGTTCTCAATATTACGTAAAATACATTCCGAGCAAGCACCACAATTTCCTCTGCTTAATAATTATAATTGAAAATTGTAATTTAAATAATGAAAAATTGCAAACAGGCAGACTTATTTACAGTGGTTTTATTATCCTGTCAAGGAAGTACAATACTCACCAAAGACAAGATACAATATAGAGGTTGTACAAATCACTAGTTAGGCCACAGTTGGAACACTGCATCTACAACTATGTTTGTTTGTATACATGTGTGTGCACTTGCTATAGCGCCCCTTCAAGCACTCTACTCAGAGGCGCTCCCGACTGCAGAGTGGACACTGTTTCACACCGAAGCGCTGAGCAATTGCAAGTTAAGGACTTGCTCAAGGTCCCTACATGGCGACTTGAGGTGGATTTGAACCTCAAGCTTCAAGGCAACGACGCCCCATCTACACCACCACATGCCATGAACGTAACTATAGGCATGGAGTCCATACATGAAACAGAACATGAAAAGCTGGAAAAAGAACAAACAAGAGCTACAAGAATGACATGTGGCTACAAAGATTTGAGCAATGAAGAAAGGCTGAATAACAAAAACACTGGAGAGGAGGAGCAAATGAGATCCAAAATTTTGAGGCTTAAACAAAAGGCATCACTAGAGTGGGGAAAGGCTCCTTGAATTAGCACCAATATTAATACTAATAATATCTTCGTTTAATTTATCAATCTGACAAGTATGTAAAACGATTATAATTCGTAGCATGAATGGATGATAATAAGTTGTTACAGGAGTTGAATTTAACTGTTGGGAGTCATGCAAGGTGCACATCACGTCCAACTGCTCAGTTTACCAACGCCAACTGCTGAATGGAAGGTTGAGAGGATCAAGCAAGGCAACACATGGACATCAGTATAAATTGCTTAGGAATCCGCAAGGAACATCAGGGCAGAAATTCTTCAGTGCATGAGTTGTAGGTTTGTGGAATGGATTGGATGATAGTACTGTCAGTGGATATTGTCACAGCTGTTGAGGGGAAGCTGGGAAAATTGGGCTAATACGAATGCTCCAGTCAATTGCAGTGGCTTCAACATAGTTAAACGGCTACCGAACCCTTCCAAACCACTTCAAGCCCTTGTTATATCTTGCTATGCTAAGTCTCATCCCCTGGGCCGGTATGTACAAGACATGGCATAAGGCTATCGATGTTTAGTGCCTAAACGCGACTTAGTAATTCCCGATATAGCCATTGGAATGTATCCGTATGCACGAAACAAAATTGCAAACAGAATAACTAAGCTACACATTCCTTGTAGCCGACGATGCATGACGCTTGCTCTTCCCCCCATTCAATAGGTTATAGCTGAGCGCGCATGCGTGAAAGATATTTATATGCGATCGTTGTCAGCGGGGGTAAACAGAATCAGACCTAAAGCGGCCCGTAGGGAAATATCGGACGGCTGCCTATTGTTCGCGCTGTCCAGCTAGAGTCGGCCGTCTATTGTTCACAATGGGAGTAGCCGGCCAACTCCTACCTCGGGTTTGGCATAACATTATACCTAGCACAGCTCGCTAAGCTCGAGCCATGCATACCGAATTAACACACTTCTCCCGCATAGACGATATTTAAGCTATCTATAAGAGTTAAGCCCTTATGTACATACGGGCCTGGGGCGTAAAGCCAATGAACCTGCCTTCGGGCAGAGCACCATCATCATCATCATGCTAAGTCAAAGATTGAGAACCTGTTATTTAAAATCATGTAAGCTTATACTTAGCTGAGTAAAGAGGCGACAAATAGCCCTACTTTACAGCTAAAGTTCTGCATACAGCTAGGGCACCATCTCATTCGTCAGCGTGGTATAAATTGTGAGTGGTTTCCAGATATGAACACCACCCTCAAGAGTCAGAGGGATGCCGAGGGTGCCATCTAAGATCTGGCATGCAAGATGCCGACAGACTGTCTACATAAAAGTTCCAAATAAAGAAAAAACAGCTGACCAGCAACTGCGAGATGCGTCCAGAATGCAGAAAATTGCTCATGGCCGACATGTCTTCGCCTATACAGCGATGTCAAAACAAGCTAATGGCACGAATAATCCGATACGCCTTGTGACAAGGAAACTGCAAATGACACGAATCTGAGTCCAAGTTCCTGATGGGTCAACAACTAGACCACACAAACGCACTGCTCCAGATATTGTTTACACAACAAAAGTATTATTATAGTCGTTGAACACCTAGTTCTGCAGGATTGTCCGATATCGAAAATGCTTTGTCGCGAGATCACGTCAAAACGTAGCCCAAAAGTCGCGCCATGGTCCTGAAGACTTTAAAACAATAGTAACTGTTGCTATGTACATTAAAAACGTACTTTAATGGCTTCGTTACTCACGCCACAAAATACGCGATGAAGCCATCACAAGTTCTTCAACCGAGTCATATCAAATAGGGTCCAGAGCAACACATCTTTGGAATGACCTACCTGCTGAAAGCGGGGCTGTTTTAAAGGATTGTTTAAAACTGCACAACCCTTAGCTTTCTTTCCTTTCCCATTCTCCAATCGGATGACACTGACCTTTTTGCTAGTTTTAGGTTTAACTGCACAGGAGTGCTTCTGCAACTGCACAAATCCATTTAGATTCTGCACATTATGTGTACAACTGCACGTTAAAAAAGCCTCCGTGCTGATTCGAAGTCAGATCTTTATCAATACCTCCACCATCATTAGGCCTACTGATCACACACACAAACACACACACACACACACATACACACACACACACACCTTCCTCCGGCTCCCTATCCAGCACACCTCGGGCTTTTCATTCGAAACTGAAGTCACACCTTTTCAAAAACTCTTATGTTGTGGTCCTATCTTAATTTAATGGCCTTATTGAATCCTTCTGACCCACAGGAATTTCGATAATGATAATTAAACAAAACTCAAAGGTAAGAAATTAAAACTTATTATTACTCATCACTATTGAAGCGAAAAGATGAATTTATGAATGAATGAATGAATGGATGGATGGATGAATTGAAGTGAATACATGCAAATTGTTACCAGGTACATAAAATGGAAGGTCTAGCATATCGAATGTTAAAGGTTCATTTCAGACAGTTAATAATGACGACAACCGTTAATCATATTATTATGGTTAAGAACCCAATATAAAGACAAACAACTCAACGAATACAAAAACAACACTCAACACAAATACCGTGGACCCGGGGCGGCGGAGTGGCGCGTGGGAGGGCGACGAGGCGGCGATTCTGTTTCCGTGATCCCTGCTGGATTCCTCCTCCTCGTAGAGTCGATGGCGTCGTTGGAGAAGCCTAGACTGCAGTCTCAGTCGCATAGGCCTATCCGCAGATCGAAGTCAGAGAACGGCCGCGGGCGAAGATGATAAATCGAAGTAACAAAGTCCCTTCAGAGCCGATCGGGAGTCGTGTAGGCTATACCGACTCTTCGGCTCGTCGTGATAGGTGGATCTCCACGGTCGTTGTCGTTGGTTCGTCTTCTCGCTACATATCCCTGGTTTCCGCCTCCATAACCGTCCCTTTTTACATCAGGCAGATATATACAAACAACGCGCGTTCCCTCTGGTGCGACTCTCTCCGTCGCCAGCCCAATCTTCGACTGCCCCCTACAGTTCCGCCGTTCGTCTATCTCTCGTCGTCGAGGTTCCCTCCCGTCGTCTTCCCCTCCCCCATGCCGAGGTTTGGGCCACCAGAATGGGTGGGCCAGTGGGCCACTCCGCCCAGGGTGGATGGGGAGGGGTATCAACATTCTTCCCCACGCAGAGGTCGTCGGGGTCGTGGGAGGCAGGAAGAGACGGGTCGTCCGACTCTCTTCGACCCTCCGAGGTCATTCGGGGTCGTGCGAAGCAGGAAGAGAGTGAACCACTCCGCTCAGGGTGAGGGTGAGGGTAGCCTACTCCGCCGGAATATATCACATCATATAGTATATAATGGTTTACATGAACAAACATACAATTACACTTTAACATAACAAGAAAACCTCATCTACAGAAATCTAACTATAACTAAAGCACCTAGTAATGTCAACTCTACAACATCTTACCCTGTCTCATCTGACCACACACCTTCCAATTCCCGGCCCAGACGTCACCCGCCTTGGTAGCTATCCCACCCCGTTGATCTCGACCTGAACCACCTTCGAACTATGCTAGGGACAACCCATTTGACTCGACGCTGCGCTCGTGAATAAGCTGGTGCCCCGCGCTTGGTTTTTGAGTAGCGCTTTAAGAGTTTGGAGATTACGATTACGATTAGGCCTACGATGAACGCAAAAAATTAGATTGTAAACTATCTATATAGTTCTTACCGTATATAGACTAGTCCATATGCCACATAGCACGGATTTAGGCTACTATAGCCTAATTGCTAGCAACACGACATAGGTTATCTTTGGCTTGTGGGCTAGTAGTGGCTAGTAAATATATAACCCAGTCACTTGTTGATCAGCTGCTGTATTCAAGGCCAAATTATGATAACTCACAAGGTCGTCGTGATGACCCCGGAAAAATTCAAAAGGAGCCCAAAATGTCGCGAAGACGAAATTTTTAATCGCGCGCATTGAAAAGTAGCCCAACTCATACCTGAGGCGAGGCCGAGGTCGACAAGAACTCTGGGAAATTTGGGCACGCACACTACCACTAATGCACTATAAAGTGCCGATTTTCACCTTAGATAATTTTATAGCCTACTAGCCTACATCTATTATTCAAAACAATAAACGAAGACCGGATAAAACCCACTATCTGGGGAACCCAACGAGTTGGCTTAACAAAGACCGACGACAGTGACATCTTTGGAATGAAATTGTACTGCCGCTGTCTTAGTTTCATTCCAAAGATGTCGCCATAGAGCAACTTCAAAACTTGCGAATTATAAGTCTTTCATGCTCATTACTTTACGTCTAGATCAAGAAAGTAAAGTTGGTTAAGCTTCAGACAGGCTACATGCATATGACACATCTACGCTCTAATTGCAGATTTCCTCTAACTGCCTTGCCCGGTGTGCTTGTTTCTTCACCAACAGTTTGTCAAGACAGTTTAAAGAGATTTGAACAGAAGGAAGTCAGCGCGTATTGTAGCTACCAAATACACACTGTTTTAATGACGACAGAAAGGTTGGTTTAGAGGTTTGCAGACTTCGACAGCTGGCAAGTCGAGTTTTTATTGCAGACGCATGCTTGTCCAACAGCCAGGGGTATCCGGCCAGCTCCTCTTACTGAGGCTTTTTACTGCAGGCTCAACAACCCGTTAGGCCTATCTAATTATAATAGGTCGTTGTATCAACCCCACGCTGGCTTACCACCAGCTCCTGATATGAAGGCTCTCCTGACTGTTGATTGATAAGCCGCCGTTTAAAGCTAAGTAGGCCCTATGTATAGATTATCGGCGCTTGAAACAGAAACTGTAATACGGAAACTGTTAACAGGTATTTGCATCTACCGTATAACATGCGCAATTAATGGTTTTAATACAGTTAACGCCGAAACTAGCAAACTCCTTCATTTTATAATATCTGTCATCGTTGCAAGCAAGCTCGTGCTATTGTAATTGGCTTGAATATAGAATAGATCACCGTGGTAACAAAGAGATTCTAAACCAGCGTTTGGAAGAGAGAAAAATAATAATTGTTGCTATGGCACGACGCATGAAGGTCGTTTTATTTATGTAAGCGTTAAAAACGACGTAAACTTTGTCTACGAAATCTCTTCTTGTAGCTTACTCACTTTAGATGAAGCTATGGTTTCCGGTTTTAAATAACAAAAAGAGTTTTTTATTTACCTGATCAGGTATCTTAATTAATCCGTTTAATTAAGGTTTCAGGTAGGCCAATTGATTGCGAAACTATAGAATCGGAGACCGACGTGTTGGTTAGGGTCCCGGTCAGATTAAGCATAGGGGTAGGAGGCGGCGGTCCATGGGGGCAAATGCCCCCCAAATTTCGGGCAAATGTGCTTTCGGGAAAACAGGCACGGGCGGAAAAAATTTCGGGAGGATTTTTTCGGGCGCACATGGGTAAAACACAGCCATAATATTGTCTGATAGGAAATGACTAAAAAAGGTAATCAGATTTTTCGGACGAGCAAATCGGAAAATTTTGGGCGGATGACTAAAAAGGTAATAAACATGGGCGGAGTTTTGTTTCTGTTCTTGGAGGGGCTAAATTTGTTGACGAGCGGCGCCGAAAAATATTTTCTCGGGCCCAAAAAAGTTGATGACCTTTTTTCAGTCCTCGGTTTGAAATCTCGGCGAAAAATACTAATTTTCCCCGGCCCAAAAAAAGAGTTGATGAACTTTTTTAGTCATTCGTAAGTTTTGCATTCGTGAAATGAACCATTTTCCGAACAAATTTCTGAGTCTGCGCCTGCTTGGTAGGGGGATAGATCCGAGAAAGGATACCATTTACACGGTAAAAAAATGACTCTGGTCTTCTTGGGGGCCTTAACCCCCAGCCCCTGATAAACTCCGCCCATGGTAATGAAAGATTTTGGTCGATGTAAAGTAAAAATCTTTTTCCCCCACTGCCGAAATGTCCCCTACGCCTATGAGGCTAAGCTAGCGTCGTGAGGGTCTTTTAGGGCTCAGGTTAGGTGTCGGTTAGGGTCAGGTTAGGCGTCGTGACTCGTGAGGGTAGGTTAGGGTTAGGCTTAGGGTTAGTGTCGTCATTCGGCCCCCGATACTATAGTTACGTCCAATTGATAAGCAGTGCTAATCCTGGAGCGGCCGTCGATGTCATGATGTGGAAGAATAAAAGGGCCGTGGAAGGCAACATGCATGATTGAAAATTTGAACCGCTGCATTAATTGCGACTCAATGCGACTGACAGGCGCTGAAACAAGTACTTCGATTTTCTTGGTTCGCCCGAAATTTGGCCCAAGAGACGATTCAGGTCGGTGAGAAAACGCAGCTGCCCCTTGGCGTTAGTTGGTCCCATTGTTTCAAAAGTCAAAGAGACAAAATGCTACCACTTTGCATCAGTTGTGACTTGTACATATTTTAGTATTCTTCAAGAGCCGTCTTTCGTCGATGGATGCCCGATTGTATAGGAATTGTATGGCCAGTTGGTCACATCATCACATGTGCAATTTGGAAGGAGAGGGGGCCAGAGGGCGGTATGAAAATAATTATAGACCTACGTGAACACAATTGACTGAATATAGTTACTGTGAAATGCCTGTTTATTCGAACGTGTACAGTTCAGAATGATTGTTCTAACGACGAGGTGGTCCAATCTACAATGCCAAATTTCGGGCGAACCAAGAAAATCGAAGTACTTGTTTCAGCGCCTGTCAGTCGCATTGAGTCGCAGTGTATGTGCAGCCAGTTTGAGAATATGAATAAAACGCTTGTAGTTATGCCTACAATTAGGCTACAAACTATACATGCTGTAGAAATGTGGGATCATTTTGTAGTTCGGTTGGCACTCGTCAACTGGGTACCCCATCGCATGATCAAGAAACGTCTGCTTAGATTATTGATAGACAGAATCTCCATAGTTAGATATCGTTTAGTAGCCATCATTTACGCAGCGCATGATCGAGACGTTAACAAGTGCTAGTCAACAATATCACATTTCAACAGTCTGTGTGCGCGTGTGTCGACTCTCAATGTGTCTGCAAGGTAGGATGGTGCATAATTATTAATCGTGATTATGGGTAATTCCGTGGGTCAGAGTATCGTACACCCCCAGCAGTACTTCTGCGGGTAATCCGGGGCGTGGACGGCCATTTCCTTCCCGTAAACCCAGAATCGACCTTCGCAGTTCACCCATGTATACGAACACTCGGAGACGGCGACGATGCGCAGCTTCTGCCGCTGAAATAGACCAACAACAACAACTACACTGATTGTAGGCGTTGTCTTAGTCATCATTATCATCGTCGTCGTCGTCCTCATCATCTTCATCATCGTCGTCATCATCGTCATCATCATCGTCGTCATCGTCGTCGTCGTCGTCATCGTCGTCGTCGTCATCATAATCATCATCATCATCATGCTGTCATCATCATCGCCATTCAGATAAAGTGTTGTCACCGATGTCATCGTCAAAATCATACTGTCACCATCATCACCATCATCTCTGCGGACATTATAATTTAGTGAGTTGTTGACGTGAAACAATCATCATGATCATCGTCATCGTTGATGTCATTGTCTCGCTCAATTCATTCGTACATTATGAGAATTCGTATAGCACCCCCGGGGACTACTCAGAGGCGTTCCCAATCCCCAGCACGGCCAAATAAAACTGTTTTAAGATGAGAGCGGAATGGCTGAGAGCCTGACAAAGAGTTCTAGAGAGGGAGCGGAGCGTCAAGGAGAGGCCATTCCAGGTCGATGGTATACTACCAACGAAAAGGCACAGGTCCGCGTAGTGGAGGTGCGAGCACATGCGAGGGTTAGGGTCTGTAATCTATACAGTATATTAATTCCTATTTTGTCATTGGTAAAATAATAATATCTGAGTGAATCATGGGTAGGCTATGTATACCTGCATGAGTATTCTGGAATTTCTGGCTCTATTGAGGTGCTGTTGGAGAAAGTTGTGCGACGTATTGCAGAGCTCCTGTTCCGGATAATCGGTTATAGGCCATACCTGTATCAACATAATAATACGTATGATACATATTATTATAATTATATAACTAGTGAAAATGAGGTGCATCATGCAATATCAACCTAAACCTTACTAATGAAAGGAATTTTACGTGTAGTTTAAACACCCTTTTTGTTGGTCTAATTGGTAATTAAGCTAACTTAACCTTCGCATTCATCATAATTATCAACAGTGTAATACTCTTTCTCTTCCTTGTTTTCCAATTTCCTCCTCTATGGTCTATAATCACGATCGTCATCACTGCATAGCCGTCCTAATCCTAATCATCACAAACCTCCTCCTCCTCCTCTTCCTCCTCCTCCTCCTCTTCCTCCTCCTCCTCCTCTTCCTCCATGGAGCCAGAGAAGAGGGGAGCCTTTGATGCCACGTATGGTCTCAATTAAGGCGTTGTAATCAAGTGTCCAAGGCGGCAAAGACATCGAATAGCACCAAAGGTTTAAGTTGAAATCAATCAACAGCGTGGTGTACATGTATAAAGTATAATTGTATCTACAGCCTACTATAGCTGTTGGAGAGAATGGAGAGGGGAGGACATAGTTTCAGTGAAGTAGGCCTATCCTTGAAACCTGACTCAGGCTGACTGGCTGGTGGAGACAAGTCTGAACTGTTCAAGACAAGGGATAAATTGCTTTTGTCCATGTAGCACACGTTTCTACATTGAATGAGTCGGAACTCAGGGACTTGTGAAACTTAATAATATAAACAAACTGTGAATAAAGGTTTCATGGGCTATAGCCTACTTTTAGTGCAACGTTACTTGTAGATTTGTATCACATTAAATTGGGTAGCATCCAGTGGCGGCGCCAGGATTTTCGTTTTGGGGGCTGGATTTTCGGGGGAAAATTTTCCGCCAGCCGCCAAAATTTCTGACGACTTTTTTTTTTTAGTCATCGACCAAAATCTTCAGCCTTGCGCTTCATTTTTTTTGGGGGGGCTAAAGGGGGTAAATCGTCCAAATATTTAATTTTGACATGGCGAAAAAAATAGATGGCCTTTTTAGGGGGGGCTTAGCCCCCCAGACCCCCCTAGCGCCGCTACTGGTAGCATCTGGTAACATATAGGCCTAACTAATTGTACGTCCCAGTAAATTGTCTAACAATCAGTGGCGGCGCTACGCCAGGGCATGGCAGGGCAAATGCCCTGCCAAAAAAGCCTTTGCCCTGGCTGTTGCCCTGGTCGTTGCCCTGCCAGAAATTTTGCCCTGGGAGAATTTGTTCGGGCATATTGTTCCTTACTGTTCACATCCGTCCGCTCTCGGGCAGGGCAAAAGTTCTGGCAGGATAAAATTCTGGCAGGGCAAAAGTTTCTGAAGAGAAAAAATCTGACAGGGCAATTTTCTGGCAGGGCAAAAGTTCTGGTAGGGCAAAAATTCTGGCAGGGTAAAGACCGTAAAATTATGGCAGGGCAAAAGTTTTTGACAGAGGAAAATTCTGGCAGGGCAAAAATCCTGGTGGGTCAAAAGTTCTTGTAGGGAAAATTCTGTTGCTGTCTATCCACATTACCATATACAACTAACCTAGCTGTCGCTTTCTTGTTTTTCAAATGAAGCGTAAGCATTTGCGTAGACATGCAATGAATAGACCTACATGTATTTACCTGACTCCGTTACTTTATTTGCTGAACCCTTTACTTTCGAAATGCTACTCGAAAGAGGATTTGCAATGCTTCACTAAGTCACCGAGATTGGTCTACAGGTTGGGCCATAAAAATGTAACGCCCGCCCCCACCGTCATCCCCGGAGTCGCCACTTCCGGATCATCGTACGGTAAGGGGGCCGCGTGCTGTTGTGGGTGATGGTCTTGAGATCTGGATAGAGGATAAGAGGAGGTGACTCTCGGGTTCAAATCCAACCGATGAAATGATTGCCAACCATCTCGGCTACCAAGCTCTCTATATGAGATTGGATCCTTGTGGGACAGACGCTCGCTTCTGCGCAGCGTGCCCGGTTGGGTGAAATCTTTAGGCCTAGCGCCCAAAGACTCTGCCAGACTGATGGTCGACTGGTGAGGCACGTCCGCGAAGGTAATAGCGGTGGACCTCCGTCCAGGGTTCAAACCCACAACAGATCTTGGGACCGGCGATGCCTCGAGCCGCTCTAGGCGTGTCACAACCTCCGTTAGCACTTCTCTAAAATTAGAGTGCACGGCCGAAATTTCCTCCCTTACATCTGACCTTACCGAGGCAATCGCTTCTTGTGCATCTCTGGCCTGTGACTGCATCGCTTCTTGTGCTTCTCGGGCCTGTGACTGCATCGCTTCTTGTGCTTCTCGGGCCTGTGACTGCATCGCTTCTTGTACTTCTCGGGCATGTGACTGCATCGCTTCTTGTGCTTCTCGGGCATTAGTCTGCATTGACGAGTGCATAGATGTTATAGCCTCCATTACCACCTCCAGAGATGAGGGGGGCCTGGACGGCTGGGCAGGGGTCGTAGCCCTAGATTCCTCCATAATATTTCACAAATTAATCCTACTTGTATTTCTATCAACGTCAGTTACTTTCAATGCAATCAATGATTAAAGTCAGCATGTTCAATTAGTATTTCTTTGTATTCGTAAAGTCAGACTATGAAATTCACAAGCAAAGACGTTTCAAAGCAAACATAATTCAATATAAACAATTTCAATGCAAACACATTTCAATATGAGCACATTTCAACCGCAGTAAGCCTAAGTTGTTCCCCGATTTACGCTCAAGTCCCACGGCCAATTTTACTTCAGCCCAAAATACCTAAAGAAACGATCGCATTGTTTCCCCTCATAAAGCGTACCTTATTTCCGAAGACAAGGGACAAGTCCGACAGTGTACGAAGATGGCGACAGCGTGTCGAATTCCAGAAGATGCTCGCAAATAAACTCCGATCATGTAGGTCACTCCATGTGACTTAGCTAAGAAGCGAAGGGAGGTCTTGTCGTTATATCCGGGTGAACAGCCGATGCGAAAATGCGCCGAACAGAACTCCATAAACGACGCTCCAAACAAATATAACAATAATGACTCCTGTCGTGAATGAATCGCCAGCAGAATCCGAGGACTTTCGATACGAAACGTAACTGCGCCTTATAATCTGAACGTCGAATTTAAGCAATTCCACACGTCTTCTCTCTTTCACGATCCGGCGTGATCTTCTGCTCTCTTCAGGATCCACATTGTCGTCTGCACCTAATACGTCTTCACTCTGTCCGGATCCCCATTGTCTTCTGCGCCTAATACGTCTTCACTCTGTCCGGATCCCCATTGTCTTCTGCGCTTGTCTTTGTCCGCCTTGACACGCCTTCACTCTTCAAGGCTCCACATTGTCTTCTGCCCTCTGTCCGGCACGGTCTTCTGCGCAATCGTCGACATTGCGCGGATCTTATATAGAGCCTTCTGACGTCACGAACTACGCAAAAAGATCTACGCAGTTGAAATACTGCGTCGCAGAAAAGCTCCAACATCCGTCCCAGCTGTGCCCCCTTGTCTACCATCCTGTCTGTCTGAGAGTAACGGTCTTTCTCTCTCTCTCTGCCTCTTAAAATGCGCGCTCGGTCCTCTTTTCCGTCTATCTATATATCCTTCTCAGGATCTCTGCTTGCCACAGCGACTCTGTCTGTCGCGACAACGCAACGACGCAATTGCCGACGCCCACGCAAACCATTAAAACGCGGCGGAAGCCATTAAAACGCGATGGCCGCGGTCTAGTACATATCAGTCGCCTAGCACAATGCGTCACCGGCCGCAAGCAATTATAACGCGACTATAGCAGAAATACCAATGACCGCCCACGCACCGATCGTCGCAAGATGGCGCGTCGCGACGTAGGCCTACCGCATCGAACGGCAATGCATAACCGACCGGAAGCGATTAAAACGCGATGGCAGAAACCCAAATTATATGCCGGCGTTTCAAAAAGACTCTAAAGTTTTTTGCCCATAATCTTGGTCAGAGCCTCAGAGGTAGTAGTTTTTTTAATGAATATTTAGGTTTAATGAAAATTCATATTCACACATGATGGCCAGATTTATTTAAAATATTCAAACAGAACAGAAGTTAGCCTATATCACTTTTAGTGAGATGATTCAAAAACGTATTTATTAAGTAACATCTCAAATAATTGGTGTCAAAGAAACTTGTTATTGACAGAAAATCGTTATTATTATTTTTTTAAAGCAGGTACCAGCATAGCTGCACGTCGCTGTGGCATAATTTGGCAAGATGACTGTTAAGTTGATAAGAAAATAATTTTTCTGATTAGTAATTTTGGTTTTAAGATAATAAAATCGAAATTTCTATCAAATTAAAATGCCCAAGGTGTCGATGGCAGGCAAAATTTGTATTCATTCACTTCCTGATCAAGGTCTTGGGAGATAAAGCTATAATCACCGCTTAATCTGATGAACAGTGATTGCAGAGAAATGAAGAGCTAAATAATTTATTGAAATAGAGAGTTAAGAAATGTGCCGTTTATGAAAGAAGATCGATTCAACGTCAATATTACTGTAGGCCTACTGTTTATATTGAGAAGAACCAATGGTTCCAAATATCCGGATTTGAACCCGATGATTTTATCAACAGTGGGGAGCTATTTCTCGAGAAATACCTCAATCTGCAGCCAAAACCAAGAACGATAAGAGACTGAAAATTGGTGGTCACATTGGAGCTGATTGGGACGATTTACCTCTGGCACACAACACGAAGTCCATTAAAAATTGTGCAAAAGACTCAAAGCATTGTTGGAGGACACATTGAACACAAGATGTGGTGTACTATCACGTTCATTTCATAACAATAATATTACTACTTGAGATGAGACTTATAAAAAAATGTTTGTTGCTACTTTTTGTTGCATTATGTTTTTGAACCGTCAAAGAGTCGGTTGTCTCACTAAAAGTGATATAACTCTTGTTCTGTTTGAAAAATTGCGGTGAAATCTGGCCACTCTGCGTAAATAGTTATGAATTGTCTGTAAACTTGTGAAATTTGATTATTTTTTTAACCTCTGGCTAGGATATTGGCAAAAACCTTAGGGGGTCTTTTTATGACCCATCCTGTGTAAGGATTCTAAGATTTGCTTTTCAAATGTCAGTGTTCGGTTTCATGACTTTGCCCATTTGATCCTCTGACCAGCCAACCCTAATAGTGTAGGCTAAGTGATTTATGGCATGCACGGTAGCGCAAAATTATAGGCCTATGTGAGCCCGTACTACCGAGCACGCGACTCGCCCTCTGCCCTGGTTACTTGTGTGACTGCCCTGGCAATGCCCTGGCTACAAAAAGTGTCTGGCGCCGCCACTGCTAACAATGCAACTATAACTATGTATAAAAACTGAAACTGAAACTGAAAATTTCCAGTAACTTAAACGAAAACGGAAATTATTTCAATCTGCCACATGAACTTAAATGGAAATTACTAACCAACATGAACTTAAATGGAAATTACTAACCCAAAACTAAATGTTAAAAATCGGAACATTGTAAATATATCTTCCAAATTGAAATATCACTGTAACATTGTAGTATTAAGAAATTGGAGACGCGTGTCTTACTTTCGGTTGTGTTTGTTCAAGGACGCATTCTCCAGCCGCTGCTTTGATGAGGTGATTGGGAAGGTCGGTGTGTTCGATGATGTGTTCAGACAGGTTGTTGTTGCTGTCAACAAAACAGACGAACACGTCGACGATTAGTTATATAGTTAATCAGAGGAGCGAATGCAGGACTTGCACGAATTATGGGAGAACGACGAGAATAATGGGATTCTTAGGAACGAGATGAGAAGGATGGGGAAGAGGAAATGAGAGAAGATGAGGGTGTATGGGTGGGGGGTGGAGAAGAGGAGGAACCGAATAGGAAGGACAAGAGGAAGATATTGAAACTTGAAAGACAAGATTGGGAGGACGAGGCGGAGGAGAAGAAGAAGAAGAAGAAGAGGAAGAGGAAGAGGAAGAAGGAGAAGAAGAATGTGATGAGAAGATGGCAAATGATGAGAACTTGAGAGAATGAGTGGAGGAGGAGCATCTATAAAAGGTGGAACGAGAGGAGATCAAAGGGATCCCAACGGGAAGAGAATAGAAGAGAAGAGAAGAGAATAGAAGAGAAGAGAAGAGAAGAGAAGAGAAGAGAAGAGAAGAGAAGAGAAGAGAAGAGAAGAGAAGAGAGGGATGGACAATAAGAAGCGATTATAAGAAAGAGGTGGCGCTGGTGATTCTTCAATGTCTTTGCATTGGTTTGCTTATAATGGTGAAATTTCTGTTCTTAATCAATTACACTATTTCAACGTCGGAGCAGAGTGCGCCTGTAATTATAGCCAAGTTTCCATACAGACTATAGGCTATATACAACGGCGCTAATAACTACATAGTAAATATATAGTCTAATTACAAGCAACTATACAAGATAGTGTGTGAGTACAGTCTATGTATCGTGTAGGCTACATAAGCAATTACGAACGTTAGGCGGAAGCGATGAGGAGAGGATTGGATCATTGGAGATGTCGTGGACGCGGACGAAGGCGAGCTCAGACACATACGCATGTATACATATATATATATATAGTCTATAGGGCAACTGGGTATGGCGTATATATATATATGTGCATATATATATGCATATATATTCATTGGCTAAGGCTGTATATATACTTACTATTCGACTCTTAGTTTGATGTAGCATTTGAGATTGCGATAGCCTTGGCAGGTCTGACAGACTAATCGACCGTCTCCTTCGCAACAGGAACACCTGTCAATCACAGTAGAATATAATACATATATACATATAGATATATACAAGGGCGGATACAGAAATTTTCGAGGGGGGGAGCCAAAATTTTTGGTCTTGTGAGACAGGAGAAAAATTTGTTAGTCATCGACCAATTTTCCGGGAAAAAAACCAGTTCATCCGCCGAAAAAACTGATGACCTTTTTCACCATTTCATCCGCCGAAAAACCTGATGACCTTTTTTTTTTAGTCATCGACCAAATTTTCCGGGGAAAAATACCTTTTCATCCGCCGAAAAACCTGATGACCTTTTTTACCATTTCATCCGCCGAAAAACCTGATGACCTTTTTTTTTAGTCATCGACCAAATTTTCCGGGAAAAAATACCTTTTCATCCGCCGAAAAACCTGATGACCTTTTTTTTCTCTCCCACTACATTTATTTAATGGCTTGTTGAAACCAAATGGGGGGCCACGTCCCATGCAATTTTTAAATGGGGGGATCATGGCCGGATTGGCCCCCCCTGGATCCGCCCCTGGATATATCCAATTATATATAATTGTGGCGCCACATCAAAACGAGGCATCGAACGAACAATGTATGGGACAAGTGTCATCTCCGTACGGTATATGCCTAGGCAGCGAACACTTTAGTATAGCGCAAAATATCATGATAAAGGCCAACTACCAAGAACGTCCCCATCCGAGATTTGACTTGTCCAGTAGAGGACGGTCACCGACCCTCAGTGGCGTAGCCAATGCAGCAATACTACTAGCCATGCCCGGGCAATTACAGGCAATGCCCAGTTGCCGATTAGTTCTGCCCGGGATGCGCGGAATGGCGAAATTGATCAATTTTAATTTTATTTGGATGGTTTTGATGCTATTAAAATTTGTGTGTTGGGAACTTGGGATAACGCTGTCACAGTTGCATATGGGCTAATATTGAATCTTGCACCGTCATAAGACTCACTGCATGCATGGGCTAACTGGCACGTCATAATATACAAGTTACACATCTCTGTACTCATATACATACTGTATGCCGTCTGGCAGCCTTGACCGAAACAAAATTAAGTCTTGTATAAAAGTGGCGTCGTGCGTTTATAGTCAATCAAGGGAAATGACCTCCCTCCCACTATCCGTAGTAAGATCTTATTTGGGGTGTCATCTTCACTCTTCGCTGCTTAAAGTCTTTTTTTATTCCCTCTGGGCTGTCACGCTGAGAGCGCCTCTGACTAGCTTGTCTGTAGGAGGCGCTTTATAAACGGTTATATAAACAATACAATGCAATAGGTATATTTATAAAACTTATGACAATCTATGTGTATAATGGGTCGTTGATATAAACCCACGTGAGGTCCTTGTGTAAACTGAAGTCATTGATAAAAAATGGTTTAAAACAAGAAATAAATTTGGTGGAAGAGAAATAATTGTGTTGCACATAAAAAACCTCATTGAATTTCACTATGAATGCAATGTATTGTGCTAAGCGCACATTAGGCTATATATGCCTAGTCAGGCCCGTGCATACGTCTAAAATGCTGATGGTCAAATATACCTAGATTTTGCCCCCGAAAAAGCTAGATACTTAGACGAGGGCCAAAAAACCCATATAATTATAGTTAACAAAAATACGCAGCTGTGGTAGATATGCCCATCGATGTGCGAAGGTAGGCCGCCCTACTACTGATTTCCAAAGGCTTAAAGTCTCAGACTACTTAGGCCGGACAAGGTCGGCCATGGGTAACAAACTCACGACCGTTTCATGCACAAGGCTATGTTTTCTAGATGACGTCATTCTTCTCACTCTTCCAATTATCGTTTCTTTACCGCAATTATTTTTGACTCAGTGTGTAAAGCGCTGAGCGTTTGATTGCGACCATTAAAGAGCACACCTACTTACTTACTTACTTACTTACTTACTTACTTACTTACTTACTTACTTACTTACTTACTTACTTACTTACTTACTTACTTACTTACTTTCCGAGATGTAATTCATCATGCCTAACAAAAACAAAAATTAGATTGGGTATGCAATTGTGACGTCATTTAAAGCAGACCAAGTCAATTATCACGTTTAATGAATCAGCAAAATGACGTCATTAAAGCATCGTCTATTATTGTAACTTTCAGGTAGGCCACGACCGTCTGAATCATTTCGAAGGTCACGGGTAGGCCCAGCTTGCTGTCGAGGCATAATAGCTAGATTTGGGATATCTCTGGTGTCCTTTATCGCGGGTAAGTCATATCCGCATTCTTTCTTTACTGACCACTTTACGTGACTGATATGTCAACCTTTAGGCCTACTGTTATTTTTTGACCCAACCAATAAGATACCAAAGGCTATATTCACTGGTTTCAGCCAACCACAGGCAACAAAACTCGTACAAAACACATATAAGTCGTCACACTATCTGTGATTTAAGGCCCCAGTGGTTTCGGGGAACGAATTGAACCGACGAATCCTTCGCGTGTCGTAAAAGGCGACTAAAGGAGGCCCCTGCGGTTTCGGGGAACGAATTGAACCGACGAATCCTTCGCGTGTCGTAAAAGGCGACTAAGGAAGGCCCCTGCGGTTTCGGGGAACGAATTGAACCGACGAATCCTTCGCGTGTCGTAAAAGGCGACTAACGGGGGCCCCTGCGGTTTCGGGGAACGAATTGAACCGACGAATCTCTTCTCGTGTCGTAAAAGGCGACTAAGGAAGGCCCCTGCGGTTTCGGGGAACGAATTGAACCGACGAATCCTTCTCGTGTCGTAAAAGGCGACTAAAGGAGGCCCCTGCGGTTTCGGGGAACGAATTGAACCGACGAATCCTTCGCGTGTCGTAAAAGGCGACTAACGGGGGCCCCTGCGGTTTCGGGGAACGAATTGAACCGACGAATCTCTTCTCGTGTCGTAAAAGGCGACTAAGGAAGGCCCCTGCGGTTTCGGGGAACGAATTGAACCGACGAATCCCTTCTCGTGTCGTAAAAGGCGACTAAGGAAGGCCCCTGCGGTTTCGGGGAACGAATTGATAACGAATCCTTCTCGTGTCGTAAAAGGCGACTAAAGGGGGCCCCTGCGGCTTCGGGGAACGAATTGAACCGACGAATCCTTCTCGTGTCGTAAAAGGCGACTAAAGGAGGCCCCTGCGGTTTCGGGGAACGAATTGATAACGAATCCTTCTCGTGTCGTAAAAGGCGACTAAAGGAGGCCCCTGCGGTTTCGGGGAACGAATTGATAACGAATCCTTCTCGTGTCGTAAAAGGCGACTGAAGGAGGCCCCTGCGGCTTCGGGGAACGAATTGAACTGACGAATCCTTCTCGTGTCGTAAAAGGCGACTAAAGGAGGCCCCTGCGGTGTCGGGGAACGAATTGATAACGAATCCTTCTCGTGTCGTAAAAGGCGACTAAAAGAGGCCCCTGCGGTGTCGGGGAACGAATTGAACCGACGAATCCCTTCTCGTGTCGTAAAAGGCGACTAAAGGAGGCCGCTGCGGTGTCGGGGAACGAATTGAACCGACGAATCCCTTCTCGTGTCGTAAAAGGCGACTAAAGGAGGCCCTTCGGGGGGGGGGGGGACTAGAGTATGTAATGTTTCCTGTCGAATGGCACAACTTATGTCGTATCCGCGCCTCAGATTCACACTTTGGTGTGACCTTGCGCGCCTAATAAATTTATGTAATAATAATAATATTAGAGGCGACTCAAAGTGGCTCTTCGGTACAGTAACTACCGATATAGACTGATGGTTTTCATGTCGATTATGCGGCTCAAGTCGAAAGAGGTGACTATAATTATAGGAAGCCTGTGCGGTTTAAGAGAATGAATCGAATCGATGAAGCCATCTGAAGTCGTTAGAGGTTACTATGTGTGTAGGGCTGTAGGCCCCTTGGGTAAAGAACACAATCGTTTAATAGTTATCATGTTCAATGACTGCTATATAACATTGAAGGAAGAACAGAGGGAACAACAAAATGAAGAAGATATATAATATAGCATTGCAAGTCAGGGTGAGCCCCTCGGTAGAAAAGCTTTTGCCATGGTCGCTGCCCTGAAAGAATTTTGCCGTGTCAGCATTTATTTTGGCCATAAATCGACGTCTGTAGACAGTGATTAAGGTGTGGAAAATAAGTGCCTGGACGCCCCTGCCCTCCAAAAGAAGTGCCTGGACGCCCCTGTATTTCCAAGCTCAGCTGAGCAATAAGTGGTTTAACGGCGTTCAGATTTTAAAATAAGTGTATGGACGTCGTCCATGACCCTCCAGCCACACTTTAAGCCCTGCCTGCAGGCCTTAATGGTTGCCTTGCGTGTATGACTGCCCTGGCTGAGCTCCAGAATGGTACAAAAATGTATTGCGCCGCCACTGATTATGTCGCAAGAGGCGACAAAAAGAGACCCCAGCGGATTCGGGGAACGAATAGAACCGAATGCCTAATAGTGGCGGCGCCAAGATTTCGGCGAACGTTTGGTGGGTAGAAAAGAATATCTGTAACCGTCATATTGTGTTGCGAAATGAGTTTACAGTAACTTTCATGTGCAGCGTGGCCCCGTGGCCTAATGGATAAGGCGTCTGACTTCGAATCAGAAGATTGCGAGTTCGAGTCTCGTCGGGGTCGAAGAAATTTTATTTGAAACGGAATCATAATTATCAACAAATTGCTTTAATATGCATCACGTGTGTAGACATGTCTGCATATATAGGCGTAGGCGACCACTTGATACTTCCTTAGACCTAGTTCATATTATTTCAGCTAAATTTATAAATTTTCCAGAATGCTACTTGGCCAGCCTTCATGATTAAGCCAACACGGTTCAATTAAGTTTTAAGTATAGGAAACTGATGATGGATTCCAGTGCGCTTTGTAGGCCTAATACCCTCATGGTCGTGTGTCTTGATAGGAACCAATGGATGAAATTATAAATGTCACCGACGCCATGCATTTTGTGCATTATATGATTAGGAAGGAAATTTTCATCGAACTATCACAATCGCCGATGCTTGCTTTTGGATAGACTCTTTTTTTATAATGACAAAACGATTAGCCTAGGTGCAGTGCCTAAAGTGTGGAAAAATAAGTGCCTGGACGCCCCTTACCTCTCCAAAAGAAGTGCCTGGACGCCCCGGCCCTTGCCTTTATAGTCTGTGCTCGAAAATAAGTGGCTGGACGGCGTTCAGATTTTAAAACAAGTGCATGGACGCCGTCCATGACCGTCCAGTCACACTTTAAGCCCTACCTAGGTGAGCTATGAAGGGCGGATAATATAATTGCATAATTGGGTTGTGATGGGGTGGGGCGTTGGGCGATGCAATCGACGGAGTCAAAGGGCAATGACCCAGTGTGAGAATTGTAGAAAAATAACCGGGGGTTGGAATAAGATCCACTTGGAATTGGGATTTGAAAACAGACTTTACTATGGAGTTCTAAGAAAGACTGGGAAGGTTGAAATCCCCAACCCCCTGACAATTCTCACCATGTAATAGCCACAAGGCCGTCTTGGGCAAAGGATTAACAGGAGACAAAGATTTAATGTAAAGAACAATTCGTGGTCTAGTCTAGACCTATGCAGCTTGGGGCAAAATTATAGGCAGAAAGAAAAAAATTCTTAATTGAGGATCAAAAGAGATCGAAAGGGAGAGATTGTGCCACTGTAGGGAGACTGTGCCACTATTGTGAGAGAGATTGTGCCATTGTGGGCAGAGATTGTGCCACTGTGTGGAGATATTGTGCCACTGTGGGGAGAGATTGTGACACTGTGGGGAGAGATTGTGCCACTGTGGGGGGAGAGGTTCCGTTGTGCCACTGTGGGAATAGATTGTGCCGCTGTTGGGAGAGATTGTGCCACTGTGGGAGAGGTTGCGCCACTGTGGGGAGAGATTGTGCCATTGTGGGGGAGAGGTTCTATTGTGCCACTGTGGGGAGAGATTTGCCACTGTTGGGAGAGATTGTGCCATTGCTGGGAATGATTGTGCCTGCACTGTTGGGGAAGAAGTTGTGCCTGCATGGTCGGGGAGAGATTGTGCCACTGTTGGGAGAGATTGTGCCACAATGGGGAGAGATTGTGCCACTGTGGGGAGAGACTTGCCATTGTGGAGAGAGGTTCCGTTGTGCCACTGTGGGGAGAGATTGTGCCACTGTGGGGAGAGATTGTGCCACTGTGGGGAGAGATTGTGCCACTGTGGAGGAAGCAGCTGTGCCATTGTGGGGAGAGATAGTGCCACTGTGGAGAGATATTGTGCCACTGTGGGGAGAGATTGTGCCACTGTTGGGAGAGATTGTGCCACTGTTGGGAGAGATTGTGACACTGTGGGGAGAGATTGTGCCATTGTGGGGAGAGATTGTGCCACTGTGGGGAGAGATTGTGCCATTGTGGGGAGAGATTGTGCCACTGTGGGGAGAGATTGTGCCACTTTGGGGAGAGATTGTGACACTATGGGATTGGTCTGTTTTTGCAAAATCATTTGTTTCTAATAATTAAATCTATTGGCTTAAAATTGGTTTGCTTTGTTTTAAGTTACGTTACTTGTGCTCTTTCTCTTAGTCGATTTTGCATCTAGCCTATCTGGGACTATCAGATGTCTCTGATTTAGGCTAAATCAATTTAGTCTATATAGTAGACCTTCTACTGTTAAACAAAAGAAAGCAATGGCTAGGATAACAATAACTATTAAATCTATAGCATAGTTGGAATGCAAATGCATAGGGCGTAAGGCTGCAGTAGGTCTGGGTGCGCTGATCACCGTAGGCTTAGGCTATTGTGCATAGAGCGCTGGCCTCATAGATAGCCCAGCCTGGACGCTACAGCCTAGGGCGTGGTTGGCCAACTCATTTCTAACTAAATTATTCACCTAGCGAGTAAAACGCATGTCAACTTAATAATGCAATGCTCGTAATTTATACTCATCTCTCTGACTTTCAACGGTCACAGGATCAGTCAGGCTAACTGTACTGCTAAGCAACGCTCAGAGTTTTAATTTCATTAGGTCCTAGGGCCTGTAAGCCTATAATAAGTAGCCTAGGCTATGTGGCAGTGTGTGCCATAGATTAAAAAAAACAGCTCAGTGCTCACTAGGTCTATAGGCTATAGCCAAGGATTCTATATTATAGGATAGGTTACTTGTGAACATTTTGTGGTCATGATTTCACTCTCGGCAATAGATGGCGCTCCACTTAAAATTCCATCTATCGCTAAAATTAAGCGCAGGGCACAGATTATTTACGAACGCTGCATCAAATCAGAGAGGTTCTCGAACGTGCAGACCGATGTACCTATTCAAAGGAGATTAGCGAATAGAAAGGAGTATGATTGAGATGATAGCGGATAGGCTCTGACAAGCGGGCTAACTGCAATGCTATTAGGCCTAACACCGACGGAGGTAATGGTCCTAGCGTGAAAGAACCGATTTCAGGTTTGGAAGGAAATTGCCAAGTCCAAGCCAATGGCAATGAATGATATAAGTAGCCTAAGTCAGCTCTGACAGCACACCTCCTTCTCGAGTCTAATATAAACAAAGTACGATCGATGCTAGTTGCCTGATTTGAGTATTAAATAGGCACTCGCGGCTAACCATAGCGTAGAGGCCCCGTGGCCTAATGGATAAGGCGTCTGACTTCGAATCAGAAGATTGCGAGTTCGAGTCTCGCCGGGGTCGGTTTTTTTCACAATGTCATGCGTATGTTTTTTTACTATGTCAGACGGACTCCGAAAATATTCTTAAGATTCTGACTAAATTCGATTCGAATTCACTTCAGATTCACTCAAGTCGTGGACTACTTGTTTAGCCACCGTAATTAGGCCTGCGTTATGCACCTTCGTGAGGTTGTTGTACGACGCTATATAAATGCGCATTCGGTCAGATTCTTAATTTTGATTTGCCAGTTTGCCAAATATATATTAGATATCGATTACCGTGTCCCTACTGAATGAGTAATTCAGTAGGGACACGGTAATCGATATCTAATATATATTTTCGTTTAATGAAATTCAATCTGACAAACCGCAGAATGATTACAGATACAGGTTATACGAAATACGGCCCGCTTCACACGACACGCAGGTCGGCTACACAGCGGGTAGCTTAACACTGAATAATAGGCAATACAATTTATTATTTTTAACGCGCTTTAACAAGACACGTCTAGCACAAAAGCGCACGGCCTATGATGCCAACAGTCGCTCAGAGAGCTTTGAACAGCGTAGAGTAGGCATAGCCTATGTCTATTCTGCGCACAGGTTCGGCGCTCTCTTAAACGCTGGCTGTGTATACAGGGAGTTCCAACTCCCAACTAGACCAATCGTAATCGTATATAAGCTTGTAATTTCTACAGTGCCCAAAAAGTAGACGCGGGAACCAAAGAATTCATAGGCGCTCACTCAGACCAACTCCTGGGTTGAAACTAAAGGAAATCGGAACGCCGCGTGGAAACGGAGTCCCCTTACTCTCGAAATTCTTGGCTTGCGTTCCCACTGCTCACCATGCATGGAACTCTGGAAACCCATGCGTTCCAATAAAACTCTTCTTCGATGTTCCCACTGCTACCCATTTAACGTTCCCACTGCTCACCCAAACCACTTTAACCACTGACAAAGTCGATAAACAGGGAGTCAAGATCAGCAAAGTCAGACTGACGACGGCTTTAGGATGATTGATGTTTATGATTGAATCGGTTTGGGATTGTAAGTAGCCTATATCCTAGCCAATTCACTGACAATACATCTACTTACGAGTACTTGTTATTGAACCCTTTCAAGATACCTACTCAGAGGCGCTCCCGTCTACAGTAAGGACATTGAATCGGAGTGTCACGCTGATGCGCATGAGCAATAATTATGAGTGAATGGCTTGCAATGCACAGGATCCCTACGCGGCGGCGGCTTGAGCTGGATTCGAACCCGCAACCTTACGGCTCCGGGAACCGAAGATACCCCTACAGGCCTACACCACCGCGCCCCACAATGAGTTTGGGGTCAAGGTCATGCACACGATTGTTATGTCACCTCTTTACGAACTCCTAGCCCGACTCACCTTCTAATTCTCGACCTAATCGACACCCACCTTAACAGCCACTCTGCCACCATGATCCTTTGCAACCGGACTAAGACCTCCCTCAGATTAGGCCTATAACCCTTTGTGCATGGATAGACATCACCACTGATTAATATAAATGCTGCACTCGTGAATAAGCTGGTGCCATACGCTTGGCTTTCGAGTGGCGCTTTGGCTGGAGATAACGATTACGATACGGTAGGCCGGGTAGGCTATACAAGAAAGATCTGATTTTTTCAGATACAAAGTTAGGCCGTGCAATTAGGTTATATGTAGGCTAGAGAGCGAATGATAAAAAACGATGATGACGACGATAATGACGACGATGACGACGACGACGATGATGGTGAAGGAGATGACGATGACGACGACGATGATATGACAATGACGACGGTGGTGATGATGGTGACGATGATGATGATGACGACAACGATGATGATGATGATAATGATGATGATGATGACAACGGTGACGATGACGACGACGATGATGATGTAGGCTGCATGCATCCTGACCGTTTTCGTCCTGTGCCATGACAGTGCCAGCATGAGTCGACATGACGCCGTCCATGAGCGTCCATCTTCCACAGCCGTCCTGATCCGCAGCAGGAGATGCAGCGGGTGAATCCGCGTCCAAGGCAGGTATGGCAACGGATCCAGCCCAAGGCGGCGCAGTCATAGCAACACTGCAGCACGAATAATTATTGTTGTTATTATCAGCAAACAAACAGATCTCGGTTGGACTTTATTTTGTGGGTTTCATTTTTGAAAGGATTCGCAAGATGTCGATGACATCGTTATCATCGCATGTACAATCATCAGCTTCATCATCATCATCAGCAGCAGCCAAGGTCGTAGCCAGGATTTGATTTCGGGGGGTGTTTAACCAATTTCCCTTCCTAAAAATCTGATGACCTTGTTTTTAGTCATCCGGTCGAAATCTTAGCAAAATGTCACCAATTAATTGATTATTTCTTGTATAATTTTCCATTTCGGGGGTGTTTTCATGGTTTTATTTCATGGTTTTTACATAATGAGCTTGTAAATGCATTCTATTATTTTCCATTTCGGGGGTGTTCAAACACCCAAAACACCCCCTGGCTACGGCCTTGGCAGCAGCAGCAGCAGCAGCAGCAGCATCTTCGCATGAATAATCACCATCACCTTCAGTCAACTTACATAATTATATAATACAGCTCCTGTATCAAATGTGGATAATATGTTTGGAAAGTCTTATCATCGTCAACGGTCAATGGATGAACACCAGAACATCGCATCGCAGCTGTTTTTTCATTAAACATAGAATAACAGTTATTTCCGGTGACAAAAACACATCGAAGGTCGATAGAGAAAGTAGAGAGTTCAAACTGTCAACGGAGAATGGATTGTCGATTTAGAGTGTAGGCCTATTCGAGATCTTTAAGTCATAAATGGTAGTAGTAGTAGTAGTATAGTTGAAGTTTAACCGTACTTAAACGTCACTGTGTGGTAAAAAAAAGACCATTAGCGACGCCCTCCTCCTTTATCCAGGCTTGGGACTGGCACTGGCAGAGTGCAACCAGTGGCGGAGTTTCATAAATGGTGCATTGACTCAGGGGTTATTTTAAGGAATTTTCTCAACTGCACATAAATGACGTATTTTGAGACTGGACATAGAAAAGTCCTTGATCAGGGATTTGTCCCCAAAGCTGAAGCAGCTTTCGGTGAGCGCTCGTTAATAAGCTGGTGCTTTCCGCTTCCATGGCCTTTGACTTTCCGCTTCCATGGCCTTCGACTGGAGCTTTAGATGTTTTAATATTAAGATTTTTCCGACTTTATAAAAATTCATATTAAAGATCAAAATCAATTGTTATGACAATGTTTGACTCAAAGTTCATCATGGCAAAATCGCCAAATGAATTAACGAATGAAATCAGCTAGACGTTCTTAGACGTTTAGACTTTTCAATATCCTTAATCGACTAGAAATCCCTTAAAGATTCATTGAAGTTCCTCTGCTGTTGCTGGAATCGGAAATAGCTCAGAAAGATTGTTAGCCTAAGTGTAATAAAGTTCAATGGTCCTATGTTCCTGGACACTTGCAAAGTTTCGCTAGTAGTAGGCCTATGTAAGGGTACGTCTAAATGTTGCTTTTCTGTTCTGAAACCCTGGTCATTAAGATCACCATGATATTGTTTTGCTAAAAACTAAAGCTAGCAGACAAGATAGATATTTCCCCAAGAAATAACTTTGAGATAATTTCAAATTTTTTATAAAGTAGAACTCACTCACTGCAAAATACGATGTAAGACCGATAAATATCATTGGCAAGCCTCCCAAATGGTCATTGTTGATCGATAGGTCTATACTGACCCCCACCTCAGCACGAATATGCACTGTTTAGGCTAATAGCAGTTTTAACCAGGAGCCGCGTCACCGATCTACATGTAAATGATATTTTACAACAACATGACTTGGCTTAGGGTACGACTGCTGGAAATTTTATATGCTACAAGCTCTGGTGTCATTCATTCATGAGAACTAGAATGTGTGTGTGTGTGTGCGCGTGTGTGTGTGTGAACATAGCCACAGTCTTGGTTCTGGGTTTGTGGAAACGAACGAGCGACCGAAAGACAATAAATTCAAATGCACGAGCACCTAGCTGGGTAGGGGTTTTTGGAGGGTGATGCTCCAATCCCATTTTCGAATTTTGTTTAATTTCCACACTACACTGGTGGTATTCTAAGTTGTAATTTAGTGAGGTTGCTCATCATTTCAGTGCTAATAGTCATGGTTAAGGATTTTAATAAGTGTCTCGTCCCATTGTTTAAATATTTTTACAACATTATAATGGCAACTTTTAGACTGTAATCTTTAAGAAATTGCTCACAAATTTCACGCCAAAACTCATGGTTTGAGACTTCAATAAATGCCCCTCCCCATTGTTTACATTTTTAAATTTCCACACTGTAACTGTCATCTGAACAAAATTGCTCTTTTTAAATGCTGACAGCTACGGTTTCTAGAGTTTAAAGAGTTGCCTCCATATTGTTTAATTTTTTCATTTGCACGCTGTTAATCTGGCATTTAAAGCTGTCATTTGAAAAAAATACTCATAATTTTCTTTTCTCGTCCATTGTTTAAAAAAAGGTTATTTGCCCACTGTTGTAATAGCATTTTAGGCTGTTACCTTGACAAATTTAATCATAATTTGGTACTCAGAGACGTGGTTTAAGACTTGAATAAAATCCCCCTACCTGTATTTTTTTTAAAATTTACACAACGTAATGGTGGCAGTTTAGGTTGTCATCTGTATCAAAATTGATAATTATGGACAAGCAGTGGATAAGACCGTAGAAATCTATAATAATGTTTGTGATAATATTTCTGAAATATTTGGGGGATATAAGATATAAGCACCTCCGTCACCACAACAAGTTCCGGGTTCCAGCGGCGCCCGCAGGCGTACGCACTTACGCAAGTGCGTACAGCGCTGAAAGGCTAAAAAAATAAAAGACTATGGAATTCTTATGACTAAAAAAAGGTCATCAGTTTTTTTCGGCGGATGCAAAAGGTCTGTTTTTGGGAAATTCGAGGCTGATGACTAAAAAAGTCAATAGTTTTTTCGGCGACCCTGACGAAATTTTTTCCATATTTCCTCCAAGACCATAAATTCCCCCCCATCGAAAATTTCTGTATCCGCCCTTGGCTGTGCGTACAAGAAAAAAATCCTGGGGGCGCCGCTGCCGGGTTCCGTTCCTTGATCCTATCCCATCTAAGTATACACCCCTGTGCGAGATGCTAGTTCAAAAACACAGGCCTACGTGTATCTTTCAGATGCTGAGAATGGTGATTTTTGGATGGGCTCACATAAACTCAAAAAGGATGCGTGTAATATGGTGATATATGGAGAATTTTGAAGAAAATTTGAGTATGCATTGACCTACAATCCTACATCATGTAGGCTATGTATGTATTGGATTGCCTGTGTGGCTGAAAGGCTAGCTCAGTCTGGATGTCTGCCTGATTAATTCTTTTCTTTTCATCGCCTGTGCAGTTAGATACTTGTTAGATACTTGGGTTGTTATATTATAGTAGACTATTTTGCTTTATGCGTCTGACTGTCTACGTCCCTTCCTGCTTCAGCTTGACAGAGTAAGCGGCAAAAGCAGGAGAAAGTAGACTACGATGGCCAAGAAGTTGTCATTATGGTATGAAGGATAACCCCGGCCTTTACAACTTGATCAGGATATCAACCTACAGCAGGCCTTGAATCTGCACAGGGGCGCCCGCAGGCGTATGCACTTACGCAAGTGCGTACAGCAGCGGCGCCCGCAGACGTACGCACATAGAGGTAAGTGCGTACAGCGCGATGAGACAAAAGGTATGTTTTTGGGAAATTCTTGGTTGATGACTAAAAAAAAAAAAAAAAAAAAAGGTCATCAGCTTTTTCGGCGGACAGAAAAGGTATGTTTTGGGAAAAATTTTGGCTGATGACTAAAAACAAAAAAAAAAAAAAGGTCATCAGTTTTTTCGGCGGACAGAAAAGTATGTTTTGGGGAAATCTAGGTTGATCAGTTTTTTCGGCGGCCTAACGAAAATTTTTCCCTGTTCGCCCCTCCATCGAAAATTTCTGTGCGTACAAGAAAAAAATCCTGCGGGCGCCGCTGAATCTGCATCCGCCCATACATTTAGCCTACTGCAAATTCTTCTGTCTGCAGCCTATGTGTGATTTTTAGCAGAACCTTGTCTTCGATTACATCACCCATTTTCCCCGCTCTTACTTCATGCACACGGGTGACCTTCGCCGTATCGGTCTAATGCTTCACTTGAAAACTGCATGTAATCAACATATCTATTATAGTTCACGCCAAATTTCAACAGGCCTGCTCTTTTCCTGAACATAAAAATATCACCCAAATAAACCGCCTCAAAGATGTTCACTTTGGGCTGTTACTATCATGTTTGTGTCCAATTTTTTACCACTAACTTCTCGTCGGTTCACGCAACAAGGCAAAAAGTAACTGCACAAGATCTGATTTTCAACTGCACAAATCTCTTTCCCAACTACACACTTTGTGTCCAGCTGCACGTTAAAATAACCCCTGCATTGACTGAGAGTTGGTAATGACGACGCAGACTTAATAACCACCGCTACCACCACCACTCTACCTCCACCTGTTCCTCCACCCTGTCATCTTCCTTCGCCTTTTCCTCATCCTCGAATCCTTCCTCCATCTCCTCCACCTCTTCCTCCACCTCTTCCTCCACCTCCATCGTTTCCTTCTCCTCCTCCATCCCCATTTCTTCCTTCTCCTCTTTCTCAAACTCCTCCTTCTCCATCCCCACCATCTCCTCCACACGTCCATCGTCACACCTTCTGTTTCACGGACTGCATGTATTAAGCGAATGGTCTTACGGTGACTGTGGCTGTGTGAGGTATTTCGAGAAAGCGAACTTCGCTGTGGAACATTCTGGTCGGATTGCAGCGAATGTCCCACGGCAGAGGAGCTGGCCCGTTCGATGGACCATCGATCTTCTGACCTGTAACCAACCAACCAACCAGCCATTCAGCTGAACATAACAAGACATTATTGTTTCATGTATAGTTATCTATTTAAAAGAGCGCAACAGAAGTCGATTCTTGGAAGTCTGAAGAAGACCAAGCTATACAGAAGACTCTCATGAGCAAGGCGGAAGTGTTCAGACCGCGGCAATAATATATATATCATATATATAATTATATATATAATTATATATATATAATTTTATATATATGTAATTCATAAGTCCCTGGGAATGACAGAGGAGGAGGCATATTATAAATGAGTATACGTCACCGGCAAAGAAATACTCCTGCATTGCACAACGTACACTTAGCAGTCAGCGTCCATAACAACCAACATCCATAGCAACCAGCGTCCATAGCAACCTGAATTCATAGCAACTGGCACCCATGCACAACATCCTTCAATAAGCCAAGACCGTCTATATGATCCATGGCCTGCCATGAGGTCCAGTATGCACTTTGGTGTTGGGGGAGTTTCTCACTTCCAATCAGTCAGTGGGTCCCTGGACATGAAAAATCACCGAGGTGCTTGTCCACCATGACGTCACGAATGGCGCAATTGCAAAATCCAATATGGCCGCCACCGGCCATATTGGAAAATTAGTCTTTATTATTTCTTGCACGATATGCAAGTGTAATAACTCTAATATTACTAATTCAGGTATGTAGAATTCATTTCTGATATTTAATTTGTCATACGGGGTCATCTGAAGGTCATACGGGCATTTTCAAGGTCATTTAATACATTTTTTTCATTTATCACAGCATATGCACGTGTAATACCTCAAATAATACTGATTCTAACATGCAGAATTCATTTATGATATTGTTTTTGTCATCCGGGGTCATCTGAAGGTCATAGGGTCAACTTCAAGGTCATTCTTTAATTTCTTCATTACTCACATCATGTGCACGTGTAATACCTGAAATGTTACCCATTCAGATATGTCGAATTCATTTAGGCTATGATACTGTTTTTGTCATCCCGGGTCATCTGAAGGCTATAAGGTCATTGTCAAGGTCATTGTGTTGCATCAATGATGCGGATTATAACTTGAATGAATGCAACAGTATAAAGGTGTTATAACTTTAATCAAGCAACTTTAGTCAGCTAATTATGTCATGTTATAAGTCGATGCTGCCTTATGTCATTTTTCAGTGTTTTTACAGGAAGAGTTCTTTGTCTTCCCATGACAATATATCACGCAGAAATTTGAGGCAGCGCGACAACCACAGCGTAGAGTGTTACACTTTCCAGCACACTTGCATATTGTGAGCAGACTTCGCGGTAAAGGAAGCAGACATTTCGATGGAAGCAGTGCACCAAAGTGTTCCTTCCATCCGTGATGTAATGGCTCTAGTTCTGCACCGCGTTCATTGTTTGTTGCAAGTAGTTGGCATGCTCTGTGCACCAGGAAGGCCCCTCGCTTGATGTGGCCTCTGATCTCGCTGCTTGTAGGAGGAAGAGCGTCAATTCCGACTGTGGATGTGATATAGTTTTCTAGTCTCAGCTGGTCGAACGTCTCACATGTTGTATTTGACCTTGCTCCTGCCCAGACACGTACCAAGTACTTCTCTGCTAATTCTGCATCTTGTTCTAACAGCGTGTCTGTCTCTCCAAAGTTTGTCAGATACTGTACTGGGTCGCAGGCTAAAGCTGCATGTTTCGATCCCACCTTACTCATGCAGTCGTCTCCTGTCAACACATGTGCCTTGATGACTGCTTTGGCCAGGGATGCTCCAAGTTCAGATACCGCTTGATGAAGTGGAAGCATTCGCCGATGTTCACCAGTGCCATACTGCTGCCACATCTCCTGCAACCCCAGGTCAATGAGGTATGGTGTGTAGTGTAGCAATACTGCGAAAGTGTCCGTGTCGTTTGAGACTACGACAAGTCTCTTGCACCGTTGCACACGAACAGCCCAGTCTACGTGCACCACCAGCCTGGCATCCGCCTCCTCGATCCAGTTCAACAGGTCTGGGATCTCTTCTCCGCCAGTCGACATTGCGGGAAGTGCTTCATCTTCAGAAACAAGAGAGCTAGCAATGACTGTTACATTGCCATATTCTCGATTGCTAGCAATATCTCTCACCAGAAGCTGCAGGTTTCGCTTGTTTTCCATCGATGCCCAGAACTTTTCCAGTTGATGAGGAATTGGCGTGTCTCTGTTCATGCCGATAATTGCGATGCCTGATGTTGAGTCAGCACGCCGCATGCGCTCCCCTTCCTTAAGAGACATCTCAATGTAAGAGTCGAGTACCAGATGGACATACTTCACGTTTTGGCAGAGGGTTGAAGCAGAGCTTATGACGGCGTCGATGATCCTACCAATGTTTGGAAATTGTGTGAGCGGCAACTGCCGAATCCTAGACATAAAATCTAACACAACATGAGTATCAAGATTAGACTCCTGGCACCATTTGGTGAGGTCAAGTTTAGGCTCAATCTCTCCCACAAGTAGCGACTTGTTGGTGTGAGCTGGAATATCGCCATCAAATAATGGAGACGCTGAGACCAAGTTGTGTGAAAGTATCTGTCTGATGTCCATACCCCGTTCTTTAGCAATGTCCATGTTCCTATGTGCCTCTGATATGTCCTTGGATGACAGTTCATTCTTCTCCGTTTCCATTGTTGATGAATGCAACAGTATAAAGTTAAGGCCTCCTCTGCCACTGAGGTGACCAAGCTTGTGCTAGTGAGGTCCGTTATGTACAAAGGTTCCATTTTAATCGACACGTGTGTAACAGTTAACAGTGCGACGATAGTTCAGAAATTCACACAACGCCTGAGTAAAATAACAGCAGAATATTTTTAGAGTAATAGTGACATCCAAATGTGTAGGCCTATATGATGATAATGAAGGCATTGAAGTGTTACATAAACGTTTACTGTTGCATTCATTCAAGTTATAATCCGCATCATTGATGCAACACAATGACCTTGACAATGACCTTATAGCCTTCAGATGACCCGGGATGACAAAAACAGTATCATAGCCTAAATGAATTCGACATATCTGAATGGGTAACATTTCAGGTATTACACGTGCACATGATGTGAGTAATGAAGAAATTAAAGAATGACCTTGAAGTTGACCCTATGACCTTCAGATGACCCCGGATGACAAAAACAATATCATAAATGAATTCTGCATGTTAGAATCAGTATTATTTGAGGTATTACACGTGCATATGCTGTGATAAATGAAAAAAATGTATTAAATGACCTTGAAAATGCCCGTATGACCTTCAGATGACCCCGTATGACAAATTAAATATCAGAAATGAATTCTACATACCTGAATTAGTAATATTAGAGTTATTACACTTGCATATCGTGCAAGAAATAATAAAGACTAATTTTCCAATATGGCCGGTGGCGGCCATATTGGATTTTGCAATTGCGCCATTCGTGACGTCATGGTGGACAAGCACCTCGGTGATTTTTCATGTCCAGGGACCCACTGACTGATTGGAAGTGAGAAACTCCCCCAACACCAAAGTGCATACTGGACCTCATGGCAGGCCAAGGACTAATATGAAGGAACAACCCTGGAATGGACTTCACCGCTAAGCGTACTCTGATGTACCTTGAAAAAGAGAAGGTGACGTCAGAGGCTCCAGCTGCCAATGGATTTCGTAAAAAGCTGGAAACTATTACTACTGGTGTGTGTGTATGTGTGTGTATGTGTGTGTGCGTGCGTGCGTGCGTGTGTGTGTGTGTGTGTGTGTGTGTGTGTGTGTGTGTGTGTGTGTGTGTGTGTGTGTGTGTGTGTGTGTGTGTGTGTGTGTGTGTGTGTGTGTGTGTGTGTGTGTGTGTGTGTGTGTGTGTGTGTGTGTGTGTGTGTGTGTGTGTGTGTGTGTGTGTGTGTGTGTGTGTGTGTGTGTGTGTGTGTGTGTGTGTGTGTGTGTGTGTGTGTGTGTGTGTGTGTGTGTGTGTGTGTGTGTGTGTGTGTGTGTGTGTGTGTGTGTGTGTGTGTGTGTGTGTGTGTGTGTGTGTGTGTGTGGAGCAGAAGCAGAAACTAGTCGTAGAAGACGATTAAAATGACTCGACGACTCGCATGCAGTGTAAATCAGATGTATGGAGCTATTAGTGTGCGTGTGCGTGTGCGTGATGGAGTGGACACTGTTAATGGAAGTCTTATGTCTTCAGCCGTATACCCATTCCGGTCCAATTCATCGCTCATTATCGCTTTTTAACGACCTATACTGAAAAGGAGTGGCCAGCGATTCTACCCTCGCTCCACCCCACCCCCGCCCCACCCCACCCACCCCCGTCCCTCTCCCGCATTAATCGCAATGAGTAAACGATCGTAATCGGTGAATGATTCAGCTTAAGTATCACGATCGAAAGGCTGAGAGCAAGAGAATAGTTAAAGAAAAATGGCCGCATGCAGTTGATAAGAGGAAGTATTATTATTATCAAGTCAATCGACGAAAAGCTCAAATTAACGATGGGTACTGCTCTGCTATATATTATTTCCGATCATTACTCTTAGTCCCTATACAGGGTGCGCCAAAAAAAGACCCCCCCTAGGTTTTTTGCCAATATCTTGACCAAAAGTAAGAATTTCCAAATGAAATTTTACAGGCTTATAGACAATTCATATTTACCCATTATAGCCAGATTTCATCAAAATATTTCAAACACAACAAACGTTACACCACTTTTAGTGAGGTCACCCACCGTTTTTTGACGATTCAAAAACGCGATGCAACAAAAAGTAACAAAAATCAATCTAATTATTCTGGCCAATATCTTGGCCAAAAGTAAGAATATCGAAATGAAATTTTACAGGCTTAAAGACAATTCCTATCTGCACATGGTGGTCAGATTCCATCAAAATATTTCAAACAGAACTTAAGTTGTACCACTTTTAGTGAGGCCACCTCCCGTTTCTTGACGATTCGAAGACGTAACGCAGCAAAAAGTAGCAAAAACACTATTTTATTAAGTCTCATCTTAAATAATTGTTATCAAATAGCCTTGATATTGCCAGATGATCATTATTATTACTATTTAAAAAAGAAACATGGTACCAGCGTAGCTGTGCGTCACTGAGAAGTCACTTTAGCAAAATGACAATCAAATTGGTAAATACGGAATCTGTCAGATTAATCAGGGGTCCATCAAGAACTTTGCAAAGAAACTCAAAAGAAGTTTTGTCACTGGTGGTGGGCACATTGAACACAAGTTGTGAAGCACTACCAAGTTCATTTGACAACAGTTATTTGAGATGAGACTTAATAAAATCGTGTTTTGTTACTTTTTGCTATGTTTCGTTATTGAATCGTCAAAAAACGGTGGGTGTCTTCACTAAAAGTGGTACAACTTTTTTTTGGAAATATTTTTGTGAATTCTGACCACCATGTGCAGATATGAATTGTCTTTAAGCCTGTAAAATTTCATTTCGATATTCTTACTTTTGGCCAAGATATTGGCAAAATACCTAATTTTTGTCGTGCTTCGTTTTTGAATCGTCAAAAAACGGTGAGTGACCTCACTAAAAGTGGTGTAACTTTTGTTCCGTTTGAAATACTTTGATGAAATTTGGCCATAATGTGTAAATATGAATTGTCTATAAGCTTGTAAAATTTCATTTGGAAACTCTTACTTTTGGTCAAAATATTGGCAAAAAACCTAGGGGGCATTTTTTGGCGCACCCTGTATATATATATTGCCTATATATATATATAGCCTATATATATATATATATAAATATTATATATATATATGATTATATTGTGGTTGTGTGTGTCTGCACCGTCAGATTGATCTGTTTGAATGTGTGCTTGTGTATGTACGTACATGTATATACGCTTGTACGTATATACGCTTGTGTATGTACGTATATATGCACGTATGTATGAGTCAATGTATGCAAATTATATATCTATATGCTATGTCTGTCTGTCTGCCCGACGGTCTGTCTGTCTGGATGGTCACTCGCAATTGATCAGCGCTTCGGCGTGAAACTCCGATTCAGTGTCCGTACTCTAGTCGGGAGCGCTTCTGAGTAGAAATCTTGAAAGGGCGCTATTACAAGTGCATATACTTCCAATTATCGCTATTTTTTTAAAATGAAGTTATTGAACTTTAAAAATACGTCAGAATTTTGCAACACGACCAACAAACAAGACTATATAATACGCTGCAAACAGGACATGGGAAAAATTTATTTGTTTAAACAAAAAGTAAAAGGAAATATTTGATAATAAACCTATGCTTCTTAAGATGTACCGGGGTAGGCTATATATATATATATATATATATATATATATATATATATATATATATATATATATTAGGGTGCCACTCAAAAAATAAATGTTTAATTTTTACCTTCCCACCCTCCAAATATGTTTCCATTGTTTAAATAATAAGGTTCACAAAATTAGGAAGCATTCTAAAAATATTTACTGGTAGCTCCACGTGGTTAAAGTTTTTAGCATTGAACAATGTTACTTTTCATGCTGTTTCAATGGCTAAGATACATTACTATGAAGGGTCTTCACTATTGCTAAGTTAGTGATGAGCAATTGAGCACAGCACTACTGGTGAGCAACAGTAGACTCCTTATTAACTAGAAATGTCGTGCAGTGCCTCTCAGCAACTTATTGCAGAAAATTATTCTGTTTTTCATAGTGACCAAGGACACCATTGAATGCATCAGCGGCATTGTTGGCCGCCATCAGACTCTCTGCTCATATTGGAGCACTAGCATACTCAGAAATGCTCTCTCAAGTGCTATGGTGAAGGTCTTAAGGACAGGAAGTCATGTGATATTCCAATTGCCACATGAAGCTGCTAAGTATGTTGTGACAACCATCGCTGCATTGGTATAGCAACAGTGCCATGCAGCACAACATGTCAAGGAGTTCGTCCAGGAGTTTCTTTACTTAGGGCTGTGACCATTGTTTCCTTCCAGAGGAACCATTGTATCAAAGAAAGTAAGACCATTTAGGATTTCACCTAGATGCTACAAATGACTACAGAGGGACTTGATTGCTGAATCGGCAACAGTTTGGTTGTTTGTCTGTATGCATCAAACTCATACGGAAGATTCAAGTCGTTGCGAGGAACAAGCATGTGCGTACAGACACTTAATGTACAACTTCACAACTGCTTTGAACTCTTGGAGAGCTGACAACTCACGTTTGGTGACGTTTATTGAGAGTGAAATAAGTGGCTTTTAAAACTATGTGACCTTGCCATCCATCTATAGGCTAACTAGCTCTATGGGATGCATGGGCTCCAGAGGCATGGATACGCACATATTCCCCACTTTCCACTCCTTCTAAAAATATCAGTGCCAGGTGAAAGAGCTCATAGTGTATTAGTGGTCCTAACAGTCTTGGCTGAATATCATTGAGCTGGATGAGCTCATTAAACTCACTTTGCATCAGATTCAAACCAGTGCAGTTGTTATCACCTTTATACCGTTTTCATACCGGATCTGCTTCAAATATGTATACGTGAGTCTCTAAATCTGTTAAATTATATCTTGATGTTATGCCACTGGAGTTCCCATCTGGTGTTGAACGCTTTGGCATCGACTAATTCCATGATTTTGGTCTACAAACCAAGCTCATACGCTTTTGTACAGACAAAACACAGGCACCGTCATAAAGGCATGTAGTGCTAGTTGTATGAAATGACATAGACAGTCTTTATTTAGCCTTTTTTGGTTTATCCATGTTATTATAACAACAACCAACAATTGGGAAAGATTAAAAATTACAAGAAACATTATTATTCTTAGTCAGTATGAACGATTAGTCACAGCACAGTCTGTCCTCTGTAGATATAAGTTATTTCCATACGCGATTTCGAAGAAATGATGTGATACGCTACTATAAACTACTAACGAACGGAGCTACCTCTAAATATTCGTCAATCTGAATAAAATATGTAACACATGAGTTTCGTGTCATAGAAAACATTTTGAGGGGGTGGGCAACTGGATTAGTCAAAATTATTTTTTGACCATGCATTTCGTTGGCACCCTAATATATATATATATATATATATATGTATATATATGTATATATATATATATTTATTTATCTCACACTAGCAACCTATACCAGCATAGGCGCAATCACGTCCTAAAAGTTGGAGAGGACCATAATGAATCACGTCCTAAAAGTTGGGGGGGGACCACAATAATAAAGTTAGGGGACCACTCAAAAGTTGGGGAGGACGCGTCCCGTTGGTCCCATAGGGTGGTTGCGCCTATGTATACCAGGTCTGTAATGAAGTCGTTTGGTGTAATTGTTTATGTCTCAACAGCGTTGAGCTTTTCAGTTTACATTTATTTTGTGTGTTAGTTTCTCCTCCGTCTCTTAGTTTATTGTGTTTTGTCAGTTTTGTTAATCACTGTGTTGATTTTTTGCACGATTTCGTCATGGCCACCTCGCATCGTCAACTCAATATATTAGTTCGTGTCCCTAGACAGCGGGATTTTTTTTTATCTCTTTAGAGCCTCCCTTTTTGTAACCAATGCTCAAGATGTGTAAACCTATCATGTATACTTCGATTGCAAATAAAACATTTGATTGATTGATTGAAGAATATGGGTAGTAAATTTGAGGAGTCAGGCCAAACCTCCGGGGTCGGCCAAAGGCTGAAGGCATGAATTCAAAAGAGAAAGTTCTAGGTTCAACACCCGACCTCCCTTCACCCACGTGCACCGGCAAATTGGACGCTGACAAGCATTGTTAAATCTATATAATCCACTGCTTTGGGGCGGGGAATCGGGTTACTGGGAGGGCGGGAAAAACATACGTCTTAGGGGAAAGGCAACTCGACCGCTCGCCCGCCGAAGCTCTGACGACATCTTTTCGATAACCTCAATTAGTCATTCTCCCAAATTTTCAGATAAAATTTAATATCAAATCGTTGCTATTTTAGTCAACATGCATAAATGCCTGTAAACAAGACTTGGCGATTTCTCTGAGGGGAGGGGAGGAATTCTTACACGTTTGTTTTTTCTGTCGCAAATTTGTCTGGGAGGATGTCATTCCTGGGGGAACTTTACCCCGCCCCCGCCCCCGCCCCCGCCCCCGCCCCCGCCCCCGCCCCCGCCCCCGCCCCCGCCCCCGCCCCCGCCCCCGCCCCCGCCCCCGCCCCCGCCCCCGCCCCCGCCCCCGCCCCCGCCCCCGCCCCCGCCCCCGCCCCCGCCCCCGCCCCCGCCCCCGCCCCCGCCCCCGCCCCCGCCCCCGCCCCCGCCCCCGCCCCCGCCCCCGCCCCCGCCCCCGCCCCCGCCCCCGCCCCCGCCCCCGCCCCCGCCCCCGCCCAGAGATGTCTAGATTTAAACACTGACATTGTAAGACATAATTTTATAGTCCCATGCATATTATTCTTTTGCGCTGTCATCTCAATATAATCCTGGATGCCTAAGTTTCGCGTTCAACGTTTTACTGTGAGATCTCATGCGAGAGAAACGAATTATAATACCAACACTTCAATCTACATGTAGTTTATATAGTAGTATACGTTCTCGTTGAATGGTCAGAGTTGTTTTGATGCATAGCTTTTCTGTCGACAATAGCCATTGTTTCAAACAGCAATCCATTATACAATGCATGATACATGTATTATAGTGGATTGTACATTTGGCATTGTATACTTCAGTGTCGTTTGTCTCAAGTAGCCATGTCTCGTGGATTTCTAACAGATTTCACCGGACTCTTCAATCTTCATGCCTTTACTTGCTTCCTGTTTGCTGTCTCGACGCACATCAGCGCTGGCTGAGGTCGAAGGTCAAACAGGCGACAACCATCAAACGCTAGATGGCAGCAGCAGCCACTGCAGTGTATTGATGGCTCTTATAAATACATGTACTCCATGCAACGCCGCATACACAGCGTTGAGCATGCAGGAAAGGTGTGCAGCGCTCTACCTTGAGAGTATGCTGTCAGATGATGAGTTATGACGCAACTTGATAACTGCTGACCTTCAAACGCTGCAACACACTCTGATTGTCTCTATGCATGTACTTGTATGCTTGCATGTATGTATTGTATTGTATTGTATGTATGTATGTATGTATGTGTGTATGTATGTATGTATGTATGTATGTATGTGTGTATGTGTGTATGTGTGTATGTGTGTATGTGTGTATGTGTGTATGTGTGTATGTGTGTATGTGTGTATGTGTGTATGTGTGTATGTCTGTATGCATGCATGCATGTATGTATGTATGTATGTATGTATGTATGTATGTATGTATGTATGTATGTATGTATGTATGTATGTATGTATGTATGTATGTATGTATGTATGTATGTATGTATGTATGTATGTATGTATGTATGTATGTATGTATGTATGCATTTACGCATGCATGCATGCACGCATATATGTATGTAATGTATGCACATAATATTATGTATTTATGCATGTCGAACCAAGTGAACTATATAATTACATTATATAATTTCCGACATATATACTCCTCTTGTTTGGCTTCAACTTAAATTAATGAAGCTGATTGAACTATTAGTCGAACATCTCATCAGACATGTATGTGCACGGACGGAGTTTATCAGAACTATGGTGGGCTAAGTCCCCCAGGAAGTCCCAGATTCAGCTTTTCTACCGTGAAAATGGTATCTTTTCACGGGCTTAACCCCCACCCCAAGAAGGCCCAGACTCGTAAATTGTTTCGGGAGAAAATGGCTTTTTTCAGAAAAATTCAATCGAATGACTAAAAAATGTCATCAACTTTTTGACCGAAAAAATATTGCCGGCGTCTCTCGTACTGGACCAAGTCTTCGCCCCAGCAAAGCCCAAGTAATTTTTTAGCCACCCCCCAAGAACGGAAATCAAGCTCCGCCCATGTGTGTGTACCTGTGTATATAATTTATTCTTGTATGTACTATGTATACGTACATGTACTTGTCTGCTTATGCATGTACGCAGAGGCCTATATGTATGCAAATGTGTATACGTGCCTGCAAGCAATGTATTCATGCATCATCTGTATATCAATGTATGTATCTATGGTGTATCTATGCGTGTTTGGAAATCCTTGTCTGCATACACTACACAGTATAGCTTCATGATCATCGCGCAAGGCAAACTCGCCTGTAGAAAGACGTCAGCGTGATTGGGTTTCACCTGAGCTTATTGTTTCTGCTTACCTGGTGTGCCTCTTTTGTGTGCGTGCTGCCGTTCTTACCTGTGTACGGTTCTTGGTCCCAAGAGGTGCTTCGGTTCTCCGTGAACGTTTCGAGACTGTACTGCAAAGAAACACGAAGAAGACACCGTCTCAGAATGTTATGCAAACAGCCAACGATGAACGATGAACGATGAACGACTGGCAAAAAGAATAATTCAATTGAAACTGTAATCCAATCGATAGAATTATTGTCCGAATCGATACGAAGGGAAGTTTGCCAAGGACTGCTGTTGCTGCAGCAGGTACATTGTGCAGACGGAGGAAATGATTGATGCTGTTTTGTGTTTGATGACACTGCAGTGTCGTATCAAAGATTATTTGTGTTGCCCCTCTCCTTTCTCCAGGCTTGGGACTGGCACTGCCAAAGTACGAGCAATG